>JAGDQO010000486.1:0-600000 GCA_018342035.1 Solanum appendiculatum | reverse complement strand
TAAAATCTTTTAACATCTTCAAACAAATAATTTGGTTAACCAAAATGACTTATGTAACATTTGTGATCACAATAGTATTTGTTAGCAGCAGTGTAAAATAGTCATTATAAGTAGTTGTGTGGTATATTTATTGACATCAAAGTTTTGAGATTTCAGGCACATATGTATACATGGCACCAGAAGTGATTCTATCAGAACCTTATGATGAAAAGTCGGATGTCTATAGTTTTGCCATTATTCTCAATGAGCTTCTCACTGGAGAATATCCTTACATTCAAACTCACTATACTCCTCCTAAGGTACACCCTTAATTCCTTGTCTTATAAGTATGTACCTAATTCGATCGGGGAGTCTTGGGGTAATGGTAAAATTGTTCTTTTTAATATTGTGCGCCTTATCCATCAATACGAAGATTAACAATGGAATACATTTTAAGTAATGTGAACAAGTAATATGGGACGGGGAAGTAATACTATATTTTTTTCTACTAACTCATTGTGATGGAATAATAGATAGCATTGGAAGTTGCAGAAAATGGGTTAAGGCCACAACTTCCGGAGCAGGAGGATGAGTTACTTGAAGAGATGATACAACTTATACAACTCTCATGGGATGAAGATGTTGCACTTAGACCTTCTTTTCGAGCTATAACATCTACTCTCACAAACATTCACCATAAAATAGTACGTAGTAACATTTAGATAATGTATTTTTTTCTTACAATGGAAAAAAGAGTACTCAATGGTGAAGTTGAAAAATATATTTAGAAGGTATAATGTCTTCTCTAATCTTTTGCGTCATTTTCCTTAATTATATACAATGATATACAAGATATATATACATAATATATATGAACTATATACACTTATATACAGGAGATACAAGGTGCATACACTGATTTTTTCAGGGAGAGTAACTTCCATAATGTATATCGTGTATATCAATTACCTATTTTTCTTATATTCACATATTCTTCGCAATATCATCTCCACAAAATCACCATAACCATCACTCACTCTACTGTAACAACATAGAGTGTTTTTTTCTATCCAAAAAAAGAAAGAAGATGGTAGAATTAAATTGACAATCCAAAACTCAAAACTGAAAAATATACTTGAAATTAATATCAAACCTCTGGCCAGAGACTCGTATAGTGACATAATATTTCTCCACGATGAGTATCAAAATGATATCTTGTGTCTTAAAGTTGAGGGAAGCTAAAGTCCAAGAGTTCATCAACTTGAAGCAGGGTAACATAATCATGAAGGTGTATGCTCTGACGTTCACTGAACTCTCTAAGTATGCTCCGACTATGGTGGCTGACTCTAGGGTCCACATGAGTAAGTTTGTCTCTAGTGTTTTTGATACAGTGATGAAAGAGTGCAGAACTGCGATGTTGATGGAGGAGATGGACATCTCCAGGTTGATGACTCATGCCCAACAAATTAGGGGTGTGCATTGGTCAGTTTGGTTCAATTTTATGTATTATTCATTCGATTTATTGGTTTTTAATTATTAAATATGCTTAACCAATAAGATATTTTTATCCGTTTCTGGTTTATCGGTTTTTGGTCCTTAGCGATTCAGTTTTCAATTTAACCAATAAGAAAAAGTGCATAAAATAAATATATGGCTTCTTCAATAATTTAGCGCGATGAGATAATAATGTAACTTTGCATAATGCTCATAAAATAGAAATAGTAGCAAGTAACATGAAAAGAACTATACATGTGCAACACAAATAAAAGAACTAGGACAACAATGTGAATTGAAGGCTAATGGATAAAGGCAGTAACCACTAAGGTACTGTTATTAATATTTAATATTTATGTAGGGGTAAAATAGTAAATCACTACCATCTTAATGAGTTATTGGTTACCGATAATCCAATAATATTTTTTACAAAATCATTAAAAATCCGTTAACCTAACAACCCAATATCAATAAAACAATATCATTTTTATAAGTTTGGTTTATTGGCCGGTTTGGTTTTTGCACACCCCAACAACAAATGGAGGAGGAAAAGGCTAAGGAAAGTGCTAGGGATAATAACAGGACAAGGAAAAATAGTGTGGACTACTCTAAGCAGAGATGGAGCGGTGGCCATCACTATCAATTCTACTGGAAGTTTTCAGGCCCACCCTCATCCTCTGTTAGTGCCCCAGTACCTAAGTTCAGGCAGGATAGCAGAGATAGGGCGCTAGGCTCTAAGTCCTAAGGCAGTGTAAGTGGTCACACTTTTTTGATGTGTCAAAAGTGTGGTAAGAATCATCCTGGGGAATGCATGGGTGGTAGTGGTAATTGCTTTGGATGTAGTAAGACAAGTCACAGATTAAAGAATTTCCAAGTGGCCTCAAATAAGGGCAAGGATGTTCGCCAACAGGCCTAATCTATTCAGCAACTTTATTAGGTTGCCATAATCAGCAGTGTATCTCATCTAATGCAGGTGGTGGATAATGCTAGAATATGTTTTATGCTTTGCAGAATTGCCAGGATCAAAAGAAGGATTCCCTTGATGTAGTCACTAGTATATTAAGTGCCTTTCAATTTAATGTTTATGCATTATTAAATCCAGGAGCCACATTTTCTTTCGTGACTCCTTATATTGCATTGAATTTTGATGTCAATCTCGAAATTATATTAGAACCCTTCTTAGTCTCTACTCCTGTTGGTGAGTCAAGTCTTAGCTAAACGGATTTACAGAAATTGCACTATCTTAGTTACTTAGAAAGTCACCTTAGTTGATCGAGTAGAGTTAGGCATGCTTGAATTTGATATTATTCTTGGCATAGACTAGTTACACTCTTGTTATGCCTCACTCAACTGTAGAACCAGAGTCGTTAAATTTTAGTTTCCTAATGAACCAACCATAGAGTGGAAATGTAGTACTTCAACGCCTATAGGTCGGTTTGTCTCTTAACTTAAGGCTAGAAAAATGATATTTAAGAGCTGGATCTACCATCTAGTTCAGTTTAAGGATTAAAAATCTGAAACCTCAAACGTAGTTCCAGTGGTAAGTGAGTTTCCTGAAGTGTTTCCCAACGATCTTACTAGAGTCCCTCTCAAATGGGAAATCATTTTTGGAATAGACCTTCTTTCAGATACCCAACCAATCTCTATTCCTCTTTACAGAATGGCTCCAACTCAACTTAAGGAGTTAAAAGATCAGCGAAGGGACCTTCTAGGTAAAGGTTTCATCAGACCCAATATCTCTCTATGGGGTGCTCCAGTTCTTTTTGTGCGTAAGAAAGATGATTCTCTTAGGATGTACATCGATTACCGTCAACTGAATAAAGTGACAATCAAGAATACGTATCACATCCCTAGGATTGCCGACTTTTTTGACCAACTTCAGGGTGATAGTTTCTTCTTGAAGATAGACCTCGGATCAAGCTATCATCAATTTAAAGTCAAAGAACATGGCAATCTGAAGATAGCCTTCAGGACTTGGTATGGTCACTATGAATTTGTTGTTATGTCATTTGGACTAACAAATTCTCCTATAGCTTTTATGGACCTAATGAACAGGGTGTTTAAACAATACTTGGATATGTTCGTCATTATCTTCATTTGACATTCTTATTTATTCTCAAAGTGAGGATGAGCATGCAAGCCATTTAAGGATTGTCTTGCAGATTCTTAAGGACTATCAATTATTTGCTAAATTTAGCAAGTGTGAGTTTGTTTTGATATTAGTAGCATTTCTGGGTCACATAATCTCTAGAGAGGGCATTTATTTAGATCCTCAAAAGACCGAAGCAATTAGAACTTGCCTAGACCTTTTTCTCCTTCAGATATCAAAAGTTTCTTGGGTTTAGGCGGCTACAATAGACGGTTCATTGAAGGGTTTTCCTTTATTGCTTCTCCATTATGTAGATTCACTCAGAAAAAAGTCAAGTTCTAGTGGTCCAAAGCTTGAGAAAAGATTTTGTAGGAGTTGAAGACTTGACTTTCTTCAGCCCCAACTTTGACTCTTTCAGAGGGTTCTGATGGATTTGTGACATATTGTGATGCTTTCAGAGTTGGCCTTGACTATCTATTGATACAACATAGTAAGGTCATAACGTATGCTTCCATGTAGCTTAAACTTTATGAGAAGAATTATCCAACTCATGATCTTGAGGTAGCAACAGTAGTATTTACCTTGAAAATCTGGAGGCACTATCTTTATGGTGTCTACATGGATGTGTTTACAGATCACAAGAGTCTTTAGTATGTGTTCAGTCAGAAAGACTTGAATCTTCATAGAGGAGATGACTTGAGTTGTTGAATGACTATGACACAAGTGTTCTATACCATATGGGTAAAGCCAATGTAGTTGCAAATGCTCTCAGGAAGTTATCTATGAACAATGTTGCCCACATTGAGGAGGAGAAGAAAGAGTTAGTTCGTGATGTTCATAGGCTTGCTTGTTTGGGAGTTCGCCTAGTGGATTCAAGAGATAGTGGAGTTATTATTCAGAATGGATCAGAATCGTCTCTGGTTAGATGTTAAGGCAAAACAGAATGATGATCCAACCTTGGTTGAACTAAAGGAAACATTTCTTAAAAAGACTGTAGAGGCTTTCTAGCAAGGGGGAGATGGTGTACTTCATTACCGGGATCATTTGTATGCTCCAGACGTAGATGGGTTGAGGTAGAAGATTCTAGAAGAAGCTCAAAGTTACCGATATTCTATTTACCCAGGAGCTACTAAGATGTACTGGGATCTTTGGAAGTCTATTGATGGAATGGTATGAATAAGGATATCACGGAATTTGTGCCTACGTGTCCAAATTGTCAACAAGCTAATGTTGAACATCATAAATTAGGAGTAGGGATGGCAATGGGGTGGGGAAGATGTGGGATGGGGTAGGTTTTGGGCTATGCGGGGCGGATGCGGGTTTGAGGTTATGCGGTTTTAGGTAGGAGCGGTTTTAAATAATTATTCTGAAAACTAATGTGGGGTGGGGAGGGTTGTGGGTCTATACATATTTAAACAAAACAAAAGCTAAAAAAAATATGACTCTACTTTTACGTAATGATATAATCTTCCAGATAATATATTCATCAAAATAATACAATACAATACATTAAAATATCATACATAAATTATGAAACAATATATAACAACCATTCCAACAGAGTGTTACTTGTTCAACACTCGGTGACCTTATCACCTGGCAATGGCCTCCCTTTTTGTTCTTTCTATTCATGTTGTGGAGATAATGTTTTAGTATTTATTTTTCCTTTTTAAGACATACAATTTCCTTATATATAAAATCAAAATGACTGAAACATGGTGGATGTACCTAACGAGGCTATATATTGGTGGTTATAATAAGAATTCTGGGTTGAGTAGGACTATATATTGTTTGTTATAATATGAATTATGGTTTGAATTGGACTAAACGGTGGTGAATCCATTAATAGTAAAGTATGAGGGTGCGCACCAGGGCGGGGAAAAAATAGAAAATATGCCATGCTTGGTCGTGCAGGATGGAGAGAAGTCTTTGCAGGTTTGTTATAATATGAATTGTGGTTTGAATTGGACTAAACGGTGGTGAATCCATTAATAGTAAAGTATGAGGGTGCACACCAGGGCGGGGAAAAAATAGAAAATATGCCATGCTTGGTCGTGCAAGATGGAGAGAAGTCTTTGCAGGTTAATGCGGGTTTGCCTCACACCGCCTTGCCCCATTTGCCATCCCTAATCAGGAAGTATGACTCAGGATATCCGCATTCCTACTTAGAAGTGGGAGGATTCGAATATGGACTTCATCACAGGTTTGCCTCATACGCGTCGATAACATGATTCTATATGAGTGGTAGTAGACCGAATGAGTAAGTCATCACATTTCCTGGCAGTTAAGACTTCCTATTCAGCGGAGGATTATGCTAGAATTTACATCCAAGAGTTGGTGAAAATTTATGGAATTATCCATCATCTCAGTAGGGGTACTCAGTTCACATCTCAGTTTTGAAAATTATTTCAGAAAGGTCTTGGTTCTCAGGTTAAGCTTAGCATAACTTTTCATATGCAGACAAATGGTTAGACCGAACATACTATTATGACATTGGAGGATATGTAAGAGCTTGTGTAATTGACTATAAAAGAAATTGGGATGATCAATTGCCTCTCATTGAATTTGCTTATAAAAACAGTTACCACTCCAGTATTCAGATGACCCCATTTGATGCACTTTATTGTAAGAGGTGTAGATCTCCTATAGGGTGGTTTCAGGTAGGTGAAGTAGCTTTAATAAGGCCTGAATCAGTTCGTGAAGCTATGAAGAAAGTTTAGCTTATTAGAGATAGGTTGAGAATGACTCAAAGTAGACAAAATTCTTATGTAGATGTAAGAAGAAGAGAGCTTGAGTTTACTATTGGTGATTGGGTATATATGAAAATTTCACCCATGAAAGGAGTGATGAGGCTTGGTAAGAAAGGAAAACTTAGTCCCCGTTATATTGGGTTTTTTATAAGATTTTGAGGCATTTCGGTAATGTGGCCTATGAGTTGGATCAACTAGCAAAGTCACCATCAGTACCCAAGTGTTTCATGTGTCCTTATTGAAGAAGTGTAGGTGTAAAGGATAGTCTCTCTTACGAAGAGGTCCCAATCGAGATTCTTGACCGTCAGGTTTGTAAGTTGAGAAATAAATAAGTTACTTCAGTGAAAGTTTTTTGGAGGAATCAGTTAGTTGAGGTAGCTACTTGGGAAGCAGAAGCAGATATGATGGCCAAGTACCCCCACCTATTTCCTTCCAGTTCAATTTCAGCATGAGGTAATCGTTCCTCCATAACACTCTTTACAAATTCATGTCATCCAATTGTTCCCATGTCTCACTATGCATGCATGTTCATGAAATCAGTCCAGTCTTCATGTCTCAGTTTGGAGTCAGTCACTCCATTAATTTTCAGTATTTAGTTTTCAGTCTTGGGATTGCATATCTTTCCCTATTCTTTTTAGCTTGTTTAGACTCCATTCAGGGATGAATGTTCCCAAGGGGGAGATATTTTAACACCCCAAAAGTCCTTATGTTCAGATCAAATCTTGAAAAACTCAGAAAAACTATTCTGCAATTTCTTTTGTAATTCACAAATGTCATCTACGGGCCATAAATGGAACTACAGACCGTAGATGGGATCCGTAGATCATCTTTGGAAACTTGAAAGTTTGTCTGAGATTTAAGAGTGCAGTCTACGGGTCGTAAACCCTTTTACGGTCTGTAGACTGGTCCGTGAATCAAAGTACTGAAACTCAATCTTTTTTCTGACATCTTACGAGCCACGTTTACGGCTAGTAGATTGAACTATGGACTGCAAATGAGTCATATAGATGAACTTCAAAAACTAATACTTTATTCTGATTCTACGGACAGAGATCTACTGTGTGTAGATGGAACCACAAACCTTAGATGACGTTGTGGAACCTGCCGAACTTAGTTTCTAGTTAGGATCATTTTGGTCTTTTCCCATTCTTTTAATCTCTAGAATATGCCGTTTTGACCTATTCTAAGTGAGGATTAAGAGGAAATTAGTCGACCAAGCCACCCATTCATGCACAAACCCCAAAAAAATCATATTCTTCTCATTCAAGGTTCCTCTCAAGCAAGAACTAGGGTTTTTCATCTTTAAGTCTCAGTTCAAGAATTCGAGCTAGTGTCTTCCTTCCAGGTATGTGGGATTTCATCAATGGGTATCCTTTCACCCATTGAGTCCCAAAACTAAACCTAGATTTGGTTCATGATATCTAAGAAGCTTAGGGTTTTATGAAAAATATGAATTCCATGCTATTTTCCATTCTTCATTATAAATGGTTTAATTATGTGTTTTCAAACTATAATTCAGTATTTCTATACAATATTTTCATGAACCCTCTTAACATAGATATTTTCATGTCTCAGAACTATGTAATTTCAGATGCATGTCTCAGACTATTAATTTTCATGATTAAAGATGCTTTAAAATAAATTATCTATCAATATTTATCAGTATTCATGAGGTACTCAGATTTATCGGTTTATCAGAATCATTCAGTATTCGAATTATTACTATTTTCAGTTTATTAGCATGTTTCCTTTGGGATTTTTACTTAGCACCGAGCAGATCAAGGGATGAAGGCTCATCCATCAATTAGGACTAAGTCCTTTTGTAGCAATCTCTAAGACCCAGAACTATATGCCACCGTAGGTATTTTAGGGTCACTTATCAGGCCAGGACTGACTCCTTAGTCCTTTATGGACATCAACTTAGTGGTATCACATTAGTTCCGATTAGCCTTTATACTCTAACAAAGTATATTGGACCCTTTTGATGGGGATTATATGTCAAACTCCATGTTAGCTCACATGGTTATATGTCAATTTATAGTATCTCCCACAATTCATTATTGGATGTATGACCTTGTAGTCAATTATTTATGTTCTCGGTATGTTTCAGTTACATGATTTACTACTTGGTCATTGCATCATTACATGTTATTCAATTCAGCAATATTGATTCAACATTTCCAGTTATCATGTTTATCATGCTTATCCTACATACTCAGTATATTCAAAATACTAACGTGTAACACCTTGGAAATTGAAAAAGGGAAGAACTTCAGTTTTGGCTACTAGTTGTATCCTACGAGACCAGCCTACGGTCCGTAGGAGTTTCTACGGGTCGTAGATGACACTCGTAGGAATGAGGTTGAGTTTAGGAAAAACTTAAGTTTATGATGTTTGACCTACGAGTAGCCAGGACGAGCCATAGGAAGTTTGACGGGCTGTAGGATGGTTCCGTAGAAGTGATTAAGACTTAGTGGAATTTGGAATTAAACTTGTGATCTACAGGTGGTGTCTACGTACCGTAGGAAATTAGACGGATTGTAGGAAGGTCTCGTGGAAAGTAAGGCAAATTTTGGATTTCTGAAGTTGGTTCTACAGTTGACTAGTACGGACCGTAGGTCCAACTCGTAGGACTATTCGACAATTATTTTTTAAGGGTATTTGGGTCTTTGTATGCATTTAATGCCTATATTATGTCGTTTTGACCCTAATTTTAAGTCCTATAACTACTTTTCTATTCTATCTACCCAAATCCACTCATTCTCTCAAATTCCTAAATCCCATCCAAATTCATCCCCTTCGAATCCTTTTAAGCTTCAAGGGAGAAATATAGAGTTCAAGCTTGAAGTCTCCTTTTTCCTCCATTGATTTTGGGCTTAGATCATCAAGGTATGTGGAAATCATCAATGGGTTCCATTCACCCATTGAGTCCCAAAAGATCTCAATTCTCCAAATTCAATTTCATCAAAATTGATTAAATTTTGTTCCAATTCTCAATGGGTCTTAATTGTTATGATTCAATTGTTTGATTTTAGTCTTATGAATAATTTGATTCGATTACATGTTTTTCGATTGAATTTATATGGACCCATGTATTATTTATGATTTGAACTATGAATTTATGAAGATGTGAGTTTATGAAGGAAAGCTATGAATTTATGAATGATGATTTATGAAAGTTTATGTATGATTTATGAAAAGGTGTTTTATGATCTAAAGGTTACTTTTAAGATGAGCATTAATGAAATTGTGAAAGGTTTTTTCACACATGCATGATTAAAGATTTAAGGAGCTACTCTATGATGTTTTAAGCTTCGATTAGTAACTAAATTATACTTTTCCATGTATGATGATATGTTTATGAACATGACTATTCTGTTGAGATTTTTACCTAGCAGCGAGAGGATATTGAGATGGAGGCTCTCCCATTAGAAGAGGTCGGGTCTTTAGTAGCAATCTCCTTGTCCCTAACTACGTGCCTCATATGATTTGTTGTACGAAGACATAGCTAGTGAATCCACCTAAGATAGAAGTTCATGGTTCTTACCTTGAAAAGTAGGACATCTCTTTTCGGCGTGGGAGCAAGACACCGGATTCCATGTCATAGCTCACATGTCTATGTCGGTTAACGCTGAATATCCCTTAAAATGAACTAAGTTACTTCAAAGGTTTTTATGAAAGCTTTCATTGTGACTTTAAGATGCATTGACCATGTCCATTTTTCATGATTCTTCTTTAAAGATTTTACTATGTTTTAGCTTCGTCATGCATTTCATGTTTTTCCCTTATGTCCTCTTGTGATCATGTTTTACATTTTTATGCATATACCTCATACTTAGTACATTCTATGTACTAATACATACTTGTGCCTACATTGTTTCATAATGTAGGGTCTGATGCTTCTCCTCCTTCGATTATGGCTAGTCGCTTGATTGATCGTTGAGAAATTGGTGAGTCCTCATGTTTCGAGGACCATGTCACATTTACTATGCTTTATTATGTCTGTTTTTCTTTTCAGACATTGTATGTGGTGTATGGATTACGTCCCAACCACTCTTGATGTATTAGATTGGCTTGTCGAGACTGTAATAGATATTCGATTTTATGCCAAACTCTTTTATGATATGAGAATTTCCACTTAAATTCTTGCACTTTCTATGATGTTGTGTTGTATGTATATCAAGTGGCTTATGTAGGGCCTCTTAGGGTCTTATACGTCATGTCACGTCTAAGGTGTACTTTAGGTCATGACAAACTTGGTATTCAGAGCACAAGGTTTTAGAAATGGGTCCTAGGATGTTTGACAAGTCGTGTAGAGTAGAGTCTTGTTCATGAATTTGAAGTGCACCATATTTATGAATAAGAGGCTACAAAACGTTTAGGAAACTTCATTTCTTTCATTACTCTAAAGTTGTGCCATAAAGTTTATCTCTAAGAGATCCTTCTCCTAAATCTTATTCGATGCTTTTTAGGATTTGGCCCCTCGAAGAGTTTACGTGAGATGAAATATGAGCGAGAATGTGGAGCTTTTGAGGTTCCTCAAGTTCCAGTTGACCCTTTGGCCAAGCAAGTGACTCATGCCAAATTCTGAGCCACTTTCCAAGTGTTGGCTCAAGCTATGATTGCCCAAGCAAATAGAAAAGCCGTTGCTCCCGTGAACCCAAATGTGGGTACGACAGTGACAAGGATAAGAGTCTTCACTAGGATGAATCCTCCGGAGTTCTATGGCTCTAAGGTTGATGAGGATTCTCAAGAGTTCATTGATGATGTGTATAAGATAGTGGGAATTATGGGATTGTCTATGGTGGAGAAGGGGAATTGACCGCTTATCAACTTAAGGGTGTTGCTCAAGTTTGGTTCAACCAATAGAAGGAAGAGAGGATAGTTGATGCGGGTCCTCTTAATTGGGAGAAATTCAAAGGAGCTTTTCTTGATCATTTCTTTTCTCTTGAGATGAGGGAGGTAAAAGTGCTTGAGTTCGTTAATCTCCACTAAGGAAATATGGGTGTGAAAGAGTATGCTTTGAAATTCACTTAATTGTCTAAGTATGCTTCAACTATGGTTGCCGACTCTAGAGCAAGGATGAGAGAGTTTGTGTCGTGTGTGTCCAAAATGGTGGTCAAAGAGTGCCGTACCACCATGTTTATTAAGGAGATGGATATCTCCCATATTATGATACATGCCCAATAAATTGAAGAGGAAAAGCTCAAGGAGAGGACAAGAGAGTCTAACAAGGAAAGAACCGGTAATGGTGACTTTTCGCATTCTAGGTCCGGTCGACAAGGTCGTTCTAAATTCCGGCAAAAGTTTTCTGGTCAAGGATCTTTTAATGCTCTGACTCCTAAGTTCCACAAAGATATGATTTCTAACCCTAAGACTCAAGGAAATGGTGGAAATGTATCTTCTATATCTACTTGCACTATGTGTGGCAAGAAACATGACGGTAAATATTTGGCCGGTATGGATGGTTGCTTTAATTGTGGAATGAGTCGTCATAAGATGAGAGATTGTCCATTGCTTACTGCTAAAGGAAGGAATGGTAGGATATCTCAGCTTAGTGGTTCTGGTTCGGGTGCTCCGAAGCAAAACAAATTATATGCTCTTCAGACTAGACAGGATCACGAGGGTTCTCCGAATGTTATGACCGATATATTGAAAGTCTTCTACCTTGATGTTTATGCCTTACTTGATCCGGGTGCTACATACATTATCATTCGTTACCCCTTATGTAGCCGTGAGATTTGATGTTGATCCCGAAATCCTTTCTAATCCCTTTCATGTCTCTACTCTCATTGGTGATTTTATTGTTGCTAAAAGAGTTTATAGAAATTGTCCTATTTCTGTTTCTCATAGAGTCACTCATGTTGATTTGGTAGAGCTTGATATGTTAGATTTCAATGTTATTCTTAGGATGGATTGGGTGCATTGATATTATGCTTCTATTGATTGTAGGACCTGAGTGGTCAAGTTTTAGTTTCCAAATGAGCCTTATCCTAAAGCAAAAAGGGAGAAATTCTATGCTTAAGAGTCGATTTGTTTCTTGTCTTAAACCTAGGAAGATGATTTCTAAGGATTGCATATACCATCTTGTTCGGGTTAGGGATACGGATTTTGAAACCCCTATCTTTGAATCAGTCCCCTTTGTAAATGAGTTTATGGAAGTGTTTCTCGATGATTTACTCGGTGTTCCTCCCGGAAGGGAAATAGACTTCACTATTGACCTTCTCCCAAATATGCAACCTATCTCTATTCCTCCTTACTGAATGGCTTCGGTAGAACTTAAGGAATTGAAGGAGCAATTAAAAGACTTGTTGGATAAGGGCTTCATCTGATCGAGTATCTCGCCATGGGGTGCCTAACGTTGTTTGTTCGAAAGAAGGATGGTTCGCTTCGAATGTGTATTGATTATCGGTAACTGAATAAGGTTATTATTAAGAATAAGTATCCTCTCCTAAGGATAGATGATTTGTTTGATCAACTTCAAAGAGCGAGCTACTTTTCCAAGATTGACCTTCTGTCGGGCTATCACCAATTAAGGGTAAAGGAAGATGACATCCCGAAGATAGCTTTTCGAACAAGATATGGCCATTACGAATTCTTGGTAATGTCATTTGGTTTGACAAATGCTCCAACTGCATTTATGGATTTGATGAATAGGGTGTTTGGACAATACCTAGATATGTTTGTGATTGTGTTCATCGACGATATTTTGATTTACTCAAGGAGTGAAGATGAGCATATCAATCATTTGAGGATTGTGTTACAAGTTCTTAAGGACTAACAAATCTTTGTGAAGTTTAGTAATTGCAAGTTTTGGTTGAGGTCCGTGGCTTTTCTTGGTCACATTATTTTCGGTAAGGGTATTAAGGTTGATCCTAAGAATATAGATGTGGTTAAGAGTTGGCCTAGATCTCTATCCCCTTTAGATATTTGAAGTTTCTTGGGTTTGGTTGGTTACTATAGAAGGTTTGTTGAGGGGTGCTGTTTGATTGCCTCTCCATTAACGGCATTGAACCAAAAGAAAGTTAAGTTTGTATGGTCTGAGGCATGTGAGAAGAGCTTCCAAGAATTGAAAGATAGGCTTTCCTCCGCTTCGGTGGTTACTCTACCGAAATGGTCCGATGGATTTGTGGTTTATTGTGATGCCTCCGGAATTGGGTTGGGATGTGTCCTTATGCAAAAGGGGACAGTGATTGCTTATGCTTCAAGACAACTTAAGGTACATGAAGAAAAGTATCCTACCCGTGACTAAGAACTTGCGATGGTTGTGTTTGCTCTAAAGATTTGGAGGCATTACTTGTATGGTGTTCATGTTGACGTCTTCACCGACCATAAGAGTTTACAATATGTGTTCAAGCAAAAGAATATAAATCTTCACCAAAGGAGGTGGCTCGAGTTGCTAAAGGACTATGACATGAGTGTCCTCTATCACCCCGGCAAGGCGAATGTGGTGGCGAATGCCCTTAGTCGGTTATCCATGGGTAGTGTTGCTCATGTTGAGAATAATAAGAAGGAATTAGTTCGATATGTTCATAGATTGGCCCGATTGGGAGTTCATCTAATTGATTCTACTAACGATGAAGTGATCGTTCATAATGGTTCAGAATCATCCTTTGTGTCGTATGTGAAAGCAAAGCAAGGTCTTGATCCAATTTTGATGGAATTAAAGGAAGCAGTGCTTAGAAAGTCTGTTGAGGCTTTCTCTCAAGGGGTAGATGGTGTACTCCGATATAAAGGTCGATTGTGCGTTTCGAATATTGATTACTTGAGGTAGCAGAGTTTATCGAAAGCCCATAGTTCCTGATATTCCATTCTCTCGAGAGCCACCAAGATGTACCGTGACTTGCGGGAGGTCTATTGGTGGAATGGGATGAAGAAGGACATTGCAAAATTTGTGGCTAAGTATCCAAATTGTCAACAAGTGAAAGGTGAGCACCAATAGCCGGGAGGTTTGTCCCAAGATATTAGTATTCCTACTTTGAAGTAGGAAGATTTGAATATGGACTTTATTGTTGGTTTACCACGCACCCGACGGCAATACGACTCGATTTGGGTTATTGTAGATAGCTTGACGAAATCGACTCATTTCATTCCTGTCAAGGTTTCTTATTCGGTGGAAGACTATGCTAAGTTGTACCTAAGGGAAATGGTTAGGTGTCATGGAGTGCCCCTATCCATTATATCCGATCGTGGTACTCAATTCACTTCATAATTTTGGAAATCTTTTTAAAAGGGCCTTAGTATCCGTGTTAAGCTTAGCACGACCTTTCATCCTCAAACCGATGGGCAAGCGAAGTGTACTATCTAAACCTTGGAAGATATGTTGAGAGCTTGTGTGATTGATTTCAAGGCTAATTGGGTTGATCATTTGCCTTTGATTGAGTTTGCTTATAATAATAGCTATCATTCCAGTATTGGTATGGCTCCATTTGAGGCTCTTTATGGTAGGAGATGTAGATCTCCTATATATTGGTGAAGTTGCTTTGATAGGTCCCAAAGTGGTTCATGAGGCTATGGAGAAATTTCGGCTTATTAGAGAAAGGTTGAGAATGGCTCAAAGTTGACAAAAGTCTTATGCCGATGTTAGGAGGAGAGATCTAGAGTTTGATGTTAATAATTGGGTTTACTTGAAAATTTCACCCATGAAAGGTGTGATGAGGTTTGGGAAGAAAGGGAAGCTCATTCCCCGTTATGTAGGTCCATATAGGATTTTGAGGCAAATTGGTAAGGTCGCTTATGAACTTGATTTGCCTAATGATTTAGCATCGATTCATTCGGTTTTTCATGTCTCCTTATTGAAGAAGTGTGTTGGTGATCCGGCATCTATAGTGCCACTGGAGAGTCTTGGTGTAAAAGACAGTCTTTCTTATGAAGAGGTTCCGGTTGAGATTTTAGATCGGTAAGTTAAGAAGTGGAGCAATAAAGAAGTTGCTTCCGTTAAGGTTTTCTAGAGGAATCAGTTAGTTGAGGTGCTACTTGGGATGTCGAGGCCGATATGAAGTCCCGTTATCCTCATCTCTTCCCCTCCACTCCTACTCTAGCTTGAGGTATTTAGTTCCTCATGGTTCACTCTTTTGGTCTCATGTGTCTTAGATATTCCCATGATTCCTCATTTATGCATGTTCATGAAAAAGCTTAAATTTTGAGAAAATGAGTTAACTTGATTGATTTCTTCATGTTTATATGCATTTGAGTATATGTTGTATATAGACCTTATTAAATGATGTTTTGAACATGCTTTATCTTGAAGTTGATATTTCCTCCTCGGATATGTGCATTTATGTGATTGCATTCATGTTGGGCTGTTGGATTTAGTTCCTATCCTTCTTATGATGTCTTGATTTTCATTCGAGGATGAATGTTCCCAAGGGGGAGATATTTTAACACCTTGGATTCGAAAAGAAGGAAAATTTCTGGTTTTCAGGTCTAGTGCAGTACTGACGGAAGCCATTTATGGACTGTAGGTCAACTTACGGGCCGTAGGTTGGAACCATAGGTGGCAAGGTGAATTTTTGAAAATGTCAAGTTTCAGGATCCCATTGACGGTTCGCCAGGATGGCCCGTCATTCCATGAACGAGTCGTAGGTAGGTCTCATAGGTCCCTTCAGACTTAGTGAAATTTTAAGGGTTCAAGGTTGGATTGACGGTTGGTATGTACGATTCGTCAATGGACCTACAGACCGTACATGGGGTCCCGTCGTTTGAAGGTCAAAAACAATAGTTTTTGAAATTTTCTACGGTTGGCTTGGACGGTCCGTGGTTGGACCTACGGATCGTAGGTCTGAATCCGACAACTAATTTTAAGGGCTTTTGGTCTTTTCCTAATTGATCTATTCCTAATCTAAGTTGGTTAAACCCTAATCCTAGGCCCTATATAAGTCATCTAAGCCTAATTTTATCCCTTTCTAATCACATATCAAAGTATCCCAAATCCCTCCAAGTTTCTCCAAATATTTCTCTCTCTAGAAGCTTGAAGAAGAAGAAGGAGAACCTCGAGTTTCAAGATCAAGCCTCCTAATCCTCCATTGCTAGTGGGTTTTTGGATTTAAGGTATGATAGTTCTTCACCTATGGAGTCCTTTCCTCCATAGGGTTCCTAAATTCTTCAATTTTCACTAGTTAGAATCTCTAATTGAAATTAGGATTTTCTTCAATCTCATGGGTTCTTTCCAATTATGATCTAATTGATTGAATTATATTTATTTATGCATGAATTGAGTTAATTCAATGATTTTAAGATGAAATTATATGAGCCCATGTTTGAATCATGATTTCTAAGCTATAAGTCTATGATGAAGTTTATGAATGATCAAAAGATGAATTTATACATGTTCAATTATGAAACTATAATGATTTAAGACTTTCTTTGAGAGTGAAGCATAAATGTTGATTGTTATTGGGTTGTGAAAGGATTTCTCACATACTACTCAAAAACATGATGAAAGGACTTTTCTCACATGAATGATTCATAAGGGTTGAAAGGTTTTCTCAACCAAAGCTTTGAATCAAGAATAAGGAGCTAATCTAATGACAAGATAAGTTAAGACTTCTGATTAATCCATAGGAATTATGCTTAGCACTGAGTGGATATTGAGATGGAAGCTCTCTCGTTAGTAGAGGCCGGGTTTCTAGTAGCAATCTCTCTATCCCACAACTATGTGCCACCATAGGATGATTGTCTTAGATAAACATTAGCTAGTGGATCCACCTAAGCTAGAAGTTATGGTTCTTACCTTGGCAAGTAAGGGCACCTCTTTTTGGTGTAGGGTAGACACCGGATTCCATGTTGTAGCTCATATGGTCTATGTCGGTTAAGACTCACTTCCCACAATAATGAACTAAAGTTGCTTCTAAAGGTGTTTTCAAATGTGCTTTAAGATGTTTAACTTGCATTGGCCATGATTATGATTTACGTTTTCTATCATGCCTTTTAAAATGAAGCTTGGTCATTGCATGTCATGTAAATGTCCTCTTTTAGCATGATTTTATATACTTGTGCATTGCTATCATACTTGGTACATTTTTGTACTAACACATACTCTTGCCTACATTTTTCTCTCAAATGTAGGGTCCAGCTCTTCTCCATCCGCTCGTGGCTAGTGAGTACTTAGAGATTGTGAAGACTTGGTGAGTCCTCATATGTTCGAGGGCAATACCATGCCTATGCTTTTATGTCACTTCATATTAATACTTGTATGGGTTACGTCCCACTTTCATTCTATTAATGTTTTAGATGGCTTTGAGACTATGTTTAGACTTCCGCTACTTTTGTCAACTCTTTTGGATATAAATTGTCTTTTTAAACTCTTATCTACTATTATATTGTATGATGTATGCTAAGTGGCTTGTATAGGGCCTTTCGAGGTCTTGTATGCCATGTCACGTCTAGGGGGTACTTTAGGTCGTGACAGATCATGTCTCTCTTAGAAGTGGAATTGATCCATCTTGATTGATCCTTGTGCCATGTGTGGTGAAAATTTGTTTATTCCATGTTTTACATCTTAGTTGCCTTGCATGTTATTGAAGCGAAATAAAAAGTATTTATTTGTTTAGGAGATGATAATAGGCTTTATTTGATTTGTCTTATAAATTTTAGCCTTTTAAGATATTATATCGCTAGTTAGGCCTTTTGAGCATGTAACCTTTTGTTGGTAGCCATATTTTGCCCGTAACTATTTTGTTGAATCCCTAGTTTTTGCACCTTAGTTCCTTGAGCACGGTAGCATAGACTGATTATAATTGGTAAATCTGAAGAAAAAAAAGGGATGGTTGAGAAAAAAAGAAATCAACGATAGCTACAAAGTGATGAAAAAGTCCTCTTCGAAAGAATTTGACATGAAAAAGAAAAAAAAAAGGAGAAAAAGAAACAATAATATATATATATATATATATATATATATAAAAATAAAATGATTGAAGCATTCTTTAGATGATGAGAATTACTAGTGAAATAATTGTTGAAGAGAGATGAAAAAAATAGAAGAAAATACTTGGTGATGAAGTTTAAAAGTGCAAAGTACTTAGGAAAGTATAAGTCACTGTTATATAGTTTTCCTACCCGTCCCTTAGCCTACATTACTACACGTTAAAGTCCTATTTGATTCTATTCAAGCATACTTAATTAGTGGAGATGTACATAATGGGCAAACCTATGGTTCTTTGTGCATACATGTGAATTTTATTTGTGAGTGTGAGAGTTATTCTTTGATGCTAAGTCCTTAATTTATACTCAATCTTTTGAATTGAGTGTGTTGACTATTTCATCTTGTGAGGGCAATTGTTTCATGATAGATAACTGATTTTATTAGCTTTCTTTAATGAGAGTAGGTGAGCAAACTTAAATTTGATGAGTTCAAAGTCCTTCCTTCAGGTTAGGAGGTTAGAGGTTTGTTGTTTATTCGTGTGTCTTGCATAATGATCAGGAATTGTACTTGATGATTTGAAATTTGTTATATGGCCTAACTGTTTGTATCAACCAAAGTGATGGCATCCCTAGTTTGGTTTTTTTGAGAAGAGCTTTAAATGCTTGTTCGAGGATGAACAAAGATTTAAGTGTGGGGTGGTGATCTTGGGCATATTTTATATCCCCAATTACTATAATTTGCTCATATTTACCTTACATTTTGAGAGCAATTTTGATTCTAGTTGATATGTTTTAGATAAATATTGTGATGAATGCACACTAACTTACGTGATTAGCATATGCAGGGATTTCTAAAAGAGTATGAGCTAAATAGGAGGAGACGAGAGGGAAGGGAGATGAGCACGATGAAAATCAAAGCTGAGAGCAGCCTGGCGCACCACCCCAGCACCCCTGGCGCACTAGCAGCGCGCTGCACCAGGGGGAAAACTTCATAAGAGTTTTTCAGGTGCGATCTTGGCGCGTCGCCCTAGGCCAACCCTGACTTTCCGGATAAATTTTAGTTGATTTAGGATTCCTAATTGGACTACAAATGGAATTATTTTTTCCTAAACTCTATAAATAGGACCCTAGGGATATTCTTTGGAGGGGGAGAACTTATTTAATATACTTTGTAGGGAAAAGTTGTGAATACTTTTTAGGATTTTTTTCTTAGACATTAGTAGCTAAAGACCCTTGTTTTGGGGCTGCGGCTATGGGTAATTATTGAACATCGATTGTTTTGAATTAATGTTAGTTATTGCTTAAATTACTTTTGTATTCTTATTTTAGTATTTCATGATTGGCCACTATAGAGATAAACATATTGTCTATTCTTGGAATTGGGAGACGAAGAGGTAGATAGACCAAATAATACAAAGAGCTTGATCTCTCTTGCATATCACTTGTTTAGATTTGTGTTCAGGATTGACACCCGGATGAACACCGAGTTTGGTTACGAAACAGGATGAAATATCAATGTTCGCCAACTGAGTCTATCTATTCCCGCTCAACGATGTAGTTAGATAGTCAATTGGAGTAGGCGATTAGAGGTCGGGAGACCATGATCATAAAATCAACCTTGTAAATGAGTAATTTGATAACCTTAGTTAATTCATTACATGAGATGCGATACGTGAAACCTTAAGCATGTTGTACCTCTGGAATTGCCCAAATCATTGTAAGTTAATCTTTTTATATAATTTTTGCATTCTTTTATTTCTTTTGACACTCTTAAATAAATAATTAGACTAGTATAATTTAGTAAAATAATTCATCAACAAGTCCTTTGGGTTTGATAATCCGGCTATTTTAGAGTCACTATATTACTTGCACGACCACGTACACTTGCATGTGCAATTGGGCAACAATGGACCACAGAAAGGTCTCGTGGAAAGTAAGGTAAATTTTAGGTTGCTGAAGTTGGTTCTATAGTTGACCAGTATGGGATGTAGAAAGTCCTACGGACCGTAGGTCCAACTCATAGGACTTTTCGACAGTTATTTCTTAAGGGTATTTTGGTCTTTTGCTATGCATTTAATGCCTATACTATGTCGTTTTCACCCAAATTTTAAGTCCTATAACTATACTTCTATTTCTAAATCTACCCAAACCCTCCCATTCTCTCAAATCCCATCCAAATTTATCCCCTCCCAAATCCTCTCAAGCTTCAAGGGAGAAATCTAGGGTCCAAGCTTCAAGTTTCCTTTTTCCTCCATTGCTTTTAGGCTTAGATCATAAAGGTATGTAGGAATTCATCAATGGGTTCCATTCATCCATTGAGTCCCAAAAGCTCTCAATTCTCCAAATTTAGTTTCATCAAAATTGATTAGGTTTTACCCTAATTCTCCATGGGGCTTAATTGTTATGATTTAATTGTTTGATTTTAGTCTTCATATGAATAATTTGATTCAATAACATGTTTTTCGATTGAATTCATATGGACCCATGCATTATTCCTGATTTTGACTATGAATTTATGAAAGTAACACCTCACAAATTTGAAAGATGAAACATAAAGAAAAGGGTAGAAATTTCTCTGAGGCAGGGTTTCATTAGTCTAACCTACGAACCGTAAAAAGTTCTACGGGCCGTAGGAAGTGAATCGTAGAACTCAAAGCCAACTTTTGGAAAATTATGTTTCTGAAGTTTAACATACGAATGAGCAGGATGGGTTGTAGGAGGTTTGACGAGTCGTAGATGGCTTCCATAAAAAAGTTCCAGACCTAGTGAAATTTGATCCAAAAGTTGGGTTCTACGGACTGTAGAAAATTTGACGGATCGTAGAAAGGTCTCATGGGAAAATGATTGATTTTTTGGGTTTTTGAAGTTTGTTCTATGGTTGACTAGAACGGGCCGGTGAAATTCCTACGAGCCGTAGGTCAAAATCATTGAACTGTCTGGCAGTTATTTTAAGGGGTATTTGGATCCTTTCCTATGCATCTAATATCTATACTATGTTGTTTTACCCCTATTTCTAAATCATATAACTACCTTTCTATTCCTAAAACTAACCCAACTCTCTTATTCCCTCAAATTCCCAAAACCCATCCAAGTTCATCCCCCCCAAATCCTCTAAAGCTTCAAGAAGAAGACGAGGGTTTCAAAGCTTCAAGAATCCTATTCACCCATTGATTTTGGGTTTGATCCTCAAGGTATGTAGGGATTTATCAATGGGTTCCATTCACCTATTTAGCCGCAAGGTTTCTCAATTCTCCAAGTCAAATTTCAATCAAAGTGATTAGGTTATATTCAATTCTTTAAGGGTTCCAATTTTGTTGATTCAATGGTTGGATTTGATCTTATTTTGATTTTTTTTTACTCAATTACATGCTTTCCAATTGAAATCACATGAACCCATGCATTGATCATGATTTTTGACTATGAACTTTTGAAGACATAAATTGATAAAGGAATTATGAACTTGTGAATCATGTTTTCATGGGGTTATGCATGATTTATGAAAAAGAAAGGTTTTATGATCTAGATTGCTTTAAGATAAACATCAATGAAATTGTGAAAGTTTTTCTCATATACTTAAAAAATCAAAATTGGTGAAATGTTTTTTCACGCATGGTTTAAGGAACTACTCTATGATGTTTTAGCTTGGATTAGTAACTTAATTGTGCTTTTCCATGGATGATGATATGTTTATATTTATGACTAATTTCGTTGGAGTTTTACTTAGCACCAGAGGATATTGAGATGGAGGCTCTCCCGTTAGTAGAGGCCGGGTCTCTAGTAGCAATTTCTTTGTCCCTAACTACGTACCCTCATAGGATTTGTCTTAGAAAGACATAGCTAGTGGATCCATCTATGCTAGAAGTTTAAGGTCTTTGCCTTGGCAAGCAAGGACATCTCTTTTCAGTGTGGGAGCAAGACACCGAATTCCACGTTATAGCTCACGTGATCTATGATGTTAATAGTAAATATCGCACAAAATGAACTAAGTTGTTCTTAAAAGTTTTATGAAGCTTTACTCATGATTTTAAGATGCATTGACCATGTTCATGATTTATGATTTTTCTTTAAAAGGTTTTACTATGTTTAACTTGGTTATGCATATCATGTTTTTTATTATATCCTCTTTAGATCATGTTACATATTTTGTGCATATCCCTCATACTTACTACATTCCATGTACTAATGTATATTTGTACCTATATTATTTAATAATGTCGGGTGTGACGCTTCCTCTCCTTTCGCTCGTGGCTAGTTGGTGATCGTTGATTGTTCAAGGTTGAAGACATGGTGAGTCCTCATGTTCAGAGGACCATGTCATCCTCATTATGTTTTCCTTATGTTTTAGTTTTCTAAGATTGTACGTGGTGTAGGGGTTAGGTCCCGACCACTTCTTTTGATGTATTAGAATGGCTTGTCAAGACTATGTTAGACTTCTGCTTGAATGTCAAACACTTTACTTTGATATGAATTCTTTTATTTCTATATATATGTCAAATGGCTTGTGTAGGGACTCTTGGGGTCTTATACGCCATGTCACGTCTACGATGTACTTTGAGTCGTGACAAACTGGGTATTTAGAGCAAAAGGTTTTAGAAAATGTCCTATGATGTCTGATAAGCCGCGTTGAGTACAGTATTGTTCATGGGTGTGAAGCGCATCACATTTATGAATAGGAGACTACAAAGTGTTTAGGAAACTTCACTTCTTTCATTACTCTAAGAGTGAAGCCATAGAGTCTACCTCTATAAAGATCCTTCTCCTAAATCTTGTCCAATGCTTTTTAGGATATGGCCCCTCGAAGAACTTATGTGAGAATGAGGGTGAGATTGTGGAGCTTGAGGTTCCTTAAGTTCCCGTTTTGGCCGAGCAAGTGACTCATGCCGATTTCTGAGCCTCTTTACAAGTGTTGGCTCAAGCTATGAAGGCTCAACAAAATAGAGAAATTGTTGCTCCCGTGAACCCAAATATGGGTACAATGGTAACAAGGATAAGAGACTTCACTAGGAAGAATCCTTTAGAGTTTCATGGTTTCAAGGTTGATGAGCATCCTCAAGAGTTCATTGATGAAGTATATAAGATAGTGGGAATTATGCGATTGTCTACGGTAGAGATAGCAGAATTGGCCACTTATCAACCTAAGGGTGTTGCTCAGTGTTGTTTGAACAATGAAAAAGTGAGAGGGCGGTTGATGCAGGTCCTCTTGATTGGGAGAAATTCAAGGGAGATTTTCTCGATAGTTTCTTTCCTCTTGAGATGGGGAGGCAAAAGTGCTAGAGTTCATTCATCTTCAATAAAGGAATATGAGTGTGAAGGAGTATGCTTTGAAGTTCACTCAATTGAGTAAGTATGCTCCGACTATGGTTGCCGACTCTAGGACAAGGATGAGTAAGTTCGTGTCGGGTGTGTTTGAAATGGTGGTCAAAGAGTGCCATACCGCCATGTTGATTAGGAAGATGGATATATCTCGTTTGATGATACATGCCCAATAAATTGAAGTGGAAAAGCTCAAGGAAAGGGGAAGAGAGTCCAAGAGAGCAAGGACCAGTGATGGTGACTTTTCTCATTCTAGATCCAGTGGGCAAGGTAATTCTTAATTATAGCAAAGGTTTTCTGGTTAAGGTTCTTCTAATGCACATACCCCTAAGTTCAACAAGGATAGGGTGTCTAACCCTAAGCCTCGAGGAGGTGGTAGTAATAGATCTTATATTCCCGCTTACTTTAGGTGTGGTAAAAAACATGATGGCAAATGTTTGGCCGATACAGATGGTTGCTTTAGTTGTGGAAAGAGTGGTCACAAGATGAGAGATTGCCCATTGCTTGCTGCTAAGGGAAGGGATGGTAGGCAAGCTCAGCCTAGTGGTTCCGGTTCGGATGCTCTGAAGAAAAATAGATTCTATGCTCCTCAAACTCGACAGGATCACGAGGGTTCCCTGGATATTGTGACCAGTATGTTGAAAATCTTTCATTTTGATGTGTATGCTTTGTTTGATCAGAGTGCTACGTTATCCTTTATTACTCCTTATGTGGCTGTGAGTTTTAGTGTTGGACCAAAAATTCTTTCTAATCCCTTTCATGTTTGTACGCCCGTTGGTGATTCTATTATTGCTAAGAGAGTTTATAGAAATTGCCATGTTTCTATTTCTCATAGAGTCACTCATGTTGATCTTGTAGAGCTTGATATGTTAGATTTTGATGTTATTCTTGGGATGGATTGGCTTCATGCATATTATGCTTCCATAGATTGTAGGACCCGATTGGTCACGTTCAAAGTTCCGAAAGAACCTGTCATGTCATGAGAAGGGGAAAATTCTATGCCTAAGGGTCAGTTTGTTTCTTGTCTAAAGGCTAAGAAAATAATTTCTAAGGGTTACATTTATCATCTAGTTCAGGTTAGGGATACAAATTCCAAAACCCCTACTCTTGAGTCAATTCCGATTGTAAATGAGTTTCCAGAAGTGTTTCTCGATGATCTTCCTAGTATTCCTCCCGAAAGGGAAATAGACTTCGGTATTGACCTTCTCCTAGATACGTAGCCTATCTCTATTCCTCCTTATTGAATGGCCCTGGCATAACTTATGAAATTAAAGGAAAAGTTGAAAAATTTGTTGGATAAGAGTTTTATTAGACGAAATATCTCACCATGGGGTGATCCGGTGTTGCTTGTTCGAAAGAAGGATGGTTCTCTCTGAGTGTGCATTGACTATTGACAATTGAACAAAGTTACCATAAAGAATAAATATCCTTTTTCAAGGATAGATGATTTGTTTGATCAACTCCAAGGAAAGAGTTACTTCTCTAAGATTAGCCTTCGGTCGGGTTATCACCAGTTAAGGGTGAAGGAAAGTGACATTCCGAAGATGACTTTTCGAACTCGGTATGATCATTATGAATTTGTGGTGATATCTTTTGGTTTGACTAATTTCCCGGTGACGTTCATGGATTTGATGAATAGGGTATTTAAAGAATATCTTGATGTGTTTGTGATTGTATTTATTGACGATATTTTGATTCACGGAGTGAGAATGAACATGTTGAGCATTTGAAGATTGTGTTGTAAATTCTTAAGGATAGTGAGTTGTATGCTAAGTTTAGCAAATGTGAGTTATGATTGAGGTCATTTTCTTTCTCTGGCCTCTGGTGAAGGTATTCAAGTTGATCCTAAGAAAACCAAGGCGGTTAAGAATTGCCTAGACCTTTGTCTACTTCGGATATACGGAGTTTCTTGGGTTTGTCTTGTTACTAAGGAAGGTTCATGGAGGGATTTTCCTCTATTGCTTCGCCTTTGACAACATTGACTCAAAAGAATGTAAAATTCTTATGGTTGGAAGTTGGTGAGAAGAGTTTCGAAGATTTGAAAGATAGACTCACTTCAGCCCCTATATTGACATTACCGGAAGGATCTGATGGTTTATGCTTCACGAATTGGTCTTGGTTGTGTTTTGATCTGACACATGATTTGGAGTTAGCGGCGGTAGTGTTTGACCTAATGATTCGGAAACATTACTTGTATGGTGTTCACGTGGATGTGTTTACCGATCAAAAAGGTTTGAAATATGTGTTCACTCAAAAGGATTTGAATCTTCACCGAAGGAGGTGGCTTGAGCTGTTGAAGGATTATGAAATGAGTGTCCTATATCATCCTGGTAAGGCGAATATGGTGGCGGATGCTCTTAGTCAACTATCGATGGGAAGTGTTGCTCATGTTAAGGATGATAAGAAGAAGTTTGTTCGTGATGTTCATAGATTGGCCCGATTGGGCATTCTCTTAGTTGATTCTAATGAGGGTGGATTTATTGTTCATAATGGATCAGAATCATATTTTGTATCGAAAGTGAAGGCTAAGAAAGATCTTGGTCCGGTATTGGTTGACTTAAAGAAGACAATTTTTGAAAAAACCATTGAGGCTTTCTCCTAAGAGGGAGATGGCGTTCTTCAATATCAAGGTCGGTTATGTGTTCCGAATGCTGATGAGTTAAGGAATCAAATTTTGACAGAAGCTTACAGTTCTCAGTATTATATTCACCTAAGGGCCACTAAGATGTACCATGATTTGCGGGAAGTTTATTGGTGGAATGAGATGAAAAAGAATATTGCAAAATTTGTGGCTAAGTGCCCAAATTGTCAAGTGAAAGCTGAGCATTAGAAACCGGGTGGTTTGGCTCAAAACATTAGTTTCCCTACATGGAAGTGAAAGATCTAAATATGGACTTTATCACAGGTTTGCCTTGCACTCATCGTCAGTTTGACTCGATTTGGATTATTGTGGATCGAATGACAAAATCAACGCACTTCCATCCCGTTAAGACTTCATTCTCATCGAAAGATTATGCCAAGCTTTATATTCAGGAAATGGTAAGGTTGCATGGAGTGCCCTTGTCCATTATCTTCATTTGTGGTACTCAGTTTACATCCCAGTTTCAAAAGTCATTTTAGAAAGGCCTTGGTACTCAAGTGAAACTTAGCACGACTTTTCTCCCTCAGATAGATGAACAAGCCGAACGTACCATTCAGACTTTAGAAGATATGTTAAGATCTTGTGTAATTGACTTAAAGGATAATTTGGATGATCACTTACCTTTGATTGAGTTTGCTTATAATAATAGCTATCATTCTAGCATTGGGATGACTCCATTTGAAGCTCTTTATGGTAGGAGGTGTAGGTCTCCTATTGGTTGGTTTGAAGTTGATGAGGTTGCTTTGATAGGGCCTGAGTTGGTTCATGAGGCTATGGAAAAGGTCCGACATATTCACAAAAGGTTGAAAATGGCTCAAAGTCAATAGAAGTCCTATGCCGATATTAGAAGAAGAGAGGTTGAGTTTGAGGTTAATGATTGGGTCTACTTGAAAATTTCACCCATGAAGGGTGTGATGAGGTTTGGAAAGAGAGGGAAGCATAGTCCCCATTATGTGGGCTCATATAAAATTTTGAGGCGTATAGGCCAAGTTGCTTATGAACTTGAGTTGCCTAATGATTTAGCACCGGTACATTCAGTATTCCGTCTCTTTATTGAAGAAGTGTGTTGGAGATCTGACATTTATTATGCCTTTAGAAGGTTTAGGAGTTAAATAAGAATCTTTCTTATGAAGAAGTTTCAGGTTGAGATTTTAGACTGGCAAGTTCGGAAGTTGAGAAATAATAAAGTTGCTTCCGTGAAGGTTCTATGGTGGAATCAATTAGTTGAGGGTGCTACTTGGGAGGTTTAAGCTGATATGATGTCCTGATATTCTCATCTCTTTCCCTCCGCTCTTATTCTAGCTTAAGGTATTAGTTTCTCATGGTTCTTTCTTTCGGATTCATGCTTTTTTAGTCATTCTCATATTTCCATATGCATGCATGTTCATGAAAACTTTATTTTTGATGTTAGGATTTAGCTTGGAGTAATTCTCCATGTTTTATGTGCATTTTGATGAAATTTGCATTCGTGTTGGCTTGTTAGTTTCTCTCCTACTTTAGTTATCCTAGCTTGATTTCCATTCGAGGAAGAATGTTTCCAAGGGGGAGATATTGTATCACCTGGAAAATTGAAAGATGAAAAAGAAAGAAAAGTGCAGAAATTTCTCTGAGACAGGGTTTCACGAGTCCAACCTACAGTCCGTAGGAAGTCTTACGGGTTGTAGGAAGTGAATCGTAGAACCTAGAGTTGAGTTTTGGAAAATTAAGTTTCATAAGTTTGACCTACGAATGAACAGGATGGGTCGTAGGAGGTTTGGCGAGTCGTAGATGGCTTCTGTAGAAAGGTTCCAAACTTAGTTAAATTTTAAACCAAAAGTTGGGTTCTATGGATGGGGTCTACGGACCGTAGAAAATTTGATGGACCGTAAAAGGGTCTCGTGGGAAAATGATTAAATTCTTGGGTTTCTGAAGTTGGTTCTACGGTTGATCAGGACGGGCCGTAGAAATTCCTACGAGCCGTAGGTCAAAACCATAGGGCTATCTGACAGTTATTTTTAAGGGTATTTGGGTCTTTTTATATGCATCTAATACCTATACTATGTCATTTTTCCTCTATTTCTAAGTCATATAACTACCTTTCTATTCCTAAAACTAACCCATCTCTCTCATTCCCTCAAATTCCCAAAACCATCCAAGTTCATCCCCCCCAAATCCTCTCAAGCTTCAAGAAGAAGACTAGGGTTTCAAAGCTTCAACTCTCCTATTCACCCATTGCTTTTGGGATTTGATCCTCAAGGTATGTGGAGCTTCATCAATTGGTTCCATTCATCCATTGAGCCCCAAGGTTTCTTAATTCTCCAGGTCAAATTTCAATCAAAGTGATTAGGTTTTATTCAATTCTTCATGGGTTCCAACTGTGTTGATTCAATTGCTTGAATTTGATCTTATTTTGATTGTTTTGACTCAATTACATGCTTTTCAATTGAAATCTCATGAGCCCATGCATTGATCGTGATTTTTGACTATGAACTCTTGAAAGTCATGAATTGATGAAGGAATTATGAACTTGTGAATGATGTTTTCATGGAGTTATGCATCATTTATGAAAAAGAAAGGTTTTATGATCTAGGTTTCTTTAAGATAAGCATCAATGAAATTATGACAGATTTTCTCACATATGCATGAATTGTGAAAGATTTTCTCACATACTTAAGAAATCGTGATTGGTAAAAAGTTTTCTCACACATAATTTAAGGAGCTACTCTATGATATTTTAGCTTGGATTAGTAACTTAATAGTATTTTTTTCATGGATGATGATACGTTTATGTTTATGACTAATTCCGTTGGGATTTTACTTAGCACCGAGAGGATATTGAGATGAAGGCTCTCCCATTAGTAGAGTCCGAGTCTCTAGTAGCAATCTCCTTGTCCCTAAGTACGTGCCACCATTGGATTTGTCTTAGAAAGACATTTCTAGTGGATCCACCTAAGCTATAAGTTTAAGGTCTTTTCTTTTACAAGCAAGGACATCTCTTTTTAGTGTGGGAGAAAGACACCGGATTCCACATTATAGCTCACGTGGTCTATGTCGGTTAATAGTAAATATTCCACAAAATGAACTAAGTTGTTCTTAAAGGTTTTATGAAGCTTTACTCGTGATTTTAAGATGCATTGACCATGTTCATGATTTATGATTCTTCTTTAAAAGGTTTTACTATGGTTAGCTTGGTCATGCATATCACATTTTCTATTATGTCCTCTTTTAGTCATGTTTCATGTTTTGTAAATATCCCTCATACTTAGTGCATTCCATATGTTAATGTATATTTGTGCCTACATTGTTTAATAATGTAGGGTATGACACTCTCTCTCCTTCCTCTTGTGGTTAGTTGGTGATCGTTGATTGCTCGAGGTTGAAGACATAGTGAGTCCTCATGTTTCGAGGACCATGTCTTTTTCATAATATTTTTGGGAAAAAGTGCTCATTACCCCCTAAACTTGAAGCTTTTTATGTAGTGTACGCCTAATCTATAACCCGTTTTAAATACCCCCTGAACTTGTTTAGTTATCCATTGCGTAAACCTTTATTGTCCACCTCCACCAATTGTGTCTGCAAGCGTATGACATTTTGGAAAAATAGCTGATGTGGATTTCCAGTTGGATAAATAATATCCCACCTAGATAAATCATAGTCAATGTTCTCACTAGATAAATTATAGTCAATCTTCTCACTAGATAAATAATACTCAATCTTCTCACTTCTCAAAACTTCTCACTAATCTTCTCTCTAAGAAGTGTAATTGATGAAGTAAAGGGCAAATTTAAACCTTTTGGCACACTAAGAAGTGTAATCAATGGAGGTTTTCGTGAAACTTTTGCTCGATTTGGGTCTGCTGCAATACTTAGACTTGAAGCTCTTGCTCGATTTGGTGAAGTGTTTGGTCGATTTTCTTTCAATCTTGTTTGAAATTCTTACCAAGTAAGTGATTCTCCACTCTTATAATGTGTTATTGTTTATTTTCTTTAATTTTTCATTTATATTTCGTCATATTTTCCATTTAGGGTTTCACCATCTTTTTTACTAGGGTTTTGCCATAGTTTTCGATTGAGCTTCCGATTAGGGATTTGTTAGTTTTCAACTAGAGTTTTTACTTACTGAATATACTATTGTGAACTTGTTAAGGTTATGCATGCATGAGTATTAGGGTTTCTGGTAATTAGTTCAAAAAATTAGGGCCTTTTAGTAAAATCAAGCTTATAGGGTTCGATTCCAATATTCTATTTTGGTATTGTTTAATGTTGGGGTTTTTTAAATAATTTCCTTATGTATATTTATATGCTTGTGAGTAAAATCAATATTATAGGGATTTTTAGGGTTCTAATTCATCTATTCTATTTCGGTATTGTTAAATATTAGAATTTTATGTAAATTTGCTTGTATAATTGTATGCTTATGAGTAAAATTAATATTTTAGATTCTACCTCTATTTGGGTGTTGTTGCCCCTATTTTGGTGTTGTTCCATAATTGATTATTATTGTGGTTATAGGTTGACACTATGGCTACTAAGTACCTCAATTAAAGGTTTAAATTTGGGGGTATTTTGGTGAGTGAGGTAGGTCCAATATATGTTGGGGGAAGGACTGAATATGTGTCTGATGTGGATGAAGATCATTTGTCAATTCCTGAACTTGCAGATTATGCTAAGTCTTTTGGAATTAGTAAGTTAGGAAAAACTTATGCAGTTCTATCTCTAGTGGGTGATCTGGTGAATTGAAAAATTACATGGACATTTGTGATATTGTACTATTTTTGCATGATGGGGACACAAGAGATATTTATGTGTGTCATGACTCTATTCCGGAGGATGTGGGTCCCATTGAAGGACAAATTAGTCAATCTTTAAGTCAAGTTGGTGAATCTTTTAATGCACTTTGGGGAATTTGATGGTTCTTTAACTGCCAAGCAAAAAATCAAGATCTAGGGTTAAGTTCTTCTTCTACCTTTCCATCTAGTCAAAGAGTTGAGAATGAAGGGGTTGTAGGTGTCCAACAAGAAACTGATGATGGTTATTCTTCAATAGATTGGACTGATTCTGAAGAAGAAGTTGAACCTTCTGTCCAACAAGAAACTGAACCTTCTGTTCAACAAGAAACTGAACCTTCTGCTCAAGAAGAAATTGAACCAAGTGCCCAAGGAAATGCAGAGCAAGATATAGACAATGATTCTATTAGTTCTAACCAATCTATTGACTATGGAAGTGATGTGCATAAGGAGTTGAGAATTATGAAGGAAGATGTGAGAAATTTTAGAGAAAATAGGAGGAAAAAGATGAAGGAAAAACTAAAAGGTTTTTTAGGTGAAGTTGTACTTGATGAAGGGTATGAACATATTGAAAAAGGCAAAAAAAAATTCAAGGGTAAGCTAACACAGGATGAGCCATACTATGACGGTTCTAATTGTGATAGTTTTCAAAGTGATGATGAGTTACTGCCTGTTTCTGATGATGAAGTTGAAGGAGGGAATTTAAGGGAGAGATAGAAGAGTAATAGAGTGATATATGATTCTACTTGTGATGTTATAATATGGCAGTGTTGTTTTGTATTTGAAAGTGTAAAGGAATTTAGAGAGGCAGTTACAAAATATGCTATAAAGAAAGGGGTTGAGTTAGACAAGTATGTGAATGAGAGTACCAGAGTAAGAGTCAAGTGTAAAAGTTGTTGTCCATGGCTGTTGTATGCAAGCAAGGAAGGGAGGAGTGAGAACCAACAAGTATGTGAACACAATGAACAAATGTTGGGTGCACCAACAACAACCGCATCAATTTAGCTTAAAGCTTAGAAGATGTTCCGAGGGGACTCGGGATTCATTCAGAACCCTGTGCAAGAAAATGAACTATGCTACCCCACAGAAAACAACACTCCAGACTCTACAGAATAGACAACACAAAAAAAGAGTTCATCTCACTAAAATAACTACCCAAGTCAACGCCCACACAAAGACAACCAAAACAAGCATAACACAAAACACTACAAAATCATGTTGATCACCTTGAGATTGAAACCAAAGGTCCTCCTAGACCAAACTCAATGTTCTTGAACTAACGACACTAATGAAAATCTCATCCGAGCCCGTTTACCAAAATGTTGATTGAATTCAACCTTTTGCCAAACCTTCCAAACATCTCACCTTATGGATCAATCTCATAGTGAAGACCTCTGGACCTGAACCAACTATGCTACTAACTCAAAATTGGCCCTCCGAAGCTGATGGAATAGATGAAATCTTATACAAGATTAGAATCTCCAGATGTTGGCCAAAGTCAACTCTTTTAACATATTAGCTATATAAATGGGTAAACTCACCAAAACTCTTCCGACCACCTCGAGAAGCATGCCACCTATCCCAACACATTGCAAAAGAAAGTAAATGACTGCGAGGGTTATTACAACATCCACATCCTCAAGCATTTATTTCAATTCATGAAGAACAAGCATAATTTCATAAATTTCCTCTTTTCATAATTTAAAACCTCATCATAATCTAGAAACCATAGATTTCACATAGGTTCATGGGGATTCATCTTAGAACATGCAATTTAACTCAATTCATGCATAATTAAACACAATTCAATCAATTAGATCATAATATGAAAGAACCCATGAGGTTGGAGGAAAACCCGAATTTCAATTGGAGAATTCTTACTTCGAAAATTGGGGAATTTAGGGACCTTATAGAGGAAAGGACTCCATAGGTGAAAGCTATCATACATTAATGCTAAAACCTTGAAATCAATAGAGAATTAGGAGACTTGAATCTTCAAACCCTAGATTCTTCTTCTTCTTCTTCTTTAGAGAGAGAATTATTGGAGGGAGAGCTTTGAAAAGTGATTAAAAGACTTAGATTTAGGCTTAGAAAGGTTTATATAGGGTCTAAAATAAAAGGGTAACCGACCTAGATTAGGCATTAAGCTATTAGGGAAAAGACCAAAAAGCCCTTTTAAAAAAATAACTACCAAGCGAAAACTGAAAACGATGTAGCTCGCAAAAACCACTCGGTGACTCACCGAGTGAGCTTCCAGCTCGCCGAAAGTTCCAGCGAGTTGGCTCCTGGACTAAGTCAACTCGGCGATAAAATAAGCATTTTGGCAACACACCGAATGGAACGATGAGCCCAACCCAGCTCGCCTAAATGCACAGAACAATGGATGAACATTTCAAGTCCAAAATGGCGAGAAGGCGCCTTTCGACAGATCGCCGAGTCGTTCGGCAATCACGACTAGCCTCGCCGAAGGGGACTGTATTATGAAATTTAGGAATTTTTCCTTCTTTTAAAATCCGAGGTGTTACATTATCTCCCCCCTTGGGGACATTCGTCCTCGAATGGAACTCAAGACATCATAAAGAGGGTAGATACAAGATCTAACAACCCTATAAGAATGCAATCACATAATGTACATATTCGAGGAGTAAACATCAACTCCAAGCTAAAGCATGTTCAAAACATCATTTCATGAAGTCTACATGCAGCTCATCTCAAATGCACATGATCATGAAGAAATTAATCAACTTGACTCATTTTCTAAAAATTTAAGCTTTTCATGAACATGCATAAATGAGGAAATCATGGGAATATCTAAGACACGTGAAACCAAAAGAGTAAACCATGAGAAACTAAATACCTCAAGCTAGAGTAGGAACAGAGGGAAAGAGATGAGGATAACGGGACATCATATCGGCCTCGGCCTCCCAAGTAGCACCCTCAACTAACTGATTCCTCCAAAAAACCTTCACGAAAGCGACTTCTTTATTCCTCAACTTCCGAATTTGCCGGTCTAAAATCTCAACCAGAACTTCTTCATAAGAAATACTATCCTTTATACCAAGACTCTCCAATGGCATTATGGCTGTCGGATCACCAACACATTTCTTCAATAAGGAGACATGGAAGACCGGATGCACCGATGCCAAATCATTACGTAAGTCAAGTTCATAAGCAGCCTTACCAATACGCCTCAAAATCTTATATGGGCCCACATAACGGGGACTAAGCTTCCCTTTCTTTTCAAACCTCATTACACCCTTCATGGGTGAAATCTTCAAGTAGACCCAATCATCAACATCAAATTCTATATCTCTCATTTTAATATCGGGATAGGACTTGTTGACTTTGAGCCATTTTCAACCTTCCTCTAATAAGCCAAACTTTCTCCATAGCCTCATGTACCAACTCGGGACCTATCAAAGCAACTTCGCCAACTTCAAACCAATCTATAGGAGATCTACACCTCCTACCATAAAGAGCCTCAAATGGAGCCATACCAATACTCGAATGATAGCTACTATTATAGGCAAACTCAATCAAAGGCAAATGATCATCTCAATTACCCTTGAAATCACTCACACAAGCTCTCAACATGACCTCCAAAGTTTGGATAGTACGTTCCGCTTGCCCATCGATTTGACGATGAAAGGTCGTGCTAAGCTTAACACGAGTACCAAGACCCTTTTGGAAAGATTTCTAAAACTAAGAGGTGAATTGGACACCATGATCGGAGATAATGGATAGAAGCACTCCATGCAGCCTAACCATTTCCCTTAAGTACAACTTGGCATAGTCTTCCATAGAATAAGAAACCTTGACGGGAATGAAATGGGCTGATTTCGTCATACGATCCAATGACCCAAATCTAGTTGTGTTGTTGCCGGATACGTGGTAAACCAACAATGAAGTCAATATTCAAATCTTCCCACTTCCAAGTAGGAATGCTAATATTTTGGGACAAACCTCCCGGCTTCTGATGCTCAACTTTCACTTGTTGACAACTAGGACACTTAGCCACAAATTCCGCAATATCCTTCTAATCCCATTCCACCAATAGACCTCCCGCAAATCACGGTACATCTTGGTGGCTCCCGGGTGAATGGAATAACGAGAACTATAGGCTTCTGATAGAATATGTTCCCTCAGATTATCAACATCGGGAACACACAAACGGCCTTGATATCGAAGCACTCCATCTCCCCCTTGGGAGAAAGCCTCAACGGACTTCTTGAGCACTGCTTCCTTTAATTCCATCAAATTCAAATCAAGTCTTTTCTTGGATTTCACATCAGACGCAAAAGATGATTCTGAACCATTATGAACCATAAGGTGGAGTCAACCAACCGAATGCCCAATCGGGCCAATCTATGAAAATCTCGAACCAATTTCTTCTTATCATTCTCAACATGAGCAACACTACCCATAGATAACTGACTAAGAGCATTCGCCACTACATTCGCCTCGCCGGGGTGATAGAGGACACTCATGGCATAGTCCTTTAACAACTCAAGCCACCTCCTTTGGCGAATATTTAGATCTTTCTGTTTGAACACGTATTGTAAACTTTTATGGTCGGTAAAGACGTCAACATGCACACCATACAAATAATGCCTCCAAATCTTTAGAGCAAACACGACTGCCGCTAGTTCTAAGTCATGGGTAGGATAGTTCTTCTCATGAATCTTAAGTTGCCATGAAGCATAAGCAATAACTTCCCCATTTTGCATAAGAACACACCCTAATCCAATTCTTGAAGCATCACAATAAACCATAAATTTGTCGGATCCTTCCAGTAAGATCAACACCGAAATCGAGGTAAGTCTATCTTTCAATTCTCGAAAACTCTTCTCAGACGTTTCGGACCATATGAACTTAACTTTCTTTTGAGTCAAAGCCGTCAATGGAGAAGCAATAGAAGAAAACTCTTCAACAAACCTCCTATAATAACCAGCCAAACCCAAAAAACTTTGAATATTCGAAGGTGATAGGGGTCTAGGCCAATTCTTAACCGCATCTGTCTTTTTAGGATCTACCTCAATACCTTTGCCGGAGACAATGTGACCAAGAAAAGCCACGGACCTTAGCCAAAACTCACGTTTATCAAATTTTACAAAGAGTTGTTGGTCCTTGAGGACTTGCAACACAATCATCAAAGGATTGGCATGCTCACCCTCACTCCTTGAGTAAATCAAAATATCATCAATAAACACGATCACAAACATATCAAGGTACTGTCTAAACACCATATTCATTAAATCCATAAATGCGGCCGAAGCATTCGTCAAGCCAAAAGACATCACTAAAAACTCATAGTGACCATACCTAGTTTGAAAGGCCGTCTTTGGAATGTCATCTTCCTTCACCCTCAATTGGTGATAACCCGACCGGAGGTCAATTTTAGAGAAGTAACTTGACCTTGAAGTTGATCAAACAAATCATCTATCCTTGGAAGAGGATACTTATTCTTGATGGTAACCTTGTTCAATTGGTGGTAGTCAATACACATACAGAGTGAACCATCTTTCTTTCGAACAAATAAAACTGGAGCACCACATGGAGAGATACTCGATCGGATGAAACCCTTGTCCAATAAGTCTTTCAATTGATCCTTCAATTCCCTAAGTTCTATCGGAGCCATTCGGTAAGGAGGAATAAAGATAGGTTGCGTATTGGGGAGAAGGTCAATACCATAGTCTATTTCCCTTTCGGGAGGAACACCGGGTAGATCATTAGGAAACACTTCTGAAAACTCATTAACAAGTGGAACCGACTCAAGAGTAGGGGTCTTGGAATCCGTATTCCTTACCCTAACAAGATGTTATACGTAACCCTTAGAAATCATCTTTCTAGCTCCAAGACAATAAACAAACTGACCCTTAGGCATAGAATTTTTCCCTTTCCACTCTAGGGTAGGCTCACTTGGAAATTGAAACTTGACCACTCGGATCCTACAATAAATAGAAGCATAACAAGAATGAAACCAATTCATCCCAAGGATAACATCAAAATCTAACATATCAAGCTCTACAAGATCAACATGAGTGACTTTATAGGATAAGGAGACGAGATAATTTCTATAGACTCTCTTAGCCACAATGGATTCACCAATAGGAGTACAGACACAAAAAGGGTCTAGCAACACATCCGGAAGAACATCAAACCTCATAGCCACATAGGGCGTCACAAAAGACAAGGTAGCACCGGGATCATGCAAAGCATAAACATCAAAATGAAAGACTTTCAACATACCGGTAACCACATCGGGAGACCCTCTTGCTCACGACGAGTTTGGAGTGCATAAAATCAGTTTTGCTTTGGGGCACTTGAACCCGAACCACTAGGCGAAGCTTGCCTACCTTCTCTCCCCTTAGCCGCAAGTGATGGACAATCCCTTATCTTATGACTGCTCTTTCCACAATCAAAACAACCATCCGTACCGGCTAAGCATTTACCCTCATTCTTCTTTCCGTACTTAGCACAAGTAGCCGACGATAATCCACCACCATTTCCTCCTTGAGGTTTAGGGTTAGACACCCTATCCTTGTTGAACTTAGGAGTAGCATTGGAGGAACCTTGACCGAAAAACTTTTGTCGAAATCTAAAATGACCATGTCTATCGGACGTCGAATGTGAAAAGTTACCATCACCGGTCTTAGCCCTCTTTGCCTCTCTAGACTTTTCCTTGAGCTTTTCCTCTTCAATTTGTTGATCATGCACCATGAGACGAGAAATGTCCATATCGTTTATAAGCATAACAGTACGACATTCTTTGACCACAATTTCGAACACCCCCAAGACAAACTTACTCATTCTTGCCCTAGGATCGAAAACCATAGTAGGAGCATATCTAGAGAATTGCGTGAACTTCAAGGCATACTCCTTCACACTCATGCTTCCTTGACAAAGTTTGATAAATTCAAGCACCTTGTCCTCCCTCATCTCTAGGGGAAAGAACCTATCAAGAAAAGCAACCTTAATTTTTCCCAATCAAGAGGACCCGCATCTTCTCCCCTCTCTTCCTTCCACTGGTTAAACCAAACTTGAGTGATACCCTTAGGTTGATAAGTGGCCAATTCCGCCTTTTCCACCGGCATCACACCCATGATCATCAACACCTTATACACCTCATTAATGAAATCTTGAGGATCTTCCTCAACTTTAGACCCATGAAACTCCGGAGGATTCATTCTAGTAAAGTCTCTCACTCTAGATGCCGTCGTACCCACATTTGAGTTCATGGGAGCCACAACCTCTCTATTGGCTTGAGCCATCATGGCTTGAGCCAACACTTAAAAAGCAGCCCTAAACTCTTCATTAGTCACTTGCTCGGCCAAAGGGTCGACCGGAACTTGAGGAGCTTGAGGAGGAGCTTCTTGTTCCACATTCTCGTTCGCATTCCTCCTAATGTATGCTCTTCGAGGGGCCATATCCTGAAAAGCATAGGATAGGGATTAGGAGAAAGACATATAGAGTTAAACTCTATCGCACGACTTAAGAGTAATGAAAGAAGTGGAATTTCCTAATCATCTTGTAGCCTCTCATTCATAAATGTGGCACACTTCACACTCATGAACAAAAGTTTACTCGATGTGGCTTATGAGACATCCTAGGACATTTTTAAACATTATGCTCTGAATACCAAGTTTTTCACGACCTAAAGTACCCCCTAGACGTGACATGGCGTACAAGACCCTGAAAGGCCCTATAAAAGCCACTTAGCATACATCATACAAGATCATAATATAAAAGAGTATAAAAGTCCATTTCATTTCATGAGTTGATAAAAACATAGCGGAAGTCTAACATAGTCTTAAAGCCATCTAATATAAGAATAAAATGAAGGTTGGGACGTAACTCATACAAGTTCAAAAGTAAAAGACAAGAAAGATAAACGTGGCATTGTCCTCGAAGTGTGAGGACTCACCAAGTCTTCAAAGTTCTTCTAATACAAGCTCTAGTTATGAATGGATGTGGAGGAGTCGTCACGCCCTACATTTGGAAAACAATGTAGGCAAGAGTATGCGTTAGTACAAACATGTGCCAAGTATGATATCTATGCATAGAGATATAAAATCATGCCAAAAGGATAAAATCACGAGATGAAATGACCAATTCAAATCATAAAGTAACATGACGAAAACATGGGTTAAAAGGGGTCATTGTCAATGCAATTAATTTATCTTTAAGGAAACATACTTGAAATACCTTCTTCATTGAAAACAACCTTAGTTCATTATGTGGGAAATTAACCTTAACCGACATAGACCATGTGAGTTATAACATGGAATCTGGTGTCTACCCCACACCGAAAAGAGGTGTCCTTACTTGCCAAGGTAAGAATCATATCTTCTAGCTTAAGTGGATCCACTAGCTAATGTATATCTAAGACAATCTTCCTATGGTGGCACATAGTTAAGGGATAAGGAGATTGCTATTAGAAATCCGGCCTCTACTAACGGGAGAGCTTCCATCTCGATATTCTCTCAGTGCTAAACTTAAATCCCACGGAATAGCCATTTAATCATAATTCATACTTTATCTCATCACTAGTAAAAATGATTAATCGCCTCTTGTCTATCATTAGAATAACTCCTTAATTCTTGATTCAAGTTTAGTTGAGAAAACCTTTCAACCCTTATGAATCCATTATATGAGAAAAACTCCTTTTTCCATTCATATCATGAGTAATGTGTGAGAAATCCTCTTACAACCCAACAATAACAATCAACAACATTAGTGCTTCATTCTCAAAGCATCCTCAAGCATTTCTTTCAATTCATGAAGAACATGCATAATTTCATAAATTCCCTCTTTTCATAATTCAAAACCTCATCATAAATCATAAACTAGAAATCATGGATTTCACATGGGTTCATGGGGATTCATCTTAAAACATGCACTTTAACTCCATTCATGCATAATTAAACATAATTCAATCAATTAGATCATAATTTGAAAGAACCCATGAGGTTATAGGAAAACCCTAATTTCAATTAGAGAATTCTTACTTTGAAAATTGGGGAATTTAGGGACCTTATGGAGGAAAGGACTCCATAGGTGAAAGCTATCATACCTTAATGCTAAAACCTTGAAATCAATGGAGAATTAGGAGACTTGAATCTTCAAACCCTAGACTCTTCTTCTTCTTCCTTAGAGAGAGAATTATTGGAGGGAGAGCTTTGAAGAGTGATTAAAAGATTTAGATTTAGGCTTAGAAAGGTTTATTTAGAGTCTATAATAAAAGGGTAACCGACCTAGATTAAGCATTAAACCATTAGGGAAAAGACCAAAAAACTCTTTTAAAAAAATTAACTGCTAAGTGAAAACTAAAAACGTTGTAGCTCACAAAAGCCACTCGGCGACTCGCCGAGTGAGCTTCCAGCTCGCCGAAAGTTCCAGCGAGTTGGCTTCTTGACTAAGTCAACTCGGTGATAAAATGGGCATTTCGACGATACGTTGAATGGAACGGTGAGCTCGACTCAGCTCGCCTAAATGCACAAAACACTAGATGAACATTTCAAGTCCAAAATGGCGAGAAGGCGCCTTTCGGCAGATCGTTGAGTCGTTCGGCAATCATGACTAGCCTCGCCGAAGGGGACTGTATTATGAAATTTGGTAATTTTTTCTTCTTTTAAAATCTGAGGTCTTACATTTTCGATAGTTTTGGCCCGGTCCTATAGTTACCGGTTTGAAACCGATTTGAACCGATACTGGAACCGGGTCCAACGGATTCGGTAATTTTTTTTAATAACTTATTAATTATTACTTTATATTATTATATAATATATATTATTAATTATTATATTTCAATATTATTAAATAAATATATATTATAGTTATATTATTTAATATTCATTAAAACATTTAATTAAATTATTAAATATGTGTTAACTTAATATATAATAACTTTTATAGTATTACAATTTACAAAAAAGTTTGATTTACTTTAAGTCTTTAACTTTTTATAAAACTTCAATTTGAAACTTTAAAGTTTAAAGAGAGAAAATACATAAAGTCCACCTTAAACTAATACCTTTTTTGTAAAAAGACACTTAAACTTTGCGGGGGTCCTAACACCCCCCCCACCCCCCAAACAATTTCAAAGTAATAACATTACCTCATTTTTCGATCAAACCCAGTTGTGAGATAAGGTATGATTTTCACACCCCAATCTCAAATTGACACGTGTTAAATGTTATAAATTGTAAAAATAAATATGAAAAAAGAATTTTCTTTATTATAAATAAAAGAAAAAATATTTTCCAACCGTTCCCCCACCCATCACCTGTCCACTCCTATCTACTTCTCCCCTTTCCCTAATCCATTATTTTTATGCTATTATCATTGTAATTTTAGGAAAATAATCATCATTTTATTCTATTTCTCTATTCTTGAAACTATACAAATACTTCTATGAGCACCAAGAGGCCTTTCGCCTCCGATGGCTGAAGCAACCATGGCTAAACACCATTAATTTGCCATTATCGCCGGAAAATACTTTTTCATCGGATAAAATGGTGACTAACAGTGACCTTCTTTCTCTTCATTCTTTCTTTTCACTTTTGTTATCTTTTCATCATCTCCGTCAAAAATATCAAATGTCGACGATGATAAACGGTACCATCGCAATGACGAAGTAGATAGGAGAAGCAAATGACGAGTCCAGAATTGGGGATGACGTAATGGAGTACTCGTTTTGTGAAAGTGAATTGAAGTTCGAGAAATACTACAGTGCTAACTCGGCCATGGACACTCCAACAAGCTTCAATAGATGTTAATGGTGCTTGAATTGATTTGGGGAAGATAGGTCATTTTCATTTAAAAAGAATTCAATTTGAAATGCCACATGGCTTTTTTATATTGGTTAGAGGCTGATTTTTAAGCTATTCACGCGCTCTTGTAATGTGAGAACACAGCAGGTGCAAATACAAGTTAAAATGGCGTATCAAATTTGGTTGAAAGTAGTTTAGTGGAATAATAGAACTTCCGCAAAGTTAAGGTATCTTTTTGAAAATCTGGGACAACTTCAGTGGTGACTTTATGTGTTTTCTCAAGTTTAAACTTTAAATTCAATTTTTAAACTTTAAAATTTAAAATTCAACTTTATATTAGGCTAATATTAAAATAGTTGAAAATTAAATTTATAAAATGACTTGCATTAAATATAAGAGACTATTTTAAAAGAAAATAAAGGCGAATAACCGTCAATTTATTCAAATAAATAAATTATACAAATACAAATACTAGAAAGAGTACTTAATCTACGCAGACACCTTCTAGGAAGGGTTCTGTTTGAACTATGTATTGAATATTATACTAATAATTAAAAAAAAATTGAAATTCTTTTCGTAAATTTTGTATCATTTCAAAAGAAACATTATTTGGAACTTGTTGTAACATCCCAAAAATTTCTAAGCTAAGACCCGAACCATTCTTTATTTGCATGTAAAAATCATATCGGGTGATTCTTAAATTGCTCATATGTGTAAGGGTCAATTCCAAGGTGTTCGAATGGATTTGGATACGACTTAACGTCACAAGAACCCCCTAGCACAAAGTTGAGTTGAAAGTTTCATTATCGATTAAATTTTGACCTAATATTATACTTAGGTCAACTTTAAACAGTCATATCTCCCAACACATAATGAATTAGGTGTCCCATGACCTATCAAATTGAAGGTTTTTGAGTCCTCTTTCTAACGCCACCAAGTTTGCCTTTTTTCGAGCTTGAAATAAAGAGTTATGGTCATTTTATCAGAGACTATCATATCAGATTTTTCTGTGAACTACGGGACCAATGTACGGGCCGTAGATGGAACTACGACCCGTACTAGCAAGTCGTCAAAAAAGTTTAGAGACTCAATTTTTGGGGTCCCTTTTCTACGGATCCATTCTACGGGCCGTAGGAACTTCTACGGGCCGCAGATTGGACCCGTAAATGAACTTTTGAGCCTGAAATTTAACATTAAGTCTACGGATTGGATCTACGGTCCGTAGGATCTTCAACGGGTCGTCGATTGGACCCGTAGGATGAAGTTTTGAGCTGAAAATTTTTAATATCAATTCCATGGAAGAGATCTATGGTCCGTAGATCAAACCACGAACCATAGATGGTCTCGTGGATAGTTTTTATCAGCTTTTAAAGAGGGGTAGTTCAGTCATTTTCCACCCCTTCAAAGCCTAACCCACGACGTTTTTACACCTAATTAAGGGTCTTAACAGTGTTAAAACATTCTTTACGTCCTTTAACACTTACAAGATTTAAAGCAAAGTTCCTAGAGGAGAACAACTGGTTTCCAAACATTCTTCAAGATCCTTCGAGTTTCGCCAAGAACTTTGTTCTTCCCAGTTATGCAAGGCTATCATAGTGATGGATTGAGTTCATCCTCACACCCTACATCTACTCTCTATCAGTAAAGAATAATCTAGGGTTACATACTTAGTTTTGATAATTCTTGAGATGAGTTTTGTCGTTGAATTCTGAGTTGTTATTCCTAATTTTTGAGTTGCTACATATTATGTATTGAGATTTTTGAGTTGATTGTTCATGTCTAATTTTTAGCATGAACCATATTATTTGAGTATTTACTGAGTTATGATTGAGAATCTTTTTAACCGAACAATTATCTTAAATTGATTTTTCTGAGAAAGTAAAGAGGAGTTTTGAGGAAAGTTTAAAGAGACATTTTGAGTAAACTTTTAGGGAACTATTGATTTCCAAATTCATCATTTTTACAGTGAGAAAGGAACTTTGATTTTCATAAAGAGTTAAAGGAGTTTCGAGAGATAATTGAGGCATTGCCTCTTAAAGAGTATCTTTTGAGTAATTACCTCAAAACAAAGAAAGAGTATTTCTACTTGAGCATGAGTATATATAATTATTGGGAGTAGTATTGAGCACCAATATGGGGATGAGTTCAGACAACTCAAAATCCTAATAAACCATGTATCCAACATGGGTACAAGATCATACTTTTTAGATGAATCCTTAGTGCCTTCTGGCAGAGCTTAATGGATCCACTTAGTTGAGGTGTTCTATATCCCGGCAAGGTATAGGAAAGTTTTGGCAGCCTGGGCGAGACGTTGTATCATCACATAGCTCATAGTGATGGTTTTCGGTTAGAGAATCTCCCAAATAAGAGTAAAAAATAATTTATTATATTTTTATATACATCCTTGAGTTAGTATCTTTTATTTACAAAGCTTTAAATATGTCGTCTCTTAATATTGCTTTGCATTGAGTTGAGTTGAGGTGAGTATTCTCCTAACCTTATCAGTTCAGTTATTTATTCATTCAGCTTTATTACATACTCGTACATTCAATGTACTGATATCTTTCGACCTGCATCTTGTTTTATGATGCAGCTACAGGTGTTCAGAATCATCAACAGGCGCTTCGTTGAGATCTCTTTGCACTTTCCCTTTGAGAGTTTTGGTGAGTCCTCCTTACATTTCGGAGGGCCACATTCTTTTCATTTCAGTATTTATTTTGGGGCGTCGAGGGTCTTATCCCGACGTTCATATTGAACTTAGAGGCTTCATAGATAGTTAGATTTGAGATGTCCTCGGAGTTATTGTTAAATTGTTTTGCAAAGTATTATCATTGTTGCAAATAAGTATTTTAAGATATTCTAGTTAAGTTACATTGAGATAAATTATGTTTTAAGCCTTTTATCGCTTGAGCTGTCTTCCGCTAAGTAGTCAGCCAGGCTAAGGGTTTGCTTGGAAATCAGAAATAATTCTCGAGTGCCGATCACGTCTAGGGTGTAGGCTCGGGGCGTCACAAACTTGGTATCAGAGCCAGGTTCAAGAGTCCTAGGGTGCCTATGAAGCCATGCATGTAGAGTCCTTCTTATCGGTGTAAAGCACGCCACATCTATAATTAGGAGGCTACGACATTTAGGAAACATTTTATTTTCTTCTTACTCCTTTTCGTGCGATAGAGTTCAACTCTATAAAAGTTTCCTCTAACTCAAACTTACGCATTTCTTTTCAGATCATACCTCCCCAAAGAGTTGTTCGAGGACGTCCTGTGAGGAGGAATGTTAATCCTCAAGGTCCAAAGGTGCCCAATGCACCAGAAGTGCAACCCCTCAAGGAGATGTCACCAATGCTGAGTTCAGGAATGCTATTCAGATGTTGACTCAGGTTGTGGCAAATCAGGCTGGTCAACAAAGAGTGGGTCGTCAGGATATGGCTGATATATCAAGAATCTGTGAATTCTTGAGGATGAATTCCAAGAGTTCATAGGGTCGAATATCACAGTGGATCCGGAGAACTTTGTGGAGGAACTTCAGAAAGTGTTCGAGGTTATGCGTGTTGCTGAAGCAGAGTGTGTGGAGTTAGCTTCATATCACCTCAAAGGTAATTCTAGAATATGGCATGACCAATGGAAGAAGAACAGGGAATAAGGGGCACCACCTTTGAGTTAGGCGGTGTTTGAAGATGCTTTCTTGGGGAGCTTCTTTCCCCGCGAACTAAGGGAAGCAAACGTAAGAGAATTTTTGAATTTGAAGCAGGAATCTATCAGTGTGTAGGAGTACAGCATCAAGTTCACTCAGCTATCCTACTGTGCTCCGGAGATGATGGTAGATATGATGAGCAGGATGAGTCTGTTCGTGTCCGGGCTATCCCGCTTATCGAGCAAGGAAGGTAAGGTGGCTATGTTGATAGAGGACATGGACATAGCTAGGTTCATGATTCACGTACATCAGGTTGAGGAAGATAAGTTGAAGGACAGAGAAGAGTTTCGCAACAAGAGGGCCAAAAGAACAAGTCATGAGGCTGGCCAGCAAAAGATCGGGAATGGAAATCGATCATCCTTTCAGCAGAGGTCATTTGGACCTGCTCCATCTTCAGCTAGTGCACCTGTACCAAGGAACAGGAATGATCATTGGAATAAGAATTCTTAGAAATTCAGATTTCAGGGTACTCAGTCTCAGGGTAGTGTGGCACAAGGGGCTACTTGGACCCCCACATGTGCTAAGTGTGTTAAGAACCACTCGGGAGCGTGTCGTGATGGCTCCAATGGCTGCTTCAAGTGTGGTCAGACAAGTCACTTTATGAGAGTGTGCCCTAAGAATAGGCAGGGTAATGGGGGCAATAGAGCCCAAACTTCTTCAGCGGCTCCGGCTGACAGAGCTACTCCAAGGGGAGCTATTTCAGGAGCAGGCGAAGGAGCAAACCGTCTGTATGCTATAGCTAGTCGCTAGGATCAGAAGAACTCGCCAGATGCTGTCACTGGTATGCTTAAAGTCTTTTCTATTGATTTTTATGCCTTACTTGATCCAAGTGCAAGTTTGTCTTTTGTGACTCCTTATGTTGCCATGAGGTTTGGAATTTCCCCCGAACAACTTCTTGAACCCTTCAGTGTTTCCACACCTATTGGTGAGTCTATTCTAGCAGAAAGAGTCTATTGTGATTGTACCATCTCTGACTATCACAAGGACACCATGGCTGACTTAGTCGAGCTAGATATGGTGGACTTTGATGTTATTCTAGGTATGGACTGGCTCCATGCTTGTTATGCCTCAATCGATTGTAGAACTTGAGTAGTCAAGTTTCTGTTTCCTAATGGGCCAGTTTTAGAGTGGAAAAGTAGTTCAGTAGTGCCTAAAGGTCGTTTTATCTCATACCTTAAGGCCAGAAAGTTATTTTCCAAGGGGTGCATCTATCACTTAGTCCAAGTTAATGACTCTGGTGTTGAGATACCACATATTCAGTCAGTTCAAATTGTGAGTGAGTTTCTAGAGGTCTTTCCAGAAGATCTTCCCGGAGTCCCTCCTGAGAGAGAAATAAACTTCAGAATAGATATTCTTCCTGATACTCAACCCATATCTATTCCGCCATATAGAATGGCTCCAGCTGAGTTAAAAGAGTTAAAAGAGCAGTTGAGAGACCTTCTTGATAAGGGTTTCATCCGACTAAGTGTCTGACCTTGGGGCGCTCCAATTTTATTTGTGAGAAAGAAAGATGGATCCCTTAGGATGTGTATCGATTACCGCCAGTTGAACAAGGTCACCATAAAGAATAAGTATCACCTTCCGAGAATTGATGACCGATTTGACCAACTTCAGGGTGCCACTTGTTTCTCTAAGATAGTCCTCAGATCTGGCTATCATCAGTTGAGAGTTAGAGAAAGTGATATCCCAAATACAGCTTTCAGGACCCGTTACGGTCATTATGAGTTCCTTGTTATGTCCTTTGGTTTGACTAACGCTCCTGCAGCATTTATGGATCTTATGAACAGAGTATTTAAGCCATATCTGTATATATTTGTTATCGTGTCATTGATGATATATTGATTTATTCGAGAAATAAGGAGGAACATGCTAGTCATCTAAGAATAGTCCTCCAAACTCTCAAAGATCGAGAGTTATATGCCAAGTTTTCTAAGTGTGAGTTCTGGCTCAAATCCGTGGCAATCTTAGGTCACATTGTCTCTGGCGAAGGAATTCGAGTCGACACTCAGAGGATTGAGGCAATGCAGAATTGGTCAAGACCCACATCTCCAACTGATATAAGGAGTTTCTTGGGGTTGGCTATTTACTATAGAAAGTTTGTCGAGGGGTTCTCACCTATTTCGTCTCCATGGACTAAGTTGACTCAGAAAACAGCTAAGTTTTAATGGTTTGAAGCTTATGAGAAAAGCTTTCAAGAATTGAAAACTTGGTTAACTACTGCTCTAGTGTTGACCCTACCAAAAGGTACAGAGAATTTTGTCATATACAGTGATTCGTCCAGAGTTGGACTTAGTTGTGTATTGATGTATAATGGTAAGGTTATAGCCTATGCCTCCAGGCAGCTTAAGATTCACGAGAGGAACTACCCAGCTCATGATCTCAAGTTGGCAACAGTGGTTTTTGCTCTCAAAATATGGCATCATTATCTCTATGGTGTTCATGTGGATGTGTTCACAGACCACAAGAGTCTCCAGTATGTTTTCAGTCAGAAAGAGCTCAATCTCAGACAAAGGAGGTGATTAGAGTTGCTCAAGGATTACGACATGAGTATCATCTATCACTCAGGTAAGGCTAATGTTGTTGCTAATGCTTTGAGCAGGTTGTCCATGGGGAGCACTGCTCATGTCGAAGAAGGCAAGAAAGAGTTAGCTAAGGAAGTGCACAGACTTGCACGGTTGGGTGTTCGATTGTTGGATTCCAGTGAAGGTAGAGTTTTTGTGATGAATGGAGCCGAGTCTTCATTAGTGGCAGAGGTAAAGGAGAAGCAAGACAAAGACACCATTTTGCTTGAGTTGAAGGCAAATGTACATAAGCAGAAAGTGATGGCTTTTACCCAAGGGGGATGGTGTTGAGATATCAAGAAAGGTTATGTGTCCCAGAGGTGGATGATCTCCAAGAGAGGATTATGGAAGAAGCTCACAATTCCAGATATTCGATTCATCCGGGTTCCACAAAGATGTATCATGACTTGAGAGAAGTCTATTGGTGGAGTAGAATGAAGAGGTGTATTGCAGAGTTTGTTTCTAAGTGCCCAAATTGCCAGCAAGTCAAAGCTGAGTATCCAAGGCCGTGAGGTGTGGCTCAGAATATAACCCTTCCAGAATGGAAGTGGGAGATGATTAATATGGACTTCATTACAGGTTTACCACGATCTCTCAAGCAGCATGATTCCATTTGGGTGATTATGCATCGGATGACCAAATTTTCCCACTTCTTACCGGTAAAGACTATCAATACAGTAGAAGAGTATGCAAACTTGTACATTCATGAGATAGTTCGACTACATGGAGTCCCCTTGTCCATCATCTCAAATAGGGGTGCTCAGTTTACCGCACAGTTTTGGAAGTTATTTCAGAAAGGTTTGGGTTCGAAGGTGAACCTTAGTACTGCTTTTCATCCTCAGACAGATGGTCAAGCAGAGCGCACCATTCAAACCTTAGAGGACATGTTGAGAGCTTGTGTTCTTGATTTCAAGGGTAATTGGGATGACCACTTACCTCTTATCGAGTTCGCATACAATAATAGTTACCATTCCAGCATTCAGATGGCTCCATATGAGGCTCTATATGGGCGAAGGTGTAGATCTCCCATTGGCTGTTTTGAGGTTGGTGAAGCTGAGTTGATAGGACCAGATTTGGTTCATCAAGCCATGTAGAAGGTAAAGACTATTCAGGAGAGGTTGAAAACAGAGCAAAGTCGTCAGAAATCCTATACAGATGTGAGAAGGAGAGACTTGGAGTTTGAGGTTAATGATTGGGTCTATTTGAAGGTTTCACCTATGAAGGGTGTTATGAGATTTGCTAAGAAGGGAAAGCTCAGTCCCCGATATATTGGTCCTTACAGGATATCTAAAAGAGTTGGCAATGTAGCTTATGAGTTGGAGCTACCATCAGAGTTAGCAGCAGTCCATTTGGTGTATCACATATCTATGCTAAAGAAGTGTTTGGGTGATCCTTCACTTATTGTGCCAACTGAGGATATTGGTATCAAGAACAACTTATCTTATGAGGAGATTCCCATTCAGATTCTTGATTGTCAGGTTCGCAAGTTAAGAATCAAAGATTTTGCATCAATCAAAGTCTTATGGAGAAATCAGTTTGTTGAGGAGGCTACATGGGAGGCCGAAGAAGATATGAAGAAGAGAAACCCTTATCTCTTTACCCCCGATTGAGTCCCAATCCAAGATATTAACTCTTCCTAAAGTACTCATTCAATTCAGTCCCTCCTTCACTATATTGAGTTCATAAGTTTTATGTGTATTTTGAACTAAATTGGGATGTTAAACAGTTCCCTATCCTCTTCATTCTTAGTTCATACATCATTTGAGGACGAATGATTCCAAGGGGGAGATATTGTAACACCCAAAAAATTTCTAAGCTTAGGCCCGAACCATTCTTTATTTGCATGTAAAAATCATATCGAGTGATTCTTAAATTGTTCATATGTGTAAGGGTCAATTCCATGGTGTTTGAATGGATATGGATATGACTTAAGGTCACAAGAACCCCCTAGCACAAAGTTGAGTAGAAAGCTTCATTATCGATTAAATTTTGACCTAATGTTATACTTAGGTCAACTTCAAATAATCATATCTCCAAGAACATAATGAATTAGGTGTCCCATGACCTATCAAATTGAAGGTCTTTGAGTCCTCTTTCCAATGCCACCAAGTTTGTCTTTTTTTGAGCTCGAAGAAAAATTTTATGACCATTTTACCAAAAACTACAATATTAGAGTTTTCTGAGTCTGTGAACTATGGGTCCAATGTACGGGCCGCAGATGGAACTACGACTCGTACTGGCAAGTCATCAAAAAAGTTCAGAGACTCAATTTTTGGGGTCCCTTTTCTACGGATCCATTCTACGAGCCGTAGGAACTTTTACGGGCCGTAGATTGAACCCGTAAATGAACTTTTGAGCCTAAAATTTAGTATTAAGTCTATAGATTGGATCTACGGTCCGTAGGAACTTCAACGGGTCGTAGATTAGACCCATAGGATGAAGTTTTGAGCTGAAAATTTTCAATATAAATTCCACGGATGGGATCTACGGTCCGTAGATCAAACCACAAACCGTAGATGGTCCCGTGGATAGTTTTTATCAGCTTTTAATGAGGGATAGTTCAATCTTTTCCCACCCCTTCTAAGCCTAATCCACAAAGTTTTTACACCTAATTAAGGGTCTAAACAGTGTTAAAACATTCTTTAACACTTAGAAGATTCAGAGCAAAGTTCCTAGAGGAGAACAACTAGGGTTTCCAAACATTCTTCAAGATCCTTCGAGTTTCGCCAAGAACTTTGTTCTTCCCAGTTATGCAAGGCTATCATAGTGATGGATTGAGTTCATCCTCACCCCCTACATCTACTCTCTATCAGTAAAGAATAATCTAGGGTTACATACTTAGTTTTGATAATTCTTGAGATGAGTTTTGTCGTTGAATTCTGAGTTGTTATTCCTAATTTTTGAGTTGCTACATATTATGCATTGAGATTTTTGAGTTGATTGTTCATGTCTAATTTTCAGCATGAACCCCAATATTTGAGTATTTATTTAGAATCTTTTTAACCGAACAATTATCTTAAATTGATTTTTCTGAGAAAGTAAAAAGGAGTTTTAAGAAAAGTTTAAAGAGACATTTAGAGTAAAGTTTAAGGGAACTATTTCCGAATTCATCGTTTTTATAGTGAGAAAGAGAACTTTGATTTTTATAAAGAGTTAAAAGAGTTTCGAGAGATAATTGAGACATTGCCTCTTAAAGAGTATCTTTTGAGTAATTACCTCAAAACAGAGAAAGAGTACTTCTACTTGAGCATGAATATATAAAATTATTGGGAGTAGTATTGAGCACCGATATGGGGATGAGTTCAGACAACTCAAAATCCTCATAAACCATGTAGCCAACACGGGTACAGGATCATACTTTTTAAATGAATCCTTAGTGCCTTCGGGCAGAGCTTAATGGATCCACTTAGTTGAGGTGTTCTATACCCCGGCAAGGTATAGGACAATTCTGGCAGCATGGGCGAGACGTTGTATCATCACATAGCTCATAGTATGGTTTTCGGTTAGAGAATTTCTCAAATAAGAGCAAAAAGTAATTTATTATATTTTTATATACATCCTTGAGTTAGTATCTTTTATTTACAAAGCTTTAAATATGTTGTCTCTTAATATTGCTTTGCATTGAGTTGAGTTGAGGTGAGTATTCTCCTAGCCTTATAAGTTCAGTTATTTATTCATTCAGCTTTATTACATACTCGTACATTTAATGTACTGATGTCTTTCGACCTGCATCTTGTTTTATGATGCAGCTACAAGTGTTCAGAATCATCAGCAGGCGCTTCGTTGAGATCTCTTTGCACTTTCCCTTTGAGAGTTTTGGTGAGTCCTCCTTGCATTTCGGAGGGTCACATTCTTTTCATTTCAGTATTTATTTTGGGGCGTCGAGGATCTTGTCGTAACACTCATGTTGAACTTAGAGGCTTCATAGATAGTTAGATTTGAGATGTCCTCGAAGTTATTGTTAAATTGTTTTGCAAACTATTATAACTGTTGCAAATAAGTATTTTCAGATATTCTAGTTGAGTTACATTGAGATAAATTATGTTTTTAAGCCTTTTATCGCTTGAGTAGTCTTCCGCTAAGTAGTCAGTCAAGCCAAGGATTCGCTTGGGGATCAAAAATGGTTCTCGAGTCCCAGTCACGTCCAGGGTGTAGGTTCGGGGCATGATAAACTTGGTATCAGATCTTGGTTCAAGAATCCTAGGGTGTCTATGAAGCCGTGCCTGAAAAGTCTTTCTTATCGGTGTGAAGCGCGCCACATCTATAATTAGGAGGCTACGACATTTAGGAAACATTTTATTTTCTTCTTACTCCTTTTCGTGCGATAGAGTTCAACTCTATAAAAGTTTCCTCTAACTCGTGCTTACGCGTGTCTTTTCAGATCATGCCTCCTCGAAGAGCTGTTTGAGGACGTCCTGTGAGGAGAAATGTTAATCTTCAAGGTCCAGAGGTTCTCAATGCACCAGAAGTGCAACCCCCTCTCGAAGATGTCACCAATGCTGAGTTAAGGAATGTTATTCAGATGCTGACTCAGGTTGTGGCAAATCAGGCTGGTCAACAAAGAGTGGGTCATCAGGATGTGGCTGATACATCCAGAATCTATGAATTCTTGAGGATGAATCCCCCAGAGTTCAAAGGGTCGAATATCACAAAGGATCCGGAGAACTTTGTGGAGGAACTTCATAAAGTGTTCGAGGTTATGCGTGTAGCTGAAGCAGAGCGTGTGGAGTTAGCTTCATATCAGCTCAAAGGTGTTGCTAGAATATGGAATGACCAATGGAAGAAGAACAGGGTACAGGGGGCACCACTTTTGAGTTGGGCGGTGTTTGAAGATGCTATCTTGGGGTGCTTCTTTCCCCGTGAACTAAGGGAAGCAAAGGTAAGAGAATTTCTGAATCTGAAGCAGGAATCTATAAGTGTGTAGGAGTACAGCATCAAGTTCACTCAGCTATCCCTCTATGCTCCGGAGATGGTGGCAGATATGAGGAGCAGAATGAGTTTGTTAGTGTCTGGGCTATCCCACTTATCGAGCAAGGAAGGTAAGGTGGCTATGTTGATAGGGGACATGAACATAGCCAGTCTCATGATTCATGTACATCAGGTTGAGAAAGATAAGTTAAAGGACATAGAAGAGTTTCGCAACAAGAGGGCCAAAACAGCAAGTAATGAGACTGGCCAGCAAAAGACCAGGAATGGAAATCGATCATCCTTTTAACAGAGGTCATTTGTACCTGCTCCATCTTCAGCTAGTGCACCTGCACCAAGGAAAAGGAATGATCATAGGAATCAGAATTCTCAGAAATTCAAATCTTAGGGTACTCAGTCTCAAGTAGTGTGGCACAAGGGGCTACTTGGACACCCACATGTGCTAAGTGTGGTAAGAACCACCCGAGAGCGTGTCGTGATGGCTCCAATGACTACTTCAAGTATGGTCAGATGAGTCACTTTATGAGAGAGTGCCCTAAGAACAGGCAGGGTAATGGGGGCAATAGAGCCTAATCTTCTTTAGCGGCTCTGGTTGACAGAGCTACTCCGAGGAGAGCTACTTCAGGGGCAGGCGAAGGAGCAAACCATCTGTATGCTATAGCTAGTTGCCAAGATTAGGAGAACTCGCCAGATGTTGTCACTGGCATGCTTAAAGTCTTTTCTATTGATGTTTATGCCTTACTTGATCCAGGTGCAAGTTTGTCTTTTGTGACTCCTTATGTTGCCATGAGGTTTGGAATTTCCCCCGAACAACTTCTTGAGCCCTTCAGTGTTTCCACACCTGTTGGTGAGTCTATTCTAGCAGAAAGAGTCTATCGTGATTGTACCATCTCTGTCTATCACAAGGATACCATGCCTGACTTAGTCGAGTTAGATATGGTGGACTTTGATGTTATTCTATGTATGGACTAGCTTCATGCTTGTTATGTCTTAGTCGATTGTAGAACTCGAGTAGTCAAGTTTCAGTTTCCTAATGAGCCAGTTTTAGAGTGGAGAAGTAGTTCAGTAGTGCCTAAAGGTCGTTTTATCTCATACCTTAAGGCCAGAAAGTTAGTTTCCAAAGTTTATGTATCACTTAGTCCGAGTTAATGACTCTAGTGTTGAGACACCGCCTATTCAGTCAGTTCCAGTTGTGAGTGAGTTTCTAGAGGTCTTTCCAGACGATCTTCCCGGAGTCCCTCCTGAGAGAGAAATAGACTTCGGAATAGATATTCTTCCTGATACTCAACCCATCTCTATTCCACCATATAGATTGGCTCCAGCTGAGTTAAAAGAGTTAAAAGAGCAGTTGAGAGACCTTCTTGATAAGGGTTTCATCCGATCAAGTGTCTCACCTACGGGCGCTCCGGTCTTATTTGTGAGAAAGAAAGATAGATCCCTTAGGATGTGTATCTATTACCGCCAGTTGAACAAGGTCACCATAAAGAATAAGTTTCCCCTTCAGAGAATTGATGACCTTTTCGACCAACTTCAGGGTGTCACTTGTTTCTCTAAGATAGACCTCAGATCTGGCTATCATTAGTTGAGAGTGAGGCGGTAATAAATAAAGTGGCACCCTGAAGTTAAAGTGGCACCCTGAAGGCGGAAATATTAAGTTACTTTATATTTAAGAAAAACAAGTAAGATAAATATAAAAAATAAAATAAAGTAACTTACTAAATAAATAAAGAAATGAAAGTTGGAATGAATGTACCGAACGTCACGTAAAAATAGACGTATAACCAAAATTCGTAATTAAGAGATGCCAATTGAAGCTTGCAATTTACTTCAAAAAAATATCCGAACTCCAAGTCTCCAACAAATCAATAGCACAAAAAAAAACTATGAGAGATTGAGAATTGAGAGATTAGGTAAGATGTTAATGGAATAGTTTATGAATTTGTGAGTTAAATGAAAGAAAATAGAATATATTTATAGTGTTAAAGGGTTAGAGAGGAGTAGGGGGTGTTGTTGGGGGTGGAGGGTTGATTTTCAACCATTATTGGGCCCCACCCCAATAGCTAGAACAAGCCCAAACGACTAATAGCCGTTACAAATTTTTTTTAAAAAAAATAAAAGTCAAAACTTACTATTTGAACCGAATCGAAATCGGGTTTATCGGAACCAAATCGATGGGGTAAAAACCTGGGTTCCATTTTGGTACATGTATCGGTACCCTATCCAACCGGTTTCTTAATTCAACCGGTACCGGATATATTGGAACTGGAATCGGATCAGACCGGGCAGAAATTGGTCAATTTGCCAGCTTTAGTGGTACCTGAGATTTCATAAGGAGGTGATGTCTTTTGATTTCACCATGATCGATGAAGACCTTGCATCTATGTGAAAAAGTCCAATAGAAATTTTGTAATTCTTTCTCTTTACGTAGATGATATTTTATTAGCAGAAAATAATTTAGAGTATGTGAAAACTGTCAAGTCATGGCTTTCAAAATCATTTGATATGAAAGATATAGGTGAAGCAGACTATATGTTGGGTTGATTTTCAACCATTATTGGGCCCCACCCCAATAGCTAGAACAAGCCCAAACGACTAATAGCCGTTACAAATTTTTTTTAAAAAAAATAAAAGTCAAAACTTACTATTTGAACCGAATCGAAATCGGGTTTATCGGAACCAAATCGATGGGGTAAAAACCTGGGTTCCATTTTGGTACATGTATCGGTACCCTATCCAACCGGTTTCTTACCGATTCAACCGGTACCGGATATATTGGAACTGGAATCGGATCAGACCGGGCAGAAATTGGTCAATTTGCCAGCTTTAGTGGTACCTGAGATTTCATAAGGAGGTGATGTCTTTTGATTTCACCATGATCGATGAAGACCTTGCATCTATGTGAAAAAGTCCAATAGAAATTTTGTAATTCTTTCTCTTTACGTAGATGATATTTTATTAGCAGAAAATAATTTAGAGTATGTGAAAACTGTCAAGTCATGGCTTTCAAAATCATTTGATATGAAAGATATAGGTGAAGCAGACTATATGTTGGGTGTTAAGATCCAAAGAGATCGTTCCAAGAAGTTTCTGAGTTTATCTCAAGAAACTTACATAAAGAAAATATTGGAACGTTTTCGAATAAATAGTTGCAAATCCATGGATACTCCTGTAGCAAGGGGTGAAACTTTAAGCCTTGAAATGTGTCCAAAGACTGAAAAAGAAAAGGAAGATATGTCTCGAGTTCCTTATTCTAGTGCTGTCGGGAGTTTGATGTATGCTATGATGTGTACTCGCCCGTACATTTGTTATGTCGTGAGTCTAGTTAGCAGGTATCAATCCAATCCTGGAAGAGATCATTAGAAAGCAGTAAAAAGAATATTCATATACCTGAAGGGAACTGCAGATCATGCATTGCGGTATAGTGGATCTGATTTATTCATAAGAGGTTATACTGATTGGGCCGGTGAGTGGAATGCTCGAAAATCAACATCCGGTTATGATTTCTTACTAAATGGTGGTGCTATTTCATGGAAAAGTAAGAAGAAATCTTGCACAGCTCTTTCAACCATGGAATCTGAATTCGTGACTTGTACTTCTGCAGTCAAGAAGTTGTTTGGTTAAAGAGATTCTTTGAGCATTTGAGTATTGCAAAGAATTCTAAGAGTCCCATGATTCTATATTGTGATAATCAAGCGGCTATCGCATACACGAAGGATCCTAAGTATCATAGCAAGATCAAACACATTAACATCAAATATAACTTTATGATAGACCTAGTGGCAAGTGGAGAAATAACTTTGCAATACATTCTTACACGTGAAATGATAGCTGATCCTTTTACGAAGGCCATCTCTAGAGACTTGTTTGAAAAACATGTTAAGGCTCTAGGTTTGCATTGTATTTGATGATATTTCAGTATTGTAAAATAACTCAATTGTTATAATATTCTCTTCTATATAATACTATTGAATTCATGTTCAAATGTAGTATGCATGTGATATTTTGTAAGAAATAAAGTGTGTCGAACAAGTCGCGAGATTGGCTCTCTCACACGAGCAATCGCCTCTTACGTCGAGGAACGTGAAGAGATGAGTTTCACCACCATATTATGACTTGTTTTATGAGTCAGACAAATATTTCTCTAAGAAAATGAATTTAAGGATCACTGAAGAGAGAAACTAGGGTTAAACATCTGGAGGTGTTTAGACCAAGGTCTGTACGATGTTGGATAATCGAAAGAATGAGACACATACACCAATATAAAGTGAAAACATCGTAGCACGTGTTTCATACCACGTGTGTCAAACAATCAATGGTTCAATGAAAGAATGGTTCCCTGTTTCTTCATTGTGTGAGATCCCAAAAAGTTAAAATGACTTTTCAATGAAATACTTTTTGACCTTTTGTTGTTTCTTGAAGTTTCAATCGATGTTGCTACTTCAACATGTTACTAATAGCCATGAATGATTCACCAATGCAGTGCATGTCTAGGAAAACAGCTGAATTGGAATAGATAGATTCGAGTAGAAAGGAAAGACGATTAATTTAATAATAAACTTGTATACACAAGCCGGCTATTGCACTAATCATATTGGTATTGAGTGTAAATGTGTTTATAAAGTTAAACATAAACTTGAGTTAACCTCTTTAAGAGGATGAGGGATTGAATAATTAACTACTGAAGTAGTGAATGAAGTCTGGGGTATTGTGAGTAATAGTATTCTTATATAAATAGTGAATTCCTTCCAAATGTGATTGGATTCCTATGTGGGTTTGGAAAACCTTAAAGTTAAACTCTTGATGCTCACATGTCACAAGAACTATTTATTTTATGAATTATGTGTCTAGTTGATGTTGTATTGGCTTGGGTCTTGTCCACCATGTGCGAAGTGAGAAATGTAAGTTTTGGATCGTGGGTTGCCCATGTGGACCGACCCGACCCGATCCAAGAAGCTGTCTGAGAAGAGAATAGAACTAATTATCTCTTATTTGAAAAAGAAAGGGGGAACAGTTATTAAAACTGAAAAACTTCTCAATCCCTCTTGATAAAAGGATTTCTTCCTTATAGAAAAAGACAACGTAAAAAAATAAAAAAAAAGAGAATGTAAGAATAATTTCTTACTTATGACCCAAGTTTACTTGTGACCCAAGTAATACCATAAATAATATTTAATGAAGAATAGATCTCGTCCGTACATTGGTTACTTGATGGACGTACCGGATTAAGTCACAACCTCTATAAATTGGTCCTACTTCCACCCACTAGGGTTACCACATATTCTCTACATTATTTTCATCGCTGACGGATGTGGTAACAAAAGGCTAGGGCAAAGAGGTAGAAACCAATTTACGACTAACGCTTCCACTTCTCTGTGTGATGATGTCTTCCCCAGCAGGTATGTGCCCTTAACGATCTCTATGTAAGATTATCGTGTTCAAGATCCTGATGTGTATTAAAGTATATAAACTTACATGTGGTATCCGAGCCTGGATTGTTTGAACGGATAATCTTCGTATATCTTCCGCATTAGCCTTGGTAAAGTAATAAAGAGTAGTCACTTCCCATCACCCCTATAAAATTCTGCAATGATTGCATCTCACTAAGAATGAACTAAGTAAAATCTTGATTAATTGCTCGACTAGTTGATAGGGTATGTAACTAGCCTTATTTTGGAGGCCTACGTAATAGTTAACCTTTTTTCCATGGTGCTAGACGATTTTTCTTGCTATTATACATCATTGAAATTGAGTAAAATTTTGATTAATTGCACGACTAATTAATAGGGTATGTAACTAGCTTTATTTTTTAGGCTTATATAATAGTTAACTTTTTTTCTCATGGTGCTAGGGGATTTTGTTGCTATTATACATCATTGAAATTGAGTAAGATCTTGATTAATTTCTCGACTAATTGATAAGGTATGTAACTAGCCTTATTTTGGAGACCTATATAATAGTTAACATTTTTTTCATGGTGCTAGAGGATTTTCTTGCTATTATACATCATTGAAATTGAGTAAAATCTTGATTAATTGCTCGACTAATTAATAGGATATGTAACTACCTTTATTTTAGAGGCCTAATTTTTTTCTCATATAGTTTGTTTGTCACCAAAGTGGTCAAACTAGTATGGTTAAGAAAAATATGCATTCATAAAATTGTCATTTATCTATGAAAATTAATGAAATGCCTATATTGAAAATAAATAGATAAATTAACTTTCAGTATTGCTAGAACTTAAGAATTTACTCGAAGGTGAATGAATCATTCTACGAATAATGAACATTATGAGGTAAATTAATATTTTCAGTCAAATATATATTGTATATCCAAAGATGTCGCATATGTTTGGTTAAAAATATTTAATTGTATATTAAAGATAAAAATGACATTTAAATTATGATAGTATGACGTAGTATCTTCCAAAGGAGAATTACGATATACTTTTATCATTTACAAAATTCACATTATTTTCTTATTTGTGAGCATGTATATTATTTTGCAGTTATTCCTCTTCATTCGCATGCTTCGTCTGTTACTGTATTCAATGGATTGAACTTCTCTTAATGGCATGAACAAGTCCAGTTCCACTTAGGTGTGATGGATCTTGACTTGACTCTACTGAATGACAAACCTACTATCATTACTGATAAGAGCAGTGAGGATGAGAAGTCTTTTCATAAATCATGGGAGCGCTCTAACAGATAGAGCCTTATGTTCATGCGAATGAGTAATGACTGTTGCTAACAACATTAAGAGTACTATTCCACAAACAGAAAGTGCCAGGGAATACTTGAAGTTTGTGGAAGAACATTTTCGTTCTGTTGATAAGTCTCTCGCTGATACACTAATGGCAAAACTCACGACCATGAAGTTTGATGGGTCGTGTAGTATGCAAAATCATATCATCGAGATGACTAACATTGCAGCAAGACTTCGGACCTTGGGGATGAAAGTGGATGACACCTTCTTGGTTCAGTTTATTCTGAACTCATTGCCTCTTGAGTATATGAACCATTCCAAATTAACTATAACACTATTAAGGATAAGTGAGATGTTAGTGAATTGTCCAGTAAGCTTACTCAAGAAGAGTCAAGACTTAAGAAACAAGGAGGTCATTCCATTAACCTCATGGGTCAATGAGCTGGCAAAGGACTTAAAGTGAAGGCCAACAAGTTTAAGAAAAAGAAAGCACCTGCTAAAGTTTCACAGGATGCTCATAAGGAACTCAAGGCTGATATATGTCGTTTCTGTAGAAAGGAAAGACACTATTAGAAAGATTGCTAGAAATGTAAAGCTTGGTTTGAAAAGAAATGTACATTTAGTGCTTTTGTATGTTTCAAATCAAATTTAGTAGAAGTTCCTAATAATACTTGGTGGCTTGATTCTGGTGCAACTACTCATGTATCAATTATGTTGTAGGGATTCACTACGATCCAAACCACAAATCCAAGTAAAGATTTCTTGTTCATGGGAAATCATATGAACGCTCAAATTGAAAGCATAGGGACTTATCGGTTGATTTTGGAGACTGGACATCACCTTGATCTAATACAGACTCTTTATGTTCTTTCAGTTTCTAGGAATTTGATTTCTCTTTCAAGACTTGATGTTTCTGGATTTGATTTTAAGTTTGGACATGGGTGTTTCAATTAAATAAGAATACTATTTTTATGGTTCTGGTGTTCTTATTGATGGTTTATATAGATTGAAACTCGATAATATTTTTTCTGAATCCCCTCTTGTTATTCATCAAAATGTTGGAATTAAATGTAGTTCACTGAATAAAAATTCTGCTAATTTGTGGCATAGATGTTTGGGTCATGTATCCAAAGAAAGATTAATAAAGAATGAGATTCTTCTGAATCTGAATTTTGCTGATCTTGATATATCTTTGGATTGCATTAAAGGAAAGCAAACCAAGCATATATACTAAGAAAGGTGCCACAAAGAGCACTCAGCTTCTTGAAATTATACACACTGATATTTGCAAAGCCTTTGATGTTCCATCTTTTGGTGGAGAAAAATATTTTATCACCTTTATCAATGATTTTCATGTTATAGATTTATCTATTTGTTGAAAGAAAAATCTCAAGCAACGGACGCTCTCAAAGTGTACGTTAATGATGTTGAAAGACAATTAGATAGGAAAGTGAAAATCATTAGGTCAGATAGAGGTGGTGAATATTATTGAAAGTGTAACGAATCAGGACAATGTCGAGGTCTATTTGTAAAGTTCCTTGAAGAACATGGCATATGTGCACAGTATACTGTGCCAGGAACACTTCAGCAGAATGGTGTTGTAGAAAGGCGTAATCGAACACTTATGGATATGGTTAGGAGTATGATGAGTAATTCCTCATTACCCAAATTATTGTGGATGTAATACTCTTAAAACCGATGTATATTTATTAAACAGGATTCCTAGTAAGGTAGTTCCAAAGACCCCTTTTGAACTGTGAACGGTAGCAGTGTACAAAACCAAATCGAAAACCAAACCAAACCGCAAACCGAGTCAAACTGGAAAAAAAAACCCGACTAATGCTTTGGTTTGACTTGGTTTGGTATTGGAAAAAAATCCGATTATACTTGAGTTGGTTTGGTTTTAACAAAAAAAAGTCAACCCGAGACCAAACCAACCCGACATTATATATATAATTTTTAAAATTTATTTTATAAATAAAAGTATTTACTTTGTTGTAATTTCTAAATATTACTTATACATTTTCATAATTTTTATCATTTAACATATTTTTTCAAGTTTTTTGAGATTTAGAATTTTGAATGGTCCAATAAAGGTTATAGTCCATTTATATTAGTAACTCTAATAAAGCTCAATTCAAAATCAAATCAATACTAATGCTAACAAAATAAATTAATTCAACACTAAGAATGACAATAATGTTTAATATTTGTTCTTTAGTTTTACATTGGTTTAGACATTTAAAATACATAACCTAATTTTAATTTTTTTTAATGATTAATCATATAACTAATAATTATTAGACTTATTTTAGCATGATTTAGTACTTTTAAATTATGATTATTTTCATTATAACTTATCATTTTGTAATATTTATTTTATATGATTTCATTATTATTTTTTATTGAATATTTTAGTGTCATCACGCATCTCATATTTCGTGTTATATTCTTTAGAAACACCTTAGATAGCTGTATTTTGGTTGGACTAAAGAAATATTTGGAGCACAAGTTAATTATATGTTTGTATGAATACTTTACAGGAAAAATCCAAAAACTCGAAAAAAAACCAAAGTTTATTAGTTTGCTTTGATTTAAAAACTTAAAAATTCGACACAAATGGTTTGATTTGGTATTTGAAAAACCCGAACCAACCCGAAAAAATCCGAGTTTTATTGATTTGGTTTGGTTTATAAATTTAAAAATTTGACACAAATGGCTTGGTTTGATATTTGAAAAATCCGAACCAACCCGGTCATGTACACCCCTAGTGGACGGGAAGGAAGCCTAGTTTTGGACACCTGCATATTTGGGGTTGTCCAGCGAAAGCTAGAATTTATAATCCACATGAAAAAAAATTAGATTCTCGAACAGTAAGTGGTTACCTTATTGGTTATCCAGAGAAATGTAAAGGGTATAGATTTTACAGTCCAAATCATAGTTCAAGAATTGTTGAAACCGATAATGCAAGATTCATTGAGAATTGTGAAGTTAGTGGGAGTGTTGAACGACAAAGTGTGGAAATTAATGAGGTAAGGGTAAATATTTCATTGTCCATGAATGTACCTACTTCCGCACCAATAACAAATGTTGTTCCTCTTGTTGAAGAACACTTTAATAATGTTGAACAACATTTAGATGAAACACTTCAAGAAGGAACTAACTCACAAGTATCTGACGCAAATGAACCACAAACAGTGTCATTAAGAAAATCTCAAAGAGAAAGAAAATCAATCATTTCAGATGATTATGTGATTTATTTACAAGAGTCGAATTTTGATATTGGGCTTAATAAAGATCCAGTTTTATTTTCACAGGCCATAGAAAGCACTGAGTCTGATAAATGGATTGATGACATGAAGGAAGAGTTAAAATCCATGGAATACAACAAAGTCTGAGAACTCGTTCAATTTCTAGAAAGTTCTAAAAGAATCGGGTGTAGATGGGTCTTCAAGACCAAATGCGATTCAAATGGTAATATTGAACGATATAAAGCAAGACTTGTTGCCAAGGGTTTATAAAGAGACCTTTTCACCGGTCTCAAAGAAAGATTCATTAAGAATTGTTCTGGCTTTGGTAGCTCATTATGATTTAGAGTTACACCAAATTGATGTGAAAATTGTCTTTCTTAATGAAAACCTCGAGGAGGAAGTTTATATAGATCAACCAGAGGGTTTCAAAATTAAAGAAAAAGATGAAATAGGGTGTAAAAACAAGCCTCATGACAATGGTATATAAAGTTTAATGATACCATAACATCTTTTGGATTTAAGGAGATTATTGTTGATCGGTGTATATACCAAAAGATAAGTAGGAGTAAGTTTATATTTTTAGTCTTGTATGTTGATGACATTTTACTTGCTGCTAATGATTTAGGCATATTGCGTGAGACGAAAGACTTTCTCTCTATGAACTTTAAAATGAAAGATATGGGTGAGACATCCTATGTGATAAGAATAGAAATATTCCGCGATAGATCACAAGGATTATTGGGACTGTTTCAAAAAGGCTATATCAAAAGAGTTCTAGAGAGATTAACATGAACAATTGTTCTGTAGAAATTGTTCCTATTCAAAAAGGGGATAAATTTAATCTCATGCAATGCCCAAAGAATGATATAGAACAAAAGGAAATGGAATCAATTCCTTACTCTTCTATTGTAGGAAGTTTGATGTATGTTCAAACTTGCACAAGACTGGATATTAATTTTGCGGTCAGAATGTTAGGAAGATATCAAAGTAATCCTGGAATTGATCACTGGAAAGCTGCAAAGAAAGTCTTAAGATACCTGAAAGGAACGAACGATTACATGCTCATGTATAGGAGATCCAATCACTTAGAAGTTACTGGATACTTAGATTCAGATTTTGCTGGATGTGTTTGAAACGACCCCAAAAATGCTCGAAAATGTGCTTCGGAAACACCTATAATTGTAATTTCCATATATCTCAAAATCCGTGCATGATTTCGGAAATTCGACTTCATATTTTTATTTGTGGGGTCAAATTGAGTGGGAAATGGGTCTAACCCAAATTTTAGAGCAACCGTATCAAAATTCGAAAATCGCAAAAATTGCGATTTGGAGGGTCAACTTTAAAGGGGCATATCTCGTAGCACACAAGGAACTGGAAGGGCTGCAACCTATCAAATTAAAGCTCTTTGAGTTAGCTTTCCAACGCACTTGGTTTCACCTTAGTCTGAGTTAGGATGAGGGAGTTATGACCATTTTCGTAAAACCTGTCTGTGCAGATTTGCAATTTCCAGTGAGCAGTTTTTTTGAGGCGGGTTGGAGTCATTTTTTATAAAAAGGGGATATGTCCCATACTTAGTCATTTTTCTAAACTCCAAAAACACTCTCTAAGCCCTCTCCAAAAATTCCACCAAGATCTTCAACCAAATTCAAACATCTCAAGCTCTAATTCCGGATTCAAGACTCAATCTCAAGCTTCGATTCTCCATTCCAATCTTCATCAAGGATTCTCCAAAGTTGAGGTATGTGGGTTTGATTGTGGAAACCTTCCTTTCCACAAGTCCAACCATTTATCCTCTATTTCTACTTCAAGTTTATGGGTCCTTATGATTATTTATGAACTCTTGAATTATGGAATTACTACTACACACCCTATTATGGTCCATTTTGCATATTATCATGAAATGGAATTATTATGTGATGTTTATGGTTTACATGCTTCCATGATCAAATTATGAAGGTTGATATATATATGTATGTTGTTGGTGGGCTGATTTATATGGATTTTGGAATTGGTTGGACTTAGTATTCTTGAAATACATGATTTCATTTACATGAACAATTGCCCACCTTGTGTTTGATAAAATGCCATTTATAGAATTCTTAGGAAAGGGAAGGTCCAAGGTACGTCCTATGAGTCGGATGGTTATGTAATTACTGAAATGATGATGAAATGGACACATGTATATGATTTTCTCTATATAAGTGTTGTGAGTCGACCAAGCCTAGTACGGGGGGTAGTAGGCCCGTATAACCGTATCGAGGGGTTGGTACCTTGGTTGCCTAGTACGGGGGGTAGTAGGCCCGTATAACCGTATCGAGGGGTTGGTACCTTGGTCCCTAGCACGGGGGGTGGTAGGCCCGTGTAACCATATCGAGGGGTTTGTACCTTGGTCCCTAGCTCGGGGGGTGGTAGGCCCGTGTAACCATATTGAGGGGTTTGTACCTCTTTCGCCTCTCCAAGGGGGTGGTAGGCCTTGGAAATACTATATTGATGGTCACTCGCCACACATGTACTACGTCCCACTAAATATGTTTTTATGTAAGCATCATTATACATATCATTTTCATTAATATGCTATCTATTGGGTATGATTACGCATTTTTCCTATGATGTCCATCTAATGTAGCATTGCATTGCATCCCATATACTTAGTACATTCAAATGTACTAACGCATACTCTATGCCTACATGATGTCACCATGTAGGGACCGGAGCACCGCTTGACCATCCTCCTCCGCGTGGCTAGTACGATTTTCTATAGTGGTTATTGGTGAGTCCTCCATTTCGGGGACGTTGCTCATGATCTTTTGCTATGTATAAAACTTTTCCTTTCTAGTTATGTTTTGACTATGAGGGTGAGCCCGGTAGTTTGTCTTGGCCCCCGCTAAGTACTCATGTTTAGAGGTGGTGTTGGACAAGTTGTGTATTATGCTTGAGCTTGACTCATCTATGGTATTTATGTATCATTTCTTTTTTTTTGCTCCCTTAGTCCCGATTTCCCCCTTGACTATGCTTATCGCTTATGGTCATTTAATTGCTTCCGCGACCAAGGATGTGTAATGATACGCTATGAGGCTTGTTTGGGGTTCCTTCGGGTTCCCCATTCGCCGGTCACATCTAGGCCCTAGGCTTGGGTCGTGACAGTGTTGATACTAGAAAGTTCGCGTTTGGGTACTTGTTCCTATTAGCTGAAGGAGCAATATCGTGGAAGAGTGCTAAACGATCTGTCATTGCTACATCCACAATGGAAGCAGAATTTGTGGCATGTTATGAAGCCACAATTCATGCATTATGGTTGCGGAACTTCATTTCAGAACTTGGGGTTGTCAACACAATTACCAAGCCGTTGAAAATTTATTGTGATAATACTGCAGCGGTATTCTTCTCCAAGAACGATAAGTACTCTAAAGGTGCCAAACATATGGAATTAAAGTACTTTACTATCAAGGAAGAAGTTCAGAAACAAAGAGTGTTACTTGAGAATATTAGAACTGGTCTTATGATTGCAGATCTGTTACTAAAGGGCTTACAACCAAAGACATTTAAAGAACATGTTCAAAGAATGGGTCTTGATTGTAATTATAATTGATATATTTATGATGTTTTGACACTCTGAGCTCAAGTATGTGTTTCTGATATACATTAATGAATCTCTTGTTTCTCATAATGGTGTACACATTATTGTTTTGAGACATTACAAGATAAGTCTCTATGAGACATTATAGTGGACCGTAATGTTATATGTTTTATAACTTATGAACCTAGTATGATAAGTTGCTAATGTAGTAGTATATGGAAGGAAGTATGTAGCATAAAATTATGTACAACCGCCATAACTCGCATTAGTAGTTTGTTATATTGTGGTATGTATAATGGACATTATAAAAGAGATCTATTGTATGCGCAACTAATGTTTATGAAATATCAATGTTATATGGTCACCGGACCAAGTGGGAGAATGTAAGAATAATTTCTTACTTATGGCCCAAGTTTACTTGTGACCCAAGTAATACCATAAATAATATTTAATGAAGAATAGATCCCGTCGTACATCGGTTACTTGATGGACGTACCGGATTAAGTCACAACCTCTATAAATTGGTCCTCCATCCACCCATCATGGTTACCACATATTCTCTACATTATTTCCATCGTTGATGGCTATGGTATCGTAAGGCTAGGGCAAGGAGGTAGAAACCAATTTACGACTAACGCTTCCGCTTCTCTCTGTGATGATGTATTTCCCATCAGGTATGTTCCCTTAACGATCTCTATGTAAGATTATCATGTTCAAGATCCTGATGTGTATTAAAATATATAAACTTACAGAGAACACAAACCAGAAGAGAAAAAGAAAACTCAAAAAAAAAATTATGTCTGAAGATAGACATTTAGTTTGTGAATCAAACTTTGTTTCCTAGTGATTCAAAGAAGGACTTTGGAGCAATCCTGTTAAAGTAGCAAAATCAACGACTTCCGCTGCAAATACAAAATACACAACTCATCGATTTTGCTCTATATATATCAACAAAGTTTAATACAATTCTGTTGAAAGTTGTTTAGGGGTACTTAAATATCTGTGAAATTACAATTATGGTTTTTTTAATGCATTTTCTCATTAACTATTGACATACTTTCACTTTAATTTTATTACTCATCTATGAAAAATTAATTTAACTTGATATAAGACCAATTCTGGAAAGTGTTTTTACCCATTTGAGTGAGTTCTTTGATAGAATATATTCAGATTCAACAGATGTAATTAATAATAATAATAGGTTAATGTTAATTTGATAGTGTACTGTGACGCACATTATTTTTTATTGTTGTTAATAGGCACGTCATTAACTCCATCATTTAAGGCATCTTTAAACTTTAAAATATTTTTGATAACCATAGCCTTCATCTGATTAAATTCCATAATTCTAGCATCACGACAATAATTAGTTTAAGATACTTTAATCTGGCAGCCATTGGGAACTAATAAAGGACAATTAAACTAATCCCTTTCGTCAATAGTTTGATGTACTTTAATTAATAAGTTTGTTAGGAGTTGATAAGATCAAACTTGGACTGTTATGCTCACCCTTTTTATATTGTCATAATAAATTTTCAAGAATTAACAAGTACATCGGTGTAAGTTTATTCTGTTTAATTGTAGCGATCTCATGATCTTTAAAGGGAAAAAGGATAACAAGAAAATACTGCTCCGTTTCTATTAAATTGTCACTATTTTAGGTTTCACGCCCCTTAAGAAATTGGGTATGTTTATCGTTATATCCTTATTTAGTATACTTTTGAAGTCAACTTTTCAATAAATGAACATAAATTAATTTATTTTGATTAATAATTTGACCAATAAACCTGAATTAATTACTTAGTTTTCCTATGTTGGTCAAATGAATACTTTTAAGGTTATAACTCTCAAGGATAAAATAAGAAGAATACAATCATTTATATATTGGTTTTGCGAAGTGACAAGTATTTAAGAACATCTATTTTTAGTATGAATGACATTTAAATAGGAACGGAAGGAGTATATTTCAAATTGTTTATTATTTTCTCCGTTCTAACGTACTAGTCATACTTTTCTCTTTAGAATCAAACAATATGAAATTTGACAAATATTTTAAGACATATTTTTTCATTAAATTGATCTAAGAAAAATTATAGTTTTGTGGTACTTTTTGTATAATTTTTGAATATCTGAATTTTAATTTTAAAATATCAAATTAATTTATTAAATTTAATTTTTAAAAATTAATTAAAATAACTTTGAAAAAACTAAATATAATAACTATTTTGAAACGGAAAGAGTATAATGATTGTTGTGCTTTTGATATACAAGAAGAAAAGAAAAGAAAAGAAGTCTCCACTGGTCCAAAGTGTAAAGTAAGTTTAAAGGGAAAATGGATCACTCTTTGTTCTCTAAGGAATTTTTTTTGCATTTACAAACATTTGTTAAGATAAGATGCTTGTATTGTCTGTATTATGTATAATGTATTATTAATTGAAAATGAGTGTTTTTCATTTAAGAGTTTTTAACATTCTTGTTTTTAGTTTTAATTAATACCACCTCATGAACAACTAAAATAAACAATATTAGTATATTAAAACAAAACACATGATGGACTCTATTTTATTTTTCTTTCACATAGTTGTTATTGTTCATAATGCACAAGAATTATAATTTATGTTCGAATTCTGAGGACAACAATAGATTCTTGTTAATAATAGTGATTTGAATTATCAAATAATTCATCTCGTGCTTTTATATTTAGTTTTTTTTTCCTTCTCATTCATTTTGTTTATTTGAGAATTTTTGCTGGCCGCAAACCAAATATATGTTGTCATATGTTGAGATGTCATTATTCTATATATAAAAATAAAAATGGTATTTTATAGTTTCCTCCGTGAGCTGACGTAGTCTAGCGTGAATGCAACTTCATTGATATTTATGTCCTTTTAAATTTATAGTTTATATGGTTTTTCTTGAAAAGGAACACTACCTAAAAGAAGGAAAAAAAGTAGGCTGGGCATTCGGTAATTCGGTTCGGTTTTGGGTTTTTTTTCGGTTTTTGGTTCTTGCATTTGTTGTACCGAATACCGAACCGAAATAATTCTGTTCGGTTCGATTTTGGTTACTTCGATTCGGTATATATTAATTCGGTTCGATTTTTTGTTATGGGCCTGCTTAGTTCGGTTTAGTTCACAATTTACACACTAACTAAAACTAAAATCAAAAAGAAAAAAAAAACAGAAGAAGAAATAAAGAAAACAAAAATTAATCAAATAATGGACTGGTCGCCGGTCGGCTGCTGCTGGTCGGGCATCGGGTCGTCGCCACTCGGTTGTTGGTCGCTGCTGGTTGCTACTGTTGGTCGGCCGCTGCTGGTCGCGGCTGTCGCTGCTGCTAGTCGCGACAGTCGCCGCTGCTAGTCGCGACAGTCGCCGCTGCTAGTCTCGATGGTCGTCGGTGGGAAGTGGGAAGTGTCGAACAATCGAAGTGGGAAGTGCGGCGCTGAAGTGGAAAATTGAAATATTGAAAAGTGGTAAGTGGTGACCTAATTTTACATTTTTATTTTTCCTATAATATTTAATACTAATAAATATTATAATATAATATATTTCGGTTAAACCGAAATACCGAAAAATACAAAAATACATACCGAAAAATTCGGTTCGGTTCGGCGTTTCGATTTTTCGGTATTTATGCCCAGCCCTAAAAAAAGTTACTTCACTAGTTCCATACTAGATGAGCACTTTCTATTTTATACGGAATCATTAATAGATTAATCAACTTTACTATTTTACACTTTGTTCATATTAATTAGCCTCTTAAAAAAAAATAAGATCTTTAAAATTTATTTAAGCTTCCAAAAACTTGTCTAGACACAAATGGTCATTAAAATTGTCTAGATACAAAAAGGTGCACAAAAGCTTGTCTAGACACCATGATCATTCCAGACACCATGATCATTAAAAAAACCCAAAGTAGATGCTTGAGTTTTCAAGAATTGTTAATTTTAGTGGGTCAATCTAGCTCATTGACACATGGGAAACCTTAAAGGGGTTGTTGGATGGTTGGCTAGGAAATAATTTTTTCATGTATTTAAAATTGATATAATTTATAGTATTGTAATTATTATGTATAAAATTTAGCATATCAAGTATGATGTTTATTTATTGATAATTTCGTATAACTAAAACATAGTATATAAGTTATGAATCAAAATAATTAATACATAAAGGCGGAATGACTTGGGAGACTCTTATACTTGGCTTGGATTGTCATTTGGATCCTTCTACTCCACGAAACTTCAACTAGGCACTTAAACTCATTCAAAATAAGAATTTTAAGCCCATGTGTCATTGTGTGTTCTTCACTTGCTCTGACAAGTATGACACATTATATTCACATCAGAAAAATCAATGCCGCGTTATATCCATGTCATTGGCCACGTCATATTTATATTCATGTACTAAACAAAACCTTTTTATCCTCTATTTTCTTTTAAAAATTTAAATTTTATATGAAACAAATTAAAATGGCTAGAAATGATACCGAGCAAAAAGCTCATACCCATTCTTCCGGTAATAGTTACCCAGGAGCTTCACCTCTGTTTCCACTGCCTAAAACAAATAGATTCACTAAAACATAAACGTAAATATATATATAAAAATGCAGAATCGTCGGAGAAATGAAGCTCACTGGAGAAGGAACACAATATGGGTAAAGTTCATCGAGTTACAATTTCCGGCCAGTCGTAATAGTTAAATCACAGCAACAACTCAAACATGCACATGAACATATAGATATAATAAGAAAAAATAGAAAAGTTGTGCCAATTTTAATGTGTGTTTGTCGAAAAACACAGATCTAAACAGATCCTAATCTCTGTCGAAGGAGATGAAGACTATAATGGTCCTGCGATGTTGCTTCATCAGCGAAAGTGCCGGAGCAACGCCAAAAAGGTGCAAACACAGCCAGACCTGAGATTTCAAGGTGGTGACCACCATTTTTCCCGAGGTAAACCTGATGTTAGAGGAGCATAAACCAACGTTTTAAAACTTAAACTATTTTTTCTTATTCAATTATTTTTATACCTTTTTTATTTTAAATATATATTTTAATTAAATTTAATATACAACACTCGCTTTTAAGAGCGTGTCATCACACACTAATCCAACTGAGCAAAACATATGCCACATAAGCTCGGTTAACAGTCAAAAGGGCTTAAAACTCTTATTTTGAATCAGTTTAAGTGCCTAGTTGAAATTTCGTGGAGTAGAAGGATCCAACTGGCAATCCGAGCTAAGTATAAGGGTCTCCCAGATCACTCCGTCATACATAAATAATGAAATTTTGCATAACTAATCTCTATATTATTAATATTTCCTCCGTTCACTTTTATTTGTCACTTATTTTTAAAATAAATTTTCATTTTTACTTGTCATACATATAAAAAAAAGACGATTATGTTTTCTATGTTTTACCCTTAGGACCCGTTTGGTAAGCGGTATTAAATAGAATAGTCTATGGATTAAAATTTAGTCCATTTAATAAATTGTTTGGTTACTTTATTTAATTTAATCCATGGATTGCTTATACACCATATGTGGGCTTATTTAATCCCTAGAAAATGGAGGGATAACTAATCCAATGTTTAACAAACCTTGGATAAGACCCCTAAATGACAAAACTATCCCCTTATTCATTTTCCTAAATTTCTTTTGTAATTTGATTTTCTTTTTATTTATATTTGAATGATTATAAATGTTCTTTTTAATTCTCCAAATCCATTTAGTTTAATTTAATGATTTCACTAATATTTTTTCTCCATTTTTTTAAAAAAAATTCTATTCAATGTAGTTCGTCGATTAACCACTTGAACTCTTTTTTTTAATAGGCTTTAGGTATTGAACAATTTAAGTAGTCTTAAATCTTTGTTGAGTTTAAGATATTTTTGATAATTAGAGGATTCCATCCTGCAAACGAAACATTTATTCTGATAAATAATCATAAATAAAATCATCTCGTTCTCCTTCTATCAGCAAATCTTGAATTGCTTCTATAATATCTTGTCTCATTATATTATTAATGATTTTTTCAAGAATATTTTCTTGTAAATCTCTCGGTAATTTTATAACCTGAAAAATTGCTAATAAAGTATTTTGATTAATAAAAATATTTATATAATCTGAATTCATTGAATAAATTCTCTTGATAAGAAATCAGGTAAGGAGTTTTCACTTCCTTTCTTATAAACAATTTCAAAATCAAAAGGAGCCAGTTGTGCCTGCCATCTGGCAAATATTAATTTAGAAACATCATGTTTAAAATCTTTATTAAACATAAATTTAACAGCTTGCGCATCAGTTTTTATTAAAAACTTTTGATTATATAAATCATCTTGAAATTTCAAAACACATTTCACAATAGTAAGCATTTCATGCGCTACAGTAGCATACTTCTTTTGTGCTTCTGTCCATTTCCCAGAATGATATCTAATAAGATATTCAATTTTATCATGAGGATTTATCTGTTTCAAAATTCCTCCATAACCAATATTAGAAGCATCAGTTTCAATAATTTTTTGCCATGCCTGGTTAGCAAGAGTTAAACAAGGCAAATCATTAATTTTTTGTTTAACAAATTTGACTAATGCAGTATGTTCATTAGTCCAAGGAGATTTATAATCCTTTTTTAATCTGTCAAATAATGGAGCTAAATCTCTAGACAAATTTTTATAAAAAGGAGAAATATAATTCAAACTTCCCAAAAATCTCTGCAACTGAGTTTTATCATAAATAATATCAGGAAACTTTGATGCAAAATCAATAGATCTTTGAATAGGAGTTATCTTTCCTTGACAAATTAAATGTCCCAGAAATCTTACCTGTGTTTGAAATAAACTCATCTTTGGTTTTGATATAACTAAACCATTTTGAATTACAACCCTTTTAAAGATCTCAAGATGTTTAATATGCATTTCAATTGTTTTGGAATAAACCAAAATGTCATCAATATAAACTATTATAAAATTCATATAAGGATTAAAAATATCATTCATAATTTTTTGAAATTCAGAAGGAGCATTTTTTAAACCAAATGGCATTACATTCCATTCATATTGCCCAAAAGGAACATTAAAAGCAGTTCTATAAGAGTGCTCTTTAAATATTTGAATCTGCCAATATCCTGATTTAAAATCAAACTTTGAAAATATATTGGCATCATATAATCTTGAAAGAAGATCCCTTTTATTAGGAATAGGGTATCTAATCCATTTTAAAAATTTATTAAGAGGTTTATAATTTATAACTAATCTAGGAACCCCTCTTTCCTTTTCAGCAGCATTATTAACATAAAAAGTTGTACACGACCAAGGAGATTTGGACGGTTTTATCAAATTCTTTTGTAAAAGATTATCAATCTCTTTTTTACAAAATTCAACTAATTCAGCATTCATTTGACAAGGTCTTGATTTAGTGGGAATATTTTCCACCACAAAATCCTCTTCATAAGGAAGAGTGCCTCTTCCAGAGACATCAGGTAGTCCAAATTGAGAGCAAAAATCACCCATCTGATTTTTTTCTTTTAATCTATCCATTTTTAATTGTCTGGATAGTCTTAATTCATTACACAAATTTAATCCTTCTTGTGTACATATTCCTATCATTTTTCCATAGGTCAAAGCATCATATTGGATTTCACCATCATTTCCTCTTAAAACCTTTTTTACCCTTTCTGCAAAAAGAGGAGGAAGTCCATCTATAAACTTAGCTTTCCAATAAACATATTTATTTTCAGGTAATTCCATTACCCTACTTAGGTACGTATCTTTGTACCATCTGAACTCACTCAAAGTCCTGCAACGAAGATCATTTAGCAAAGTTCGCACTGTTTCATGCTGATTAGTATAACGACCATTAAAATGTTCCAAAATAGTAAGAACCAAAGTATAAACAACATCTTCTCTATTAGAGACCAAAGCCATACCTAAATTATCCACACCTTCAGTGGGAGCTCTTGCATTTATTACTAAAGTTTTTTCTTTCATGGTCAAATAATTGTCCCACCAGCCCCTTAATTGACCAGTGAATCCTGCAACAATCATTTTACAGATATTTCTATCTGTGTTATTAACACTTCTACAAATAGTAGAATACATCAACATCCGATGTACTAAAATGGTTAACTGTCTATCTGTTAAACCATCGAGATTCCATTCATAAATCTCTGTTCCACTGTATGACGTATTAGTCTGATTCCAATCCTTTCTTCTATCAAGACATCTTGAGGAGTAGGTCTGGAATAATAATAAGTTTGCATACGCGGTTTTTCAGCAAAACTTTTGTTATTTTTAAAATAACCTTTCAATTTATTAATCTCAGAAGAAATCTCTTCTTTATGATTACCAGATTCTTCCAAAGTTTTAATAAAATCTTCAGATAAATGAATTGGTTTTAATTTCAAATCTTTAAATCTACTAGTCATTTTTTCAAACTTTTCTTCTAAAAGATCTTCTAAATCATTTTTGTTTTTAAAACGGAATCCCTGAATTTCAGGGGGTCTTTGAATATTAACCATTACTGAAGGAACTGGAACTTCCTTAGTAGCCTGGGAGGTGGAAGCTACTTCAATTACTTTCTCCTTTTCAATATTTTTCAAAATATTTTTTACTAAATCAGTAAATTTTTCAATTTTTTCATCCAAAGAACTTATATGTTCTCCCAAAACTTTAACATATAAACTCAAATAATTATTTTGAGAAATTAATTTATTGATTTCTTTAACACTTACAAGCGCTATTTCCAAATCAATAAATTCTTGAAAAGCTTCAAAAGTAATCCCAGTATTATTGGGTAACATAAAAAGATTTTGCGGTGGATATATAGCCCTTGTAATATTTCCTGCAGAATCTTTATAAGATCTAGTTAAAACGTTTATAAATAACGGAATATAAGTAGTTATATACCAAGGTACAAAATGCACAATTTGATTATGCAAAGCACAAAATTCATAAAATTCTTGAGAAATATTATTTAAATCTTCTTTTGAATATGATTTAAAAAACCAAGTTTTAAACTTGTTCCATTTTTCTGAAAGAAATTCTTTTTGAATGAATTTTCTTGCCTGAGAACCAGGGCTAAAATCAATTTGTTGTGGGATCATTAAAACTCATTTTTATCATATCCCATCTCGGATGCAGTAGGCAAGCATCCTCATATGGATCAGCTTCTTACAGCTCCCCAGTTATACAAATGGGGAAAAAGAGCTTAGTAAATGAGAAGATTTCTCAGTCAACAAGTTCGATACATTTGGAAGATATTCCAGAAGACAATCCTTTATATGCTCAATTACAAGCATATTTAGGAAAACAGAAGCAAAAAGATACTTTTGCTTCAATAGCTCAAGAAGACAATGATGATATCAAGTCTTATGAAAAAGTGCAGAAACAAGAAATGATATTTCTTGTTGAAAATTCAGAAATTCAAAGGAAAGATGATCCATGGAAGATATTCCACAGATATTTAATTAATGGATTATATTATCCGGGTTAGTCATACAAAACCCGTTCATACTATGAAACAATTTTGAAAGAAACGGAAAGTGCAGAATTTCAGCATTTTTCAGGTTATAACTCAAGTGAGAATGTTTATAACTTCTCAAAAATTATTATTAAACAGATAATAACCATTGAAGAATGGGAAATATCTACGATGAAAGAAAGACAGATAAGTCTGAATCAAACCAGAATTGGTTTTACATATTGGGATTATATTCAGGCATTTGATAGAGTGCTTTATTACAACAATGACAGACACAAGCATACTTTGTTTGTTAAGATATGTTCAAAGATATTTGAACAAATTATTCCAAATTGGTTCTTGCAATGGTGGTCATACCACGGGCCAACAGTAAAAATTTTACCGGAAATTTTTTTAAAGTTATACAAAGATTGGATTAAAGTATCTCCAAAGTTAACTGAATTATACCAAGCAGATCATATTTGCTATCTAGAAAATATTGATCAGATATATTTTTTTATTGAATTTTCTATTCCTTGGATTCATAAGTGGACTCCCGAACTTGGATTCAATTCAGAACAAATTCCCTGTTTATATAGAGTATTTTATAACAATTTTTGGGATAAGTTGATTAAAAGAGATCCTAAAACCAAAAAATTATTTGGTCAAGAACTCCTTGATGAAATTCAAGAAAAAATTCATGAATATTCTACAACACCTCTGAAAGAGATTGAAGTTGATAATTCGGTACGACATATCGCCAGAAGAATTTCAGTTCAAGATGGAGATAAAGATGAAATAATCGAGAATTATCTCGAACAAGTAAAAAAGAATATTTTGCAAACTCTGAATCAATTTGATAAATCAGACACTTCAATGAGAAGTGAAACAAGTAATGATGATATGGCAGTCACTGATGCACAGCCAGCAGAACCGGAAGAGATATTATCCGAAGACTCATTGAAAAGAGCAGAAGATTTACTCAGAGAACTGAGGGGAAAAACAAAACAGTAAAGCCGCCGTAGGGGCCCAAAGAAATAGTAGATATACTGTAACATGGCACTGTGAAATAAGTGCGTAGGACCCAATGATGTCGGGTCACTGTATAAATAGTTGTTTTTCTTTTTTTATTTAAGGGATCTTCCTTCATTCAGAGAAGGCAAGTCCTTTCTAGGCAAGTTTTCATTTTTCTCTCTTTTGTAAAGATATAAATTAAAAATCTTCAAACTTTTGAAGGCAACATTGGTGGCGGATCTGAGTAAGTTAATTTTTATATTATTTTATATTTTATATTATTCCTTAGTTCAATGATAGGATAAATATTTCATATCTATGGTAGAATTATAATTAAGAAGTTTCTGGTAACTATGAAAGTAAGCTAGACTCAATTTAGATGTAAAAGATTAATTTTAAGTTCATCTTAACTTGGTTCCAAGATGGTGGTACAGTCAGATCTAATTACTGTTTAAACATATCTGGGTTTGAAAAGCTGTTGGAAAAGTAAGTCCCCGGTTTGAAGTTGAAAAGGGACAGATAAATCCCGGTTAGAACTTTCAAACCAAGGTTGTTAAAATAGTATTTAGCATTTCGACAGGCCCTTTGCTTGGGTAAAAGTTGACCATACAGTTATTATGAAAATAAAATTTTTCTTAAACATTTCAATTGTATTCTGTACAATGATCTAGATCAAAGTTGTTATGGCGGACTACCACCCGATGACTCGATCCCTGAAAATTGGTATCAAAGCCTAGGTATTTTCATAGTAATCAAAGATTTCTAAAGTTATAAATCTATCATAGATATGTTTAAAGCTTATCTTTTCTTACTGTTGTATGGAACAGGGAATGATTAGTACCAAAAGTGCTAGACTACAGGAGGTAGATTTACCTCAGAATTTAGACTTGTTAAACAAGTGGACTATTCCTAAAGTTGAGATAAAAACTATTTATGATTATGGGTGGTTTGATAAACTATCGCCTAAGCAATTAATAAAAACAACTGAACAAAGTATTGCTTTGAATTCTTCTGAACAGACTATTCGTTTGTTAAATGAAAGAGATATTAATATGTATCGCAATTGTTATAATTATATGCATATAGGCATGATTCAAATTGCTTTTAAACCTTTGACCCTTAAAGGGTTACCTGAAACTTTTATGGCTGCTCTTCGTGATGCTAGAAATTATAATTTTAGACAATCTTTAATTGGTTCGATAGAATCAACTGTTGCTTATGGGCTAGTTTATTTTAACACTCAGCCTAATTTGCAATTATCTTTATCTGATGTTAATATTCTTGATGCTTTAACTTTAAATATTAAAAAGCATGGTTATAATTATGCGCCTGGATCTGAATTGCTTTGTTTGTCTTATAGAATTTATTATAGGTTATTATCTACTTTAAATCCAAAGTGTAAGCTGTTTGATAATTCTCAACAGACTGTTTTGATAGAAACAAATTTCTCTAAATCCAAGATTTCTACTAGAAGGACTATATTATGGGATGAAATAGATTTTCCTTCTACTTGGACTTTAAATTCAGTTATAGCTCCAGAACAATTGACAAATGAAATCAGTAATACTGATTGTTCTCATATTTCTCAAGAAATGGATGGAAGAATTGTTATACAGTTTGATAATAGTAACACAGGTAGATTTGATGATAGATCTACAATTTACGCAAGACAATCTTTCTCTGAAAGCAAGGTTGAAAAGACCAATGGTAAGTCATATTTCTCCATTGGATTCAAGATTTGGATCAGAAAGAAGTAGACCAGCTTCTTTGGTTCTCAGGCAAGAAAATTCATTCAAAAAGAATTTCTTTCAGAAAAATGGAACAAGTTTAAAACTTGGTTTTTTAAATCATATTCAAAAGAAGATTTAAATAATATTTCTCAAGAATTTTATGAATTTTGTGCTTTGCATAATCAAATTGTGCATTTTGTACCTTGGTATATAACTACTTATATTCCGTTATTTATAAACGTTTTAACTAGATCTTATAAAGATTCTGCAGGAAATATTACAAGGGCTATATATCCACCGCAAAATCTTTTTATGTTACCCAATAATACTGGGATTACTTTTGAAGCTTTTCAAGAATTTATTGATTTGGAAATAGCGCTTGTAAGTGTTAAAGAAATCAATAAATTAATTTCTCAAAATAATTATTTGAGTTTATATGTTAAAGTTTTGGGAGAACATATAAGTTCTTTGGATGAAAAAATTGAAAAATTTACTGATTTAGTAAAAAATATTTTGAAAAATATTGAAAAGGAGAAAGTAATTGAAGTAGCTTCCACCTCCCAGGCTACTAAGGAAGTTCCAGTTCCTTCAGTAATGGTTAATATTCAAAGACCCCCTGAAATTCAGGGATTCCGTTTTAAAAACAAAAATGATTTAGAAGATCTTTTAGAAGAAAAGTTTGAAAAAATGACTAGTAGATTTAAAGATTTGAAATTAAAATCAATTCATTTATCTGAAGATTTTATTAAAACTTTGGAAGAATCTGGTAATCATAAAGAAGAGATTTCTTCTGAGATTAATAAATTGAAAGGTTATTTTAAAAATAACAAAAGTTTTGCTGAAAAACCGCGTATGCAAACTTATTATTATTCCAGACCTACTCCTCAAGATGTCTTGATAGAAGAAAGGGATTGGAATCAGACTAATACGTCATACAGTGGAACAGAGATTTATGAATGGAATCTCGATGGTTTAACAGATAGACAGTTAACCATTTTAGTACATCGGATGTTGATGTATTCTACTATTTGTAGAAGTGTTAATAACACAGATAGAAATATCTGTAAAATGATTGTTGCAGGATTCACTGGTCAATTAAGGGGCTGGTGGGACAATTATTTGACCATGGAAGAAAAAGCTTTAGTAATAAATGCAAGAGCTCCCACTGAAGGTGTGGATAATTTAGGTATGGCTTTGGTCTCTAATAGAGAAGATGTTGTTTATACTTTGGTTCTTACTATTTTGGAACATTTTAATGGTCGTTATACTAATCAGCATGAAACAGTGCGAACTTTGCTAAATGATCTTCGTTGCAGGACTTTGAGTGAGTTCAGATGGTACAAAGATACGTACCTAAGTAGGGTAATGGAATTACCTGAAAATAAATATGTTTATTGGAAAGCTAAGTTTATAGATGGACTTCCTCCTCTTTTTGCAGAAAGGGTAAAAAAGGTTTTAAGAGGAAATGATGGTGAAATCCAATATGATGTTTTGACCTATGGAAAAATGATAGGAATATGTACACAAGAAGGATTAAATTTGTGTAATGAATTAAGACTATCCAGACAATTAAAAATGGATATATTAAAAGAAAAAAATCAGATGGGTGATTTTTGCTCTCAATTTGGACTACCTGATGTCTCTGGAAGAGGCAAAAAGAAAGATAAATCTGAAAAATCTTATGAAAGAAGGAGAAGATCGAGAAAACGATCTAAAGAAGAAAGAGAAGCTAGAAAAAGCTATCAAAGAGAAAAAAGATTTGCCAAAAATAGATCAAAAAGAGATTTGGCAAAAATAAAATGTTATAAATGTGGAAAATATGGTCACATTGCTCCAAATTGTAAGCTTGAAAAGCTTAAATCGTTGGAATTAGAAGAAGGAGTTTATGATAAAATTCATGGATTGTTATACACTTCTGGTTCAAAATCTGATTACAACTCGGTAAGTGAATCTGAAGAAGAGGTTGAGTTAATTGACTTCTCAGAAGAAGAACAGGTTGGTAATACCAGTTGTGATAAGTGTGATGATAATAATTGTGTTTGTGAAAATGATGAATTTTATAAATTACAGGCTCAATTTCAAGATTTGAATGTTAATACTCTTACTTCTGATAATGTGATTGATTTATTAAAAGAAGTAACTGATAACAAACTTCGGGAGAAGATTATTGAATTAGCCTCAACTGGGTCTACTTCAGTATCTCAAAAATCTTTTGAAAAACCCAGAAGCTTTGATTATCAGCCTCCTTATTCTATTAATGAAATTAATAATCGTCTAATGAAAAAGAATGATAAAACTGTTAGAAGAGACTCTTCTTTTGATGATTTAAAAGAAGAAATTGAGAATTTAAAAAAAGAAATTAAAATTATTAAGCAGAATCAAATTGTCTGCTATCATAGGATATCTCAGGTCGAGGCAGTTCATTCTTTAACTGAGACATCTAATGATAAAGGAAAAAACATCGTTGAAAACGATGAAGTTTTATCAACAAATCATTTTGAAAAATTAAATGATAATAATTCTTTTCTTGGAATGATGCAAGTTATTACTGCTCATAAATGGTATGTTAAATGTACTATTTTAATTGATAATAATTTTTCTATAACTGATATTGCTATGATTGATAGTGGTGCAGATGTAAGTTGCATTCAAGAAGGATTAATACCTTCAAAATATTTTCAAAAAACTACTCATACTGTTAAATCAGCATCGGGACATGCTTTAGATATTAAATATAAATTGTCTAATGTTAATATCTGCCAAAATAAAGTTTGTATTCCTCATTTCTTCTTTTTGGTAAAAAATCAGTTATATCCGCCTATTATATTAGGAACACCTTTTATAAATGCTATTTATCCTTTTACTCATATTGATGCTAAAGGTTTTATAGCAGGAAATGATGATAAACAGGTTAAGTTTAATTTTGTGACTAACCCTGTTTCAAAGGAAATTAGTGCTTTGATTGATATGAAGCAAAAGCATATTGATAATTTGCAATTTGAATGTTATAGTATGAATATATTTGAAACCATGAAATCAGTGAAAATTCAAGAAAAGATTAAATTAATCACTGATCAATTATCTGTTGAAATTTGTGCAGATCATCCTAGTGCTTTTTGGGATAGAAAAAAGCATATTGTCACTCTTCCTTATGAAGAGGATTTTGTGGAGGAAAATATTCCCACTAAATCAAGACCTTGTCAAATGAATGCTGAATTAATTGAATTTTGTAAAAAAGAGATTGATAATCTTTTACAAAAGAATTTGATAAAACCGTCCAAATCTCCTTGGTCGTGTACAACTTTTTATGTTAATAATGCTGCTGAAAAGGAAAGAGGGGTTCCTAGATTAGTTATAAATTATAAACCTCTTAATAAATTTTTAAAATGGATTAGATACCCTATTCCTAATAAAAGGGATCTTCTTTCAAGATTATATGATGCCAATATATTTTCAAAGTTTGATTTAAAATCAGGATATTGGCAGATTCAAATATTTAAAGAGCACTCTTATAGAACTGCTTTTAATGTTCCTTTTGGGCAATATGAATGGAATGTAATGCCATTTGGTTTAAAAAATGCTCCTTCTGAATTTCAAAAAATTATGAATGATATTTTTAATCCTTATATGGATTTTATAATAGTTTATATTGATGACATTTTGGTTTATTCCAAAACAATTGAAATGCATATTAAACATCTTGAGATCTTTAAAAGGGTTGTAATTCAAAATGGTTTAGTTATATCAAAACCAAAGATGAGTTTATTTCAAACACAGGTAAGATTTCTGGGACATTTAATTTGTCAAGGAAAGATAACTCCTATTCAAAGATCTATTGATTTTGCATCAAAGTTTCCTGATATTATTTATGATAAAACTCAGTTGCAGAGATTTTTGGGAAGTTTGAATTATATTTCTCCTTTTTATAAAAATTTGTCTAGAGATTTAGCTCCATTATTTGACAGATTAAAAAAGGATTATAAATCTCCTTGGACTAATGAACATACTGCATTAGTCAAATTTGTTAAACAAAAAATTAATGATTTGCCTTGTTTAACTCTTGCTAACCAGGCATGGCAAAAAATTATTGAAACTGATGCTTCTAATATTGGTTATGGAGGAATTTTGAAACAGATAAATCCCGGTTAGAACTTTCAAACCAAGGTTGTTAAAATAGTATTTAGCATTTCGACAGACCCTTTACTTGGGTAAAAGTTGACCATACAGTTATTATGAAAATAAAATTTTTCTTAAACATTTCAATTGTATTCTGTACAATGATCTAGATCAAAGTTGTTATGGCGGACTACCGCCCGATGACTCGATCTTGAAAATTGGTATCATATGTGGTCTTATTTAATCCCTAGAAAATGGAGGGATAACTAATCCAATGTTTAACAAACCTTGGATAAGACCCCTAAATGACAAAACTATCCTCTTATTCATTTTCCTAAATTTCTTTTGTAATTTGATTTTCTTTTTATTTATATTTGAATGATTATAAATGTTCTTTTTAATTCTCCAAATCCATTTAGTTTAATTTAATGATTTCACTAATATTTTTTCTCCATTTTTAAAAAAAAAATTCTATTCAATGTAGTTCGTCGATTAACCACTTGAACTCTTTTTTTTAATAGGCTTTAGGTATTGAACAATTTAAGTAGTCTTAAATCTATGTTGAGTTTAAGATATTTTTGACCAACAAAAAATTAGAATTACACCGTACCATCAAGGATCTCCTTAGTGGTACATCATACCTCAAATTTAATAACAATTATATATATATATATATATATATATATATATATATATATATATATATAAACTTAACTAGTTAAATGGAATAGAAAATCATACAAGAAAAATAATATTGTCTGGCGGCTATCTACCTTGACTCAATTACATGAAATAAACAATCTTATAATAACACAAGGGTATAATAGGAAACAAATTTATCGTAGATTTTAAATCAAACACAAGATTAAGTGGGAAGCAATGAACCAAACACTTGACAAAAAATAATTTCTGCACTACTAATCCCTGCATTACTAATCCCTGCGTTACTAGTCCATGCAATACTAATCTTTGCGTTATCAATGTTTGTACCAAACAACCCCTTAGCGTTAAATACTTATTTTTCAAATCATTTTCCAAAACCTAATAGACTAATACTAAACATCATTTAATAGGGATAGTTTGATAATCAATAATTATTTCCTTAATACTCCCTCCGTCCCTAATTACTTGTCTACTTTTGAATTGACACACCTATTAAGAAAGCAATGAATGACATAGTGAGTTTACCATTTTACCCCTATTAATTATGAAGTAGGTGAATTAAAAATTTAAGATTTTCAAGAAGTTCATTAATTAAGTGAGGGTGTAATAGGTAAAATTTTTTTTTTCCTTTCTTGATTTGTTAAAATGGACAAGTAAGAATAAAAAAGTGGACAAGTAATTAAGGACGGAGAGAATATATATGCCAAGTTAAATAATGACAGGTAAAAATAAATCGGAAATATCTTTGCATAAATATAAATCAACGACCAAACGACCCCATAAGGAGTTAACTACTTGTAGAATTAAACAATTGGGATTAGGGCTGCGTATCAGTCGGTTCGATTTTGAAGTTTATCGGTTTGACTTATTGGCTGTCGGTTTGACTTATTGGTTATCGGTTTGTAGAGATGCTAAACCGTTAAAGAACCATTAATATATTGGCTTATCGGTTATTGGTTATTGATCGTTATCGGTACGATTATCGGTTTAACCGTTAAGATTTGACACAAAAAAAAGTCATTAAAAATCACTTAGAAACAAGGTGACAAACCAAATGAACCATGCACATGAGTTCACAAATTACATCTTGCTAAAAAGCAAATATTTTTACATTGTAGAATATCCAAGAGTTTGAGACAGCCAGAAATAAAAGTTGGAAACTAAACTCTAAGTCAATGACTTTATATACAAAATGATATAAATATAATTATTTAATTTACTATCGGGTTATCGGTTAACCCGTTAAGAAAAAACCTCAAACCGTTAAGAACCGATAACCCGATAACAAAAAAAATCAAAACCGTTATCAAAACCTCTAAACCAATAACCCATTATTGATAAACCAATAACTTTTTTTCGGTTCGAGTTATTGATTTCGATTCGGTTTTGAACCGCCCTAATTGGGATTACCAATTTATCTTGTTTGGAGCACCTCAGTTCTTTTGAGAATTGGGGAAGGGGCCGTCATCGAGACAACTATAATAAAGTCTTGTTTCATTTTCAATGTGGGTTTAATTGGGTAGGTATGTTTCTTCCAAAAGTTTATTTTTTTCGTTTTCTATCATGTATTTGGTATTTATATTAGAGTCTGACTAAATTTGAGCTTGTGCTGGAAAGTTTCATATTAGGGATAAAATGTTTACTAACAAAGGAGATTCCGTACTCAAGGGATTTGAATCCAAAGTCTCTGATTAAAGATGAAAGAGTATTTATCACACTATCACAATCCTTTATTGGCAAAATTCTATCTTCCTTCCTACTAAAATTTCATCAACTTAAAGGAATCTTCTTTTTCCCTTCTCTTGAACAGTTTGCATTATTAAATTAAACACAAAAGTAGGTATTAGTAAGTTTATCGTTTCCAAAAAAATAATAGTTTTCATACTCTTGACCCATTTTTATAAAATGTATGTTTTACCAGTAAGCCATACTCGTTTGTCGTGTAACATATAAAATTGAAGAGGTAAACTTCTTATTACGACATGGTGTGCTGATTAGTTTCAGTACACCTCAATCAATTCGATCTCATAATTTATTAGTGTACCAATAAGTTATTCCATAAATTTATAATAACATATATTTAGTCTAATTTCCGAAGTGAAGACTTGATCTTATCCTTGTCCACTAAAGAGACTGTATTAAAGTGTCCTTTGATTAGCTAACGAGTAATTTTAAGATTAATTATCGTGTGATTAATCATCTCAAAATGTTATTCCATCTTCAATATGAGATAAAAGTAACATTATAATCTCAGGATTTCAAAATAAATTATCCCATAATTTTATCCTAATCAAACATGGGATAAACTCATATCCTAAAATTAATCTCAAGATTAATTATTCATTATCCTTCATTCTAAACCAGCCGTAAGTGAATTGTTACTTTTTTCATAGTTCAAAATAAATGAATTATTCAAAATTTCAATTAATGAGGTTCTTTAACTTCTTATACTCTACACATTCCAGAGAATAATTTAAAAATAATAAAAAATAATAGTGAAAAATGATCTTTCATTTAGAAAATTTTTATGATGGTTGAGGCACACTATGTCATAGTTGTGTGATGGATTATTTTAATAGATAAAAATTTGTGGTCCTATGTCTTTATAATTTTTCCATTTCTCTTCTCACTCCTCCACTCCACCTTCTATTTACCCCCTCTATGGGTTTATGTAGAGTACTTTGTAATTTTTTTTAAATTTAAATATATTTCATTACACAATAAAAATAATAATATCCTAGAATTAGTATTTCATTATCATTTTTGCGCATTATTTCTCCAATTCTTCAATAAACAATAGGAATGTCCTAAATTAGTAATTTATTTTCTTTATTGTTTTGATAATTCATAATGTTCATTTGTTAAAAATCAAATAGAGATAAATATATTAATATTAATTTAGATTTAAAGTTAAATAATTAAGTATTTTAAAAAAGTTAAATCAAGATTTGTGCTCTTAACCTCATACAAAATCAATTGTATTATTTTTAGGATAAAAATAAACAGTTATTTAAAATTACTTGTAAATCAACAAAATCAAAATATAATTAATTATTTTTTTTCATTTTACTCTCTCTATTAATTTTTTTTCTTCTCGAAATTCAAGCTATAAAATATATTTTTTACTATGTTAACATGATAAGAATTGCAACTAATATATTTTTTGGTTGAATTGCAACTTAGTGAGACGGTTATATTTTTGAACAAACACTATAAGTTGCAATTCTTATCATGTTAAGATAATAATAAAAGAAATTTTAAAATATTAATTAAATTTCACATAGCTTGAATTTCAAGAATAAAAATATATCATATAAATTGAGAAAGTATATATGTATATAGGAGTTTATGAAAATAATAACAATGCATATGTAATTATTTGTCAAGAGTACTGATGGTCTTTCTGTTATATTTTCTTGTTGGAGAATATTTGATACATTTAAATGTTTACGAAATTAGAAAATTATGAAATTATTGAGAAGAGAAAAAAAAATTAATTTTATACTCCTTTTCTTTTTCTTATTAGTTATTTTACTTTTTTACACGTCTTTAATAAATTATTAATAAAAATGATAATTTATTAATTTACTCTTTAAGATTATTTTTTTTGCAATTTTACAAATTTTATTTATACTTTCAAAAGAATTAATTGCTAGGGTAATAAAAATAATAAAAAATTATTGTTTAATTTTGTTAATTGATAAATAATTTTAATAATTATTTTTAGTAATTTAGATAATTAATATAGGATAGAAAAATAATACCAAATGTTAGGAGTAGGATGAATTAGGCTAAATTTTATACTTCTAAAATTATTTAAAGATAAAGAAAATAGCAAAATTTGAAATAATGGTAAAAAAACAAAGAAGTTGAAAAGTTAAAGTAATAGGAAAAAATTAAAAAGTAAGAGAGAGAAGGAATTTTGGCCTATTTTTCAAAAAAATGGGACCCAATAATCCATTTGTCAAATTATAAAAGGAGCCTCACACAACTTACAACTTTTGTGTGCCACCTCATACTTATCTCTCAACCACCATAAATTTTTTCCTTTCATTTATATCTTTAATTATTTTTCTTAAGAATATATCATACTACACCAATTCACTTAATATGAATTAGTGGGAGTTTTATGGTAAAATTTTTTCCTTCCATCTCATTTAACTTGGCCAAAATTAGTACTTATATTTCGTACTTACTAAAAATAGATGTTTCTTAATATTTGTCATTTCACAAAATTAATATATAAATAACACTATTTTTTCTATTTTATACTCGAAAGTTATTAGTTTTGAAAGTATGAATTTGATCAATATAAAAAAACTAAATGATTAATCAAAATAAATTAATTTATGTTCATTTATTATAAATTTAATTTGAAGCGAACACTAATAAAGAATAAAATAATAAACTTATGTAGTTTTTTAAGAAACGTGAAATTCAAAATAGAGATATATATAAATAATACCGGAGGAAGTAGTGAGTAGAAGCATCATTCCAAGTCTACTCGAAAGTCATAAATTTTAATAATTGGTTAGGTGGGTGATCTAGTCTAGTCTAGTCTAGTCATATATGAAAATTGAAGAAGACGCCCAGAAAAAAACAAAAGAAGGTGGATGTGGTAAGCCATGTATACTTGTTTAGGGACTTGCTTTGTATTTCATGTGATGACTGAAGGCATGTTTTTTGTTTTTTCCTCTTTCTAACTTTTTTTAGAATTGGAGAAAGCAAAAGAAATCGTACCAACTACTCCTAGTATAATAGTAATAGCACTTCTTTTTCCGGTGGAAGAAAACAGTACAGATAGCATCAAACAAAGAGCCAAACCTCAGCACATGTATGGATCCATCTTTCATTATCCAAACCAAAAGGTCTCACCCCTTTCACTTACTTATCTCATATTTCTTTCAAGTTTTCATGCAACTTTCTGTTTCTAACTTGATATTGTTATTATCTTTGAGCCCAAAAAAGTAGGTCAAAGATTGCTTGCTTGGATCTTGTAATTTTTCTAAAATTGGCTCCTCAAAACTTATAAAATTCTACTGTTTTGTGCAAAAGGGCTTGGTTTTGAACAAGAGAAACAAGATATAACGTTTTTTTTTCTTTTCTCTTTCTATCAATTTTTGTTGCAGCAATTAGGTTCCTATTAGTATAGATGAGTATTTGGTACTTGTATCCTGGTGTAGGCTCTTAATTTTCTTTGTAGCAGAACTTAAATCTACTACATCAATAAATTATTACCTTATAAAAAAGCTACTGTTTTGTGCATTCAACGTCTCTGTTTTTCTCGTACTTGCTATGATGAAGTTAAATGTTCTTGTACATTTGCTTGCTGTTGCATTTGACTTTAGGAAATGGTGATTTTGGCTGTTTTTTCTCGAATCTTATGTGAAGCGTTGTTATATAAATTTCAAATGCAAAAGTCAAATTTTGTTCTGACAAATTTCAAATGCAAAAGTCTCCATTTTAGTGGTTTTGCCTATTCAGTTAATTCTCATGTATCTTGGGTTTAGTGGAATACAAAAAAGCTATGGAATAAAAGTTAGTCATTTGATTAATTGAAGCAGTTTCCGGATGAAGCCTAAAGAAAGTAGTGTGGAAAGCTTTTTTAGTTATTATACAAATTTAGTTGATAAAGAAAAAATTGTTTCTACTTCTGTATTGTCTAGTTCTCTTTGTTCTCTGTTGCTTGCTTCTGTTTGGAGAGATTCTGTGTTATAAACAACTAGAAAAGAATGAAAGTCTGACAGTATGAGTCAGCGTTCTGTCTACTCGTTGGTCCTCACTAATCCTCTTGGATCTATTTCTCTTGCAATGTGAGCTCATAGTTGGTAGCCTAGTAGATACGTGCCCGTAGTATACGAAGAGCTGATTAACATACTGGGTTGACAACTAATTTGCTTGTTACTTCTTATAGTGAAAGGGTTGGTTGAGGGGAACAAATATTTCTTATTGGCTGACTTTGTGCTCATTTAGTTGATAAGGAGAATATCTGGACATCACTATCTATTGGTGTTCTTCAATTTTGGCGTAAGCACTAACCATTAATAAGTAGTCTTCAAGTCATCATATTCAGTTTCCTATTGCTAGCCTATCCTTGAGTTATTGTTATGTCTATGTCCTCTAAATTTATGTTAGTAAGCCTTCTTCTTCCTTGTTAATGTGTGGGTTTTGCTCCCATTTAATCAGGTAACTCCAGTTTAGAGAGCTATAGTATATTACAGTAGCATAGAGGTTTGCCATATACTTGGTGTAAAGCTTCTAGAGCACCGATTTTGAAGAGGATGCTAAGTTTCTCGAAGAAAGGTGACCCTGGAAAAGAAGGTCAATCTTTTGCTCCTTTGTTCGTGAGTTGCTCATCTATGTGGAACTCCAGTGACAAACCAGAACATGATCCCTCTAAGAAGGTGCTGACTGGAGTGGAATCTGCATTGAAACATCACCCCTATATCAAGAAATCAGAATGCCAGTTCCAAGATCAGGATTCAACTTCTACTCTGTCAACTGGTCAATCTAATCATGTGGAGGCCGCGATGGGAAACAGCAATACGGTTCTGCAAAATGTTGCAGCTCCTCCAGGTACAAAATGAATGAAATGGAGTGTAATCTCTTCTTAAGCTTCAATTCTCTCGGACAGGGTGCTCGCAAGGTTAACAATTGAGACCTCACCTCCTGATATAAGAAATGTTAGATGAATTTATTCACCTTTGTGGTGAAAATCTTGGAATTTAAGTAACTCAAATAATGTTCTTATCAATATAACCCCGAATAGGCTTTAGCAGGAAATTTAGCTTTCATTTTTGTGGTACTTATATTTTATACATACGCTGACGAGCTGACATCAGTTATGTGATGTTCTTCCACATAGGTTGGGGTGGAACTTATGAGGTGCAAGCAGAGAGTGGAACAAACGCATCCCTATCAGGCGAAAGTGACACAAACGCTCTTCCTCAGCCGCAAGTGCATCATAATCATCCAATGGTCTGTAATCTTTTACTTATTTTCATCTTCTTTGTAGACTGGTCACTGGTATATCTTGATGTTAGTTTGTTACCTGCATTTCCATATAGGTTGCACCACATTGAAACTAAGTTTTTTTCGCAAAAGGAAAAAAAGAAGAAAGAAAAAGAGGGGAGAAAAGAGATGCATTATGTGGAGTGCACTTTAGCATTCAACAATTCAGATGAAAAGATTATAAAAGCAAAATAACTTTTAAAATTAATCAATCACTTTTTCTTATAGGCTTGCGTATCCTACCCTTTGGCGGACACTTACTTTGGAAGGCTCGTGACTGCTTATGGATCAAATGCCATCGTAAGTAACCTTGACTACAGGTTATTTACCTACAAATATTTATAAGATTGCTGTCTGTATCTTTTGTGTTTTCTTTTTTGATTCAAAATCCAAAATATAATGTTACTGGAGTGAAAAAGGTAAATTTGGGCTCAGATTATCTCTGTGGCTCTGCCTGATGTTGCCAATGTCATTGACTTCAGTTGCTCACATTCTCACCTTTTCATACTGGGATAATTGTTGCATTTTCCATGTCAGTGTGTTTCTTTTTATGTATTCGTCTTTTTCTTTTTTTTCTTCTTGGATCTGGTTGGCATTTGGTGCTCGTTATAAATTCTTTTGTTTGTCAGCAAGTAACTATCAAACTTGATGCTAATTTTGTATATGGTATATCATCCTAAGAGGAATAGTGTCACCTTTGATGCACGTCTCTTGCTTTTATAATAACCTGAAAATGATCAAGGTAGAGTAGGAGATAGCCATTTGGTGATTGAGTTCTAGTTTTTGAAGTTTATCAACTAATCAAGTATCTTCTTTTTTTTTGTTGAAAATTTCAACTTATCAAGTATCAATGGACACCTTTTTTTTACTAAATTTGTCTCTGTTTTGGCACTAAACCTAGAGTTACTTATACTATGAGATTCGCCACTAACAAGCTGAAAGTAATTTAGACTGCATGGAATTATTGAAGTTAGAATATTGTCTTACTGTATAATCTCCATATAGGCTTGACATCTAAAATACTAAGAGAAGTGCTATTTGGCACGACCCATTTTGGCACGAATTGGCACCACTGTGCCTAAAGACAAGAATGCCCTTTTGGCTCCAAAACCACCTAACCTTTCTTTCCAAAAAATAAAGCCACCTTTGACTTTTATTTTTTATTTTCTTCCAATATCTTTACTTTCTCCTTTACTCATTTTATCTTTCATTCTGATTTTAGTCTCCTTTACCCATTTTATCTCTCATTTTGATTTGGGAAAAGACTCATATGCCATCAAACTTTCAGAAAAGGTTCATTTATGGCATCCGTTAAAAGTTGGCTCATCTATGCCATTATTTTATACTCCGATTTTGCAAAATCATTTTTTACACTCCCAACAACTTTTAACACTTTTCAATTGAGGTTTTTGGATCAAATGCAGTCTTTTTGTTTCTCTTCCTTAAGAACACCAAGAACACATAAAGAACATCAACTCTCAAATTTCAAACTTCTTCAATTCTACACGAAATCACTTCAAATTTCAAGTGATGCATCTCAAAAGGGTGAGAGTAGTAAAGGTAGGAGGGGTGGGGGGAGACGATATGGAGGTAGAAGTGTTGGTAGCGGCAGTCGAGTTGGTAGGAGTGATTTGAATTTTGATGTAGCAAGTAATCCTACATCTAATAAATAAATCTTGCCCATTTTTGTTCTATATTGATTCAATTTTGTTCAGGGTGAAATGGTCTGATGAACCCTTTATACTTGTATGAGTTTGTATTATGAATCTTTCTACTAAACTCTTTGCCAACTAAACTCTTAAATTCAAATAAAATAAAACTTTTAAACCCCTCTGACCATTGACCAATTTTACATGGCATTTGTTTTGCTGACTCAGTGTAAGTGTGTGGTGTCACACTTATAAAGCGAGTGAAGCAAAGAATTTGCTTTAAAAAAATTAAATAATAAAAAGAAAAAAGGAAAAACAAAAGTTCCCAACCCTTCCCTTTTCTTCCCTTCTGCTATTTCTCCACCTTAATTTGTCTATTGAACCTCCATGGATGATTGGGTGTTTTTGTGAGTTTTAGCACGTGAATAAAAGTTTCAGATGGTGAAAGAGAATTCACTGTCAACGATAATCGTTTTGGTGGTGGTTTTGCTTCGATGGCTATGGATCTTCGGTCTCCCATGGTGGTCATCTAGTGATTTGAGTGATGGAGGATGAAGAGAGATTGGGAGGAGAGCAAATAGATTTTCTCTACGTTGAGCTCTGTTTTTTTATTGTGTGCTCTTCTTCTTCTTCTTCTTCTTCTTCAGAAGACCTTCGAAGAAGAACCCAAAAAATTGCCACAAGATCCCAGATCCAGAAAATACTGTCAGTTTATATTAGTTATGTAATGTCAATTGTCAAGATTTAATCATATAGGTAGATCAATAAATAATGTGAAAACCCTCTCTTTGTGACTTTTTGAGCTTCATAGTCGAATTTCAAAGAAGAAAAGAATTAAAGGGAATGGAGATGGTGTATTGGTGTTGATGGTGGCTCTGGGTTTGAGAAGGTAAAGGAAATGGGAGGGAAATAACAGTTTTAATTATTTTTTTAAAATAGAGAATTTATTATTTTTTCCTTTAATTTTAAACTTTTTTGTTTAATAATTAAAATAGTTATGAAAATAATAATGACATGACATTGATATATGTGATGTGGATGTGACATGTCATTAATTTAAGGGAGAGTGAGGTACACATATGATTGGAGGGGATTAAAAGTCTAATTTTAATTGAGTTTAAAGGTTCAGTTGGCGAAGGGTTAAGTAACAGGGTTCAAAATATTAACTCATACAAGTACAAGGGTCTATCAGACCATTTCGCCTTTGTTCAGAAATGCTCGATGTTCACCATCTTATAAATCATAAAACCGTAATTAGATAAAAATATAGACGTAAATATCATCAATCAGATTTTCATTAACAAAAACATAAATATATAACACACTCATGCATCAGGCAATAGGTGTTAAACAAAAAAACTTAAATTTTTTTTTAAAAAAAGTTAAACTTAGACAAGCTTAAATAAAAGGACCCTGAACCAGCGTCCTTTGCACCAATGTGCCTTGAATCAAAGATTCTACTGCATCCACCTATAGAAGAACGCAACTGTTGCAAAATCCAGGATTTTAGTAGTAGGCGGCATCCCCTCTTAGTTTTGAGGCAGATTCAGGATTTTCATTCCGGGGGTTTGAAAAATAAAAGTATAAACGTGTAAATAAGCCAACAAAACACAATCCCAAGGAAGTAGTAGTATATAGTTTATAGGTACAAAAAGTTTGTGCTGTTACAAGAGACTTTTTAGCACATTTGAATTTTTTTGGGTTTAAATATACTCTTTTAGCACGTTTTTTTTTTAAAACAAATAAAAAAGGTGAAAGATTGATCCTGAAACTAAAGGAAGCGAAGCTAAAAAAAATAAAATGTTCTCAATGGGGCTTGAACCATGGACGCTAGGGTCAACTTAAAAGGAAATCTACCACTATGCTATAGCTTACTTCATGTTCATGAGGGGGTTCAAAATTAATATATCTACATAAATACAGAAAATTTTACCTTTTATATACAATGTAAATTTTTATCGAGGGGGTTTGGCTGAACCTCTGGAACCCACGTGGGTCTGCCCCTGCGACCGTCCATCGATCAAGTCTCTTTCCTGTACCCCATGAGTTGAATCAACAACTCCATCAAGGGTGGCACTGTAACCCGGGGGGGGGAGTTACTGCAACAACCTTCTCATATAGGTCGAACATTTTTGTTAGGGGAGGTTCATCCATGAGAAGCATCATGTCAACCCAATAGTTACTTTTCCAAAAGATTAGCCTAAGAAGTAACTCGATCATCTCCTGTTCCATTGTCTCGCAAAATTCTCTTTTTAGAAAGTATAATTTCTCCACCACCTCTGGAGAGGTGGTGTAGCTCAGTGACCTTCGTTTGTTTCTAGGTGACTGATTATCTATATTCAAACTTCTCTTTTTGTATTTATGAAAGAGAAGAAAGATGTTGTGAATGTTGAGGAAGAGAATTCGCGCTCTATTCGTATTTATAGACAAATAAAATGAAAAAAATTCGCGCTAAATAAATGTATAATTTTTTTTTAATTAGTAGCAGATGTAGTTATTCTAGTCTAATGGTAATGCGCTATGTTTAGATCGCTGGATTGCGTGATCGAATCTAGTGTGTGATATTTTAGTTTGGAAAGAAATTTTATTAAGAAGAAATTAAATTAAATGAAACTTTAATAATTACTCAACGTTAATTGTTTATTTAATAAAAAATATAATCTTACGTGACAACTCTTAAAACTTGTTACGCAAAAAAAATGAACCAAAACCGACATAACTGGATTATTGATTTTTCAACTTCACTAATAGTACTTGAGTACACCTACTAACATTATTTGAAAAGAGTTGATTTTTCTTTCACTCTTTTTAAAACAAATTAATTAATTAATGTAAGGTGATGTGTATATTATATTTGTATTTTCTAAACCTATTGAAAAATAAATTTAAGTAAATTTAATTGATGTGTATATGTGTAAATAAATTTAATTATACCTGTTGAAAAATGTAATTAAATTTATTTTTCATTAGATTTAGAAAATACAGATATAATATACACATCACCTTACATTAATTAATTTATTTATTTTAAAAAGAGTCAAAGAAAAATCAACTCTTTTCAAATAGTGTTAGTAGGTGTACTCAAGTACTATTGGTGAAGATGAGCCAATAATCCCGTTCCATCAGTTTTGGTTCCTTTTTTTTGTGTAACAAATTTTAAGAGTTGTCACGTAAGATTATATTTTTCATTAAATAAACAATTAACGTTGAGTGATTATTAAAATTTAATTTAATTTAATTTAATTTATTCTTAATAAAATTTCTTCAAACTTAAAAAATCATACACTAGAATCGAACATGCAACTCAGCCTTCATAAACATAGCGCATTACCATTAGACTAAAATAACTACATCTGCTACTAATTAAAAAACTTCTTTTATACATTTATTTAGTGTGAATTTTTTTCATATTAATTAAAAAATAGAGCGCGAATTATCTTTCACAACATCTTTCTTCTCTTTCATAAATACTAAAAGAGAAGTGTGAGTATGGATAACCAATCACCTAGCAACAAATGAAAGTCACTAAGCTTCACTTCTCCAGAGGTGGTTGAGAGATTATACTTTCTAAAAAGGAAATTTGGCGAGACGATGGAATAGGAGATGAGCGAGTTGCTTCAAAGGCTGATCTCTTGGAAAGGTAACCATTGGGTTGAAATGATGCTTCTCATGGATGAACCTCCCCTAACAAAAATGTTCAACCTATATGAGTAGGTTGTCACGGTAACCCCTTGGGGTTATAGTGCCACCCTTGATGGAGTTGTTGATTTAACTCAGGGGGTAAAGGAAGGGGACTTGACCGATGGACGATCGAACAAGAAGCAATGTCAAAGAGCTCTGCAGCTGTAGGTGAATGCAACAGAGTCTTTGGTTCAAGGCACATTGGTGCAAATGACGCTGGGTCAGGTCCTTTTATCTAAACTTGTTTTAGTTTAATTTTTAAGTATTTTTATTTAACACCTATTGCCTGGTGCATGAGTGTGTGATGTATTTGTTAATGAAAATCCGGTTGATGATATTTATGTCTATTTTTTTATTTAATTACGTTTTAAAGATTTATAGGATGGTGAGCATCGAGCATACTAAACAAAATTGAATCTATATAGAACAAAAATGAGCAAGATTTATATATCAGATGTAGGATAACTTGCTACATCAATAGTCGAATCAGTCCTACCACCACCTCGACTGTCTCTACCAGCCTTTCTACATCCACCCCGTCTCCCCCCACCCCTCCTACCTTGACTATTCTCACCCTCTTGAGATGCATCATAATAAGATGTATTTCAGCGTTTCCATCACCTCTCTTAAATATGTTGTCACGAGCTGATCTATTCCTGTTCATCTGAGACCTTCCATGTGAACGGACTTCCCTCGAATTTCTGATGAATGTTGTTATATCATCGTCAGAGTTTGGATCACCAACACTAGAGACGGGCGTGTTGTCATTCCAATCTGAATATGCATTAAAACATCCTTTCAAAACATTTTTGAAGTCCACATATTTAGCGTTGTTGTCCAATACAACATCACAATTCCTATCAAATCATTTTCTTCAAGGAATTGTAATTCTTGTACTTGTCCATCATTGTTGGATATCCTCTTGGAAAGAATTTGCACAAGTGTGGACGAATTACATTTCTTCTCTACCGACGCAAAATATGCCTGTCGTGAAGATTTTTATTCCTTCGGTGAGACATAGTCTTCAAAATGTGGCACAACACAATACCTTTGCTTTCAAAGTTCCTGCAATTGCATTCAATATATTGGTTGTCTGGTCGATAACCCACAATGTAAACAATTTGATTTCCATGAAAATCACTCCTTATTCTTTTTGAGGAAGAAAAATCACTCCTTATTGAAAAATTTGTTACCTGTACTTCTCGACTCCCTCCACTACATCAAAACCAATATGTTTTTCTATTTCGTAGTGGTACAATCTCTTTAAATGCTCCGCTACGAAGGAATCGTAAATATTTCGAGTGTAGCGAGTTTGAATCGGCATATCCCAACCACAAACTGCTTTAGAGAGCTTTGTCCGTTGATATAGCCATCAAAGAATGCATGCATTGACTCACATCTTTGGGTGGACATCATGCCAGCCCAAATATGGTATTTGAGAAAAACGGGGACCCATTTTTCCTTTTCCGAATATAGATTGTGGATAGATTGTGGAACCACTGTCTTTCTTCAAGCTCATTTTTGGATGAAAGCATCCCATTTTCCCTCAAATTCATCTATAGTGATTTGAATTCGGCCTTAGCAATCTTAAAATCCAACACACCCTTTAGCTTTGCTGGCAGCTTTGTCATGATGTACCAAATGCAATACCTATGGATTGTGTCTGGCAGCACCTCTTTAATAGCTACCTTGATACTCTCACATTGGTCTGTGAGGATAGTCGTTGGAGGTGCATTGCTCATTGCCGCCAGCCAAGTCGAGAACACAAATTTGTATGTCTCGATATCCTCACTTGTGATCAAAGCGTAGCTCAAAAGAACGGACTGGTTGTGCTGATTCACACCAATGAATGATGCAAATGGCATGCACCATTAATTCACATGGTAGGTGGTATCGAAACAAACATCACCAAACTCCCGATATGCATACTTGCAATATGTGTGAACCCACACTACATTGTGTAGTCTTGCACTATTATCCGTGTCAATTACATAAAAAAATTCATCGTCCTTCATTTGCATATCAGAAAAGAACTTTTGCATCGCTGTAGCATCATTGGACAAGCTCCTCACCCTTCATTGTTGAAGAATGTAATTTAGACAGTCTTTGAGAGTGTACCCCATTCTATGAGGACCACCGGCTTCGACTTCCAACAATCTTATACTTTTTGATGGTCTTATTCCTACGATGTCATGAGCATCAAGACTTCTCTTCAATGTCCTGCTTAACTACCTTAGGTAGCTAAAAAAAGTGACAAAGAAGGTTTCAATTGATGATTGTGCTCAGACACAAATGTTGTAACCCGACATGAACCATCAGGCATCATAGAGGATTTTGGCTTTGCAATCAATCCTTTTACTTGAATTTCTAGGGGTTGATTTTCTACTCTTATCGCAAGCAAATGACAAGTACCTCTCGTATTTACTTATTTTGTTTGAACTCTTTTTAACAGCACCAAAACCCGTCAGTGACTATGTTCTTTATAAAATGTGAAAAGAGATTCACCACTGCCAAAGACCATACCTACAACGGGGCCTTCAATATATTGTTGGTTAGAAAAATTATCATCATGCATTGCATCTTCATTTTCAATCCATTCATATTCCTCTCCGCTCGAAACACTTAGAGATTCATCTTGCTCTGATTGATTCATCTCTTGATGAATCAAGTTTGGAAGATCTTCATCCTCGCTGTTCAAATATACGTCAGGGCCATCACCGTAGCCACCATCATCATGTTCATTTTGGACAGCAAACTATCATCCTCACTTAATCCCAAAAAATTATTCAATATTTGGGTTAATTGACTATTCTCATTATTGGGATCCATTTTAATATAATTATATAACTTCTAATTTATAAATGGACAAACAAATAGATCAAAGACTTAAAATCAGAATGAGAGATAAAATGGGCAAAGGAGGCTTAAATCAGAATGAGAGATAAAATGGGCAAAGGAGGCTTAAATCAGAATGAGAGATAAAATGGGTAAAGGAAAAAGTAAAGATAGAAAAAAATAAAAGTCAAGGTGATTTTATTTGTTGGAGGGAAAGGTTAGGTGGTTTTGGAGCCAAAAGGACATTCTTGTCTTTAGGCACGATGGTGCCAATTCGTGCCAAATAGCACTTTTCAAAAATTTTGGCCAGTGTAGTTTGTTGAAACCGGGGAGTGGTTTAAGACTTTTCTAAGTGGTTTAACTTTAGAAGGCATTTTGGGTGTAAAAATAAATGAATTTACCGCAACACCTTTGCCAGCCCCCTCCAATTACGAAAATACCCCAAAAAGTAAGGTGGTGCCAATGTATACCAAAATCAATCGTGAAATACTAATTAGGTTGCTTTACTTGGTAAGTTGGAAAAGTGATATTTTCTCTACTATCATACTCCTTCCATTTCCTTTTATTAGGTTGCTTCTTGGTAAGTTGGAAAAGTGATATTTTCTCTACTATCATACTCCTTCCATTTCCTTTTATGTCTCTTAGTTTGATTTAACACAAAATTTAAGAATGTAAAAGACTTGAATCTTGTGATTTTAAACTAAATATATGTACGACATTACTACTCTATACTATGGAGAATACCTCCTTTTTTGGTCCTCTCATGATTTTTTTGTCCCTTGTTACCCTTAATTGAAGTTTTTTTGACTTTCTAAGTCCTCATACATTTTGGTAATTTTAATGACTTTTACATGCCACTTAAAATGATGCTATCAATGAAAAGTTGATAGTGACCCCCCAACCACACATACGTATTTGAGTTTTTCATTTATGTGTAAATGTTATCAAAAAAATTTCAAATTATGTTTTTTCCGTGAGATTTTATCCTAGACATGTAAAAAATAATCCTTTTTTTTAAATTTCTATCTTAATATAGGCTTAGTTATTGAATTAATTATATTGTTCTTGTAATATTATCTATTGATGTTATTTCCATTTATCATTTGCTATTTTAAATTTTTATTTGTCGATTAAATGTAAAGTTTATTTTTTTAATTTACTGGTATAATTTTATGTCGTACATGCTAGAAACACAAGTAATTAACAAGATTCCACTTAAGGTAGGATTAAGTTTTAAATTAAATGAATAAATTCAAATATCTTATATCATTGTTAAAGACCTTAAAAATATGTCAAAATGTAAATTATAATCCTTATGTCTCAATTGAAAAATGAATTTCAGAGTATGGTTGTTAATTAATCTAATTATGTGCGTCCACTTCTGACATAAATTTTACCTAATAAATGACTATGTTAGAAGAGGTACTCATAAACATTATTTTCATATATATTATGAAAATGTTTTTTCTTGTAAATTGGGGGTAGGGGAAGGGTAAAATGGGGAAGAGAATTACAAGGTGGAGAATCAAACCCTCACCATTAGGTGAAAATTCACATAGCCAACCAACTGAGGTACTAAGATTTCTCTTCTAAAAAATATTTGAAAGAAATGTAGTTAGTGAAAATACAATTTGATCTACAAATAGTAACAATACTAAACAATTGTAGAAAGCATATTTTTTTACTTTTGTTGATATTAAAATATTTTGCAAAATACAGAATAATCATAATTTATATAATTTAGGATAAAATAGTTAAGTTCAAGAAATAAGATAGCTCATATGAGTTCGATTCAGAGAAGCAAATGAAATTAATTTTAACATATGCTAAAGCTCAATTTGGATCCTAGGAGACTATAATAATTTCAAAACATTCAGTAAAATAGAAATAAGAAGAGTGCATGCATTTGTTTGATTTTTTAAAAACTAAAAATTCGAATATACAAATTAAGAAAAATATATTCATTTAACTTCCCGTTACCTTTTTCTACTTTAATATTGTAGAAGTCTTTAGAAAGTGTCAAATTGATTATACACAAACAAAGGACTAAGAGCAGTAAACTTTTTGAAATATTTGTAAATTTAATCTTAAAGTTGGTTGGGCCCGGGCTTAGAATGTGCCAAATGGCAATAGAATGGCAAATATTTTTTGAACCTTATGATCTTAAATGTCATGTCATTCCCATAAAGGAGTGTCCTTGGGGGTAAAATGTGTCATGCTTTCTCAGTGGAGCTCGTCGCATGGGGCTTGCCTAGTGCAGTTTACCTCTCTTGTGTGGTTTGCAGGCTATCACAGTGGAGCAGGTTTACTCTGTGCGCAATTGAAGGGTAGCGATTGTGGGTTCCCTTGTCATAAAAAATGGAAATATTGGAAAAAAACTAACTTAATATAGACAGAACATTCTTTTTTAAATAGACTTAAAAGGAAAAGTAAGACACATGAAATTGAGACAAATGATGCACCAAAACAGAGAAGAGTATCTTTATTAAGCACAAGAAAACAAATCTTATCTGTGGAGAAACAAATGATGCACCAAAACAGGTCTCTTTGATGATGTGCAACATCCTTTTACCATGTGAACTTTGTGATTTGCAAAACCTATCGAATGCAACAAACGACTAGATTATGCCATCTCTTCCGACCACTAGCAGTTGTTTGGGCCAGTTATTCAAAAGCAGAGAGTTGCAATTCATCCAGTCATCTTTATTACAAATGAAGAGCTCTTCTCATTTAATGCTTTGTGGAGCTCCTTGATCTCTTAAATGAAAAACTAGAATCTGTTTCACTTGGCAATGCATTTGTTGCTGTTAATATGTAACTCTTTTCGATGATGGCTTTATCTAGATTTACCCTCAAATGGTCGGTGTCACCTCTACAAGAGTTGCACTTCCTCTTGAATGCACAGAGAGCTTGCCCATTTATGTGAATGCGAAACAATACAGTGCTATCCTCAAAAGGCGACAGATTCGTGCCAAGCTAGAGGCTCAAAATAAGCTTGTCAAAGACAGAAAGGTACGTCCATCCCATATAATACTCTTGCACTTGCTAACAATGAAATTGTGGTCTTATCCCATCTTTTGTATGACACAGCCATATCTTCACGAGTCTCGACATCGTCACGCAATGAAGAGAGCTAGGGGTTCTGGAGGGCGCTTTTTGAACACACAGAATATGCAGCAATCCAAGCCTTCATCTCCAAAGTACGATAGAAATATCTTTAAGCTACAGGCGGGTGGCAACTTATCTAGTTCCCTGGTTCAGCACTCAGAGAGTGGTAGTTGGGGGACTTCCACCCAATCTGGTTCTGATGTGACAAGTATCTTCAGTGGCGACAACTTGTTCCAGCAACCAGAGTTCAGAGTCTCTGGCTTCCCTTTTCACATGCAGGAAGCTGAAGACTTCATGCATGTTGGAACCTGACAGCACACTTGTGTTATCCATGGTGGCTGTGCCTATTCAGGCTGCATTACAAATGCATTCTTATTGGTGCACACAAATGGATAATCGGCAGTTCATCCTTGGCTATGTTACTCTTCCTTTTCCTGAATTGAAATCATTAACACTTTTTCCTAAGCTTTGGTCGTGGTATGGTATATGGTTCATGGTTAATGAGAAAAAGAGCGCAGGTTGGTGCTGCACGTCATCAAGAAGGGAAAGGAATCTGGTATTCTCCTTTTCTTGGTCGAGCGTGTATGGATCTTCTTGCACTTCTAAGTCTGTATTTGTTACTTTTCATTTCGCATTTGTGGTTTTCATTTTATTGTGCTTTGTATCGTCTCATTGTTAATATGTTTAACTCAGGCTTTGTGCAACAAGATGAACTTGTTGAATCCTTTTCATGCTTAGTACATAAACTTCTGAGGTTATACAACATGCATTGCTAACTACACAGAATCTGGTAGGCATTCCATAGAGAAAACATTACTACTTAGTAGAAGAGTCTACAAGCAAGCATGTCTTCGTCAACATGATAATGAAAACTTTTTGATCCCACTTATTTAATTGAGCAAAAATAGAGGAAATCAAACACAGTGAATTCAGATTTGGTCTATATTTTCCCCTTGTTGTCTAATGCATTTTGATACAAATTCTTCAACATTTCTATCAGATGTTCCATCTTCTTGAACAGCTTCCTTAGCTAAATCCTTCCATTTGAGTGCATTCTTCTTCATTTCTTTCCCTTTCTCTCCATGTAACACAATCCTTACACATTCCTCAATTTCTTCTCTTCCAACAATCCCATTCTCATCAACTTTAACCCTCACCCCTACACTCCAAACATCTTGTACAAATTTTGCATTTGTTGTTTGATCAGTCCATTGTGGCATTACCACCATTGGCACTCCAAAACCCAACGCTTCAACGGTCGAATTCCATCCACCATGTGAGAAAAAACAACCAATTGCCTTATTAGACAAAACTTGTAATTGTGGACTCCAATTTATTACTAATCCTTTCTCCGAATTTTCCTCAATGAATTTTTTCGGAATTTTCGATTCTTCGTAAGTTTTAACCACCCACAAGAAGTAGCTATTAGTTGCTTTTAATCCCTCAGCAATTTCTTCCATTTGTTTGTCATCAAAAGTGGACATGCTACCAAAAGCTGCATAAATAACTGATCCTTCTGGCTTAGTATTTAGCCAGTTGATACATGATGAAGTATCTACATGGAATAGATTGAGACCATACTCAATGTCATTTTCAACTCTATTGTCCATATAGAAAGATGGCAATGTTGGCCCTATGGTGGATAATGGGCTGATTTTTGACATTGTGTCTGCCACCTGCAAGCGATATATTAATACAAAATAAATTTAATTCATCTATAGTGATGATATAAATTTGTTTACTCTATTGACTATTAGTGTGTATTTTAGGTATGTAAGGTCTCCAAGTGATCACAAGTTTAGTTTAAGTGGTAGGCGAAATGTTGGACTAGTTTAGGTATTTGGCCTAAAAAATTATACTCCCTCTATTTCATATTAACTGAATTTGTGAGGCAATGCACATTTATTAAAAAACATAATTTAAACCTTACTTTCCGCTATTGCCTTTGTGAAATCATAAATATGACTTTGCAAGTAGTGCAATATATCTCCTAGTAAATATCAAACTTCATTAAAGGAAAGAACAAATATGAAAAAAAATAATTCAAACATTCATCTTAAATTTTGAGCAATTCAATTATTTTGAACCATGAAAAAGGGCCCAAAAATTCAATTAATATGGAATAGGGGAGTATATTGTTATCGTATAAGAAGTTTAACGCATAAAATAATCTATTGTTATTATCTACTAGGGGCAGAATCAGCCTTTTAATTATGGATTCCATAGAACCCATGTTAATTTTAACTCAAACTTTATATTTATATTAAGAAAAAATCATTTGATATGTATTAATTTTCTTATTTTAGGTAGCTTCTAGGAAAGATCAACCAAATGAAGATAAAATGAAATGAAAGACATTAAATCTTGATGTTGATATGTAAAACATATATGGGATTCCTTATATCAAATTGGGACCCTTAATTAATTGAGAATGTGTTTTAAAAAAAAAGGTCATTTTCTTAGTTAACTTTAAAGACAGTTGACTCATTGATCAATTTGATCTTTCAAAAGTGGTCTGATTTGATGAACTGAAAGTGTTAAAGATCAATTATATACTTAATTGATTTGTACATGATCCTTTCTATGTATTCAGTATTCAAAATATTCATTATAACTAAATCAATAATTTGTCATAAGCCTTTCCTCTTTTATCTTCATTATTTCCCTCCATTAGTAAAACAATTAAATGGAAGTATGAGAATTATAATAAATAAACAATTATAATAAATAGTAAATAATAAATAATTATTATAATTCAAAACTCATTAACTAAAAATCCACTTAGTCTCCTTTCTATAATACTGACAATTTTGCTTTAAAAAGAGAAAAAGAGGTGTAATTACACGATTTAAGTGGAAGTATGATTTATATGATATGAAAGGAATATTCAAATGAATTGAATTATGTTATAATAATTCATTAATAAACAAAACACACAAAAAAAACACAACAAAGAGTTTTAGTTGTTAGGGATTACCCATAAATAGTAAGTTTGTAACTAACCTCAGCTTCCAACTTGTAAAATGAGTTCACAAATACATAATCAGCTTTGTCCACATTTGTAAATTGATTCAACACCAATTCAAAATAGGCTGGATACGTCCCATGTACGTAAATAAACGAAGGCATATCTCGAAGTTCGAGCTCTGGTAATCCCGATATCTTCACCGGAGTCGAAGATATCGGTAGCGTCAATTTACCATGATAAACATAGTAGTAAATATAGTTCACCGCACATGCTTGAGTAAAAAAGCATACCCCAATTAACCCATGCTTTTTAGCTACGTCTAAAGCCCATGGCATGAACGCATCATACATGATGCAAGTAATAGGAAACTCCGATTTTTCGTATTTTTTGATAAGATCGGCTAGGGATTTCGAGCCGATTTTCTCGAAACGTTCAAGGTAGGCGGCTACGCTGTCTGCTTCAGTGTAGCCGCCCTTATCGAACCCATCGGAGACGGTGTCAATACCGACGATACCCGAATTTGGACGTGTGGAATTAGAAATGAAGTTTGTAATGGCTAAAGTGGTTTTTAGACCTTTGGAGACTAAACGTTTACAAAATTGAAGCATAGGGTTTATGTGGCCTTGGCTTGGATAAGGAAGAGCCAAAATATGACCTCCATACTTTTTGTTTTTTGTTACCTCCATACTTTCTTGTTTGTTTCTCTTTGTGTTGATTAAGTTTTTTCCCTTGTCATGTGAACGAGGAAATGATATATATAGAATAAAAGAAGTAAGGATAAAGAAAGATTCTTTTTTCCCCTTATTTTTGTGACATGGTTGGTCTCTCTATCTCAATTTTTATGGTATAAATTATGAGAGTCAAATTTTTAAATGTCATCATAAATTTAAATATAATTTTTAAAAATAAAATTTATATATACCAAAACTATGAAAACATTTGAGAATTTGACGTAAATAATTAGTTTAATCCTCGAACTATTAACAGCCTTAAAAACACCTTTCTACAATTGATTAACTAAACTTAGATACACCTCTGATCTGGCACATGACATAGCAAGTGGTCTCAAGCTATTGTAGGAGCATGCAATTCTTAATAAAAAGTCGAGAGAAGTGTTGAAAATATCCCTAAACTTGGCGAGAATTTAGGGGTGTATTTCACTGATGTTACAAGATCGAGGGTATATTTAAGTTCAGTTAGTGAAGTAAATGAGTGTTTTTAAGGCTGTTAACAGTTTGAGGATGAAACTAATAATTTGCGCTGAGTTTAGAGGTGTTTTCAATACTTCTCTCTATTATTTTATTGTAATTAATAATAATTACTTTCTTCGTTTTTTAAAAGAATAAACTACTTTTCTTTTTAATCTGCTTTTAAAAATATGACCACTTTTTTTTTTGGCAACACTTTAATTCCAGTTTTCTACATGTCATGTTAAGACTACAAGATTAAATGATATTTTTGTATATTTGACAACTTTAATTTAGCATCATAAAGTGAAAAGTTTTCTTTATTTTCTTAAATCTCATGTCAAATTAAACTAAGTCATTCTTTTTTAAAAGGAGAAGGTAATAACTTATCTAAAAGAAAATATATAAAAAGATTGAGGTAGAAAATTTGATTCTCAAAATTGAAAAAAATATAAAGAGCGGAATTAGGCGATAAATGTTTTTAAACAACTTTTTTAGGATGATAATGTTGACCACATATCCGGGGGAATGTCGTGTATAATTTTGTTTGCTCGTAACGACGAAATGTTACTTGGTCTACACGGATTATCTAAAAAACTAGATATGAAATGCCCGTGCGGGCCCAACATGTATGATTTTAAAAGAACAATTACGACTTTTTTCTTTTATAGTTTGATTATCAGTTGCTATACAATAAAAACGGGATAAGCTATAATAATATTGTCAAACTATTTTTATAAATACATAAAAATTTCCGAAGTACAAATGTCATGATAAGTACGTCATTAGAATTTCTCTTATGCTCAATTGGCGATGTTCCCCTGTAGAATTTGAGATCAAGGAGAGGGAGCTACACGAGCACTTGCAAGAGAGCGAGCTGCAAATCAAAGAGTGATACTTCCTCTATCCCAATTTATGTGACATTTTTCATTTTTCGAGAGTCAAACAATTTAAGTTTGACCGGGAATTTGCGCATAGAATCTTCAAATATTTTGAAATGAAATTTATATATTTCTAAACTACGTAAAAAGTACTATAAGTCACAATAATTAATAGTTCAAAATATTTAAAAGATATATGAAAACTTTACGGTCAAAGATAGACTTGTTTGAATCTCGAAGTCTGAAAAGTGTCACATAAATTGAGACGGAGGGAGTATAAGCTCTATTATAAAGTCATACTCAACAGTAAGATGACATTCATTTTCTAAAATGGCTCATAGATTTCAGCAGTGGTATCTCATGAAATCTAGAAACTAAAGTATATTCTTTTTGTATATGTATACTGGAATTTTCCTCATATCAATGAATTCATTACTTTATCAAAAAAGACTTCCTCGAAGGCATAATATTTCTCTAAATGGATGTGTAATGATTATGCAATCACTGTCATTCATATGTGTTTTGTCATAATAGCAAAAATTACAGGCTTTCACTAATTTGTTAAGATCTATAAGGAGAGCAACTGTTCTAGGCTTAATCATATTCAATAATTTTGTTTGAATCGTACACATATTCTATCGGTAATGTCTTTCGTCGTGCTTATATATGCCTAAACAATATACAAGTCTTTATTAGTATTGTCCCAATTTGTTTATATTTATAGTTGAAATAGAAACTTTATTTTCATTGCTCTGTATGTAGAACAAAGGGGTGATGTGATTTGTGAGTCTCCTCTGTTTGCTTTGGGGGTGAATATTTTGAGTAAGAATGATATGAAAACTAATGTGTTAGTAGGTAAAAGAAGCTGCTGAAATAATCATATCACATGCCCTTTTGTGCGTAGTCTTTTACCTAGATAGTATTGTTTGCTAAAGAGCTTTGTTCCTGTCATTCTTAAGTCATATTCTAATTTTAGGTACAAATAACAGTTAAAATATAGTGCTCTTAGTAATGGCTTTGCGAGCATAGAGAAGTTGAGGATAGCTTCCATAGAGGACTTCACTAATTTGTTAAGATCTATAAGGATAGCAACTATTCTATGTTCAATAATTTTGTCTGAATCGTAAGCATGTTCTATCGGTAAAGTATATATGCCTAGAAAATATACAAATAGGAAGTACATACTTGTATATTTGTATCTTACATGTATTCACTGTTGAAATTGAAGCAGGAACAAATTTGAGCCAATTTTTTTTTTTTTTTTTGCATTACTCCGTATGTCATTGTTATGATAGTCCTTAAGAAGTGATGTGGTTTGTCAGTCTCCTCTGCTTGCTTTGGCGGTGAATATTTAGAGTAAGAATAATCTGAAAACTAATGTGTTTAATAACATCACATGAAATAAACAAGCGTACATTTAAAAAAAACACACTGACACATACAAATGCATTAAATATTATTCGCCTGTGCTATTTATTTATTCTAAATTAAATCATATATGACATTCATACAAAGGACGGTTACATATTTAAATGACTAATAGATATGTGAAAGAAAATATGGCCACAAGTATATAGTACATAGATATTTTTGAATTTTAAATTTTAAAATTAGGAAATAAAGCCACATGTACATATATCTTAAAATTTGATAATTTAGCCACATATATGATTATTTTACAACTTATAGAATTTTTTATTAAAATAAATATCCAATTTGCCCTTGATTATATGAAATACCAATACTGCCCTTAGTCATTATAATGTTACCTTAATTAGAAAAATATAAAGTAATAATTTCCATACCAAATACACTTCACAAAAGTTTTCTAATTCGGAAGTAATGAAATATATCTTGAAAATGATAGACTTTTGATATATGGTTGGCTATAGATTAATGATTGTGTTGAATATGATCAATTACTGAAAGGAAAGTACACACATGTTTGGTCAAGATGTTTTCTTCCATTAGTACTCTATAAAAATATTTTTAATTTAAAACAAATTAGGCTTGAATCGTGTAAGATATTACGATTTCTCAATTTTTATACAATCTTAATATATGAGCAAATCATAGTTCATAAAACAAAATATTGAAATATATCAAGCTGTCACATTGATATATTACATATATCTATATTCATTTTATAAATAAATATTTATAATTATAAACTTTCAAATACGCATAATTAAATAAAGACCAATTAATCAATAATAGTAATAACTAATTAATGGATTATATTTTGATTTTTTTAAAACTACTATTTAAATAAAATTAGTCATTTTTAGTAAACATGATAAAATAGAGTAAATTTGAAGAAAAATTTGACATCATAAATGGAATAAAAATGCATACTAATATACCACTGAAATAGACTAATTATCACTCCATATATTTAAGAATAATTATGATCGAAAAATATGGAATCCACATTAAATGTCACAATATTGACAGATGCGTATCCAGGATTTCGACAAGATGGGTGCACGATTACGAAAAAATACATCTTAAATATAAATTTGATCGGTTTGACTTTTAGGTTTTTAATATGAACCGTTAAATTTTAAAAATTATAGGTCCAAAATATATAATACTATTAGCTTTAAATTTTAATATACACATTTGATTTAATTATATAAATTTTTACCGTGCTAAAAATTTTAGGAATTTACAATGTAACACACTTGAAAATTTTGAAAGATTAAAGGAAAAAAATAAAAGAAAAATTAGTTGAAATGCCAAAAGTGTAATCGATAACCACTTGGAGAGGTGTTACTCAAAAAGACAAGATAGATAAAAGATTTAAATTTCTATCCTCACTTAGATATGTGCACTCAATCATCATCATATTATTATATGATACTTTGAATATGAATTTACATATTTATATTTAAATATTTTTTAAAAAATATAATACTATTAAATATGATCTAGAGAGGGAAGCATGAGTTCACGTGAACCCATGGCAGCCCCTCTAGATACGCCCATGAATATTGAGATACACTTGGCATAGAAAAGATTGTTTGGATGTTTTGTATAATTATTGCCAATTTTACTCTAATTTGTCGTGATACTTTCAATGCTCTACTAAATAATGAATTAAAAATTATAATTTAATAAATTACTTTTATTTATTCTTTCATTTCAAATAAATATACAATTCACTCAATTTCAATTTGTTTACCTTACATTTTTTTTATAGTCTATTCCTTAAAAAAATGTCTTTTTTTCCTTTTAGCAATTCTTTAATTTTAATACCACAAAATTAAAGACTATTTTGATACATTCAATATATTTTTGATTTAAGACTATAAAATTGAAATGTCTTCTTTATTTTTTTTTTAATTTTATGTCAAGTGAAAATGGAACAAACAAATAAAAACAAAAAGAGTATTTGTTTTTATCACACTAATTTCATTGTATATTTATATTTATTGTATTAGAGAAAAAATAGAACGGGAAAAATAATTTTATACTCACGTTAGTTATATTATGAATTAAAGTGAAGGAATAGCAACTCACAGAAAATGTATATGATATTAAATGTTAATTTTTGAGAAAACCTCTGATAAGAGTGACCACTGACAGCCATTTGAAGATAGACTTGGGCCCACCATTTTAGAAGGTACACAAGATTTTTTCAACTTTTTCAATGGGTGGAAACCACGTGGTCATTTCAACTCACTGTAACTTGAATGACTTTTTTCATAAATTTAACATTTTTTCTACATATTGTACAGCTTCGTGAAGTTGGATTTTTTTGTTAATTTACAAAACTACCCTTGGTCGTCCTCCTCATCACATTTCTATATAGTAGAAATAATAAACTCCCTTGAGAACGGTGTAATAATAAAGAGATCTTTTAAAAAAATAATTTCATTAAGTGTTTATTCTAACCATCTCAATTTATGTAAATTTTTACTTCAAAAATCATGTTTTCTTAATTTTAATTCTTTTGTTTTACTTTTCTTTTGAGTCCATTTCAGAAAAATTGTCTATTTTCCTTTTTAATAACTCTTTAATTCTAAAATTCCGTCATGACGTATTTAAAATGACAAAATTTTAAAAAGTTTCCATTACCTTTATTAAACTCAATTCAAAATCAAACAAATTGTTGGGTAATGCCAACATCTTGCTTATGGCAAGGCCCACAAGGAGTTGAAGTCATGATTGAACATGACACATGCTCGGTGGACTTAGTTAAAAAATAAAGTTACGTCTTTGCTATCAGCTATAACTTTTGACATTATAATAAACGTTTGATCCTAACACAAACAAATTGAAATGGAGAGAATAATATTTTTTCTATTTACTAAAAATACAATTTTAAATTTAATATTTTACCATAAATAAGATAATTTATTGCCAAGAAATATCTATGAGAAAATGGTCTAATACCCCCTCAATCTATTGTCGGATTCTCAACTACACACTTATAGTTCACGGGGGTCCTATAACCCCCCTGAACATTTTAAAAGTGAAATAAATACCCCTTTACAAATTCACACCCAGATTTGTATTAGGCTGTGATATACACTCACCCTGCCACGTAATTTTTTTTTTTAATATATAAAATAATTAATTATTATCTGTTATTCTTTTCTTTTTATATTTCCCTTCTCTCTTTTTCTCTTTCCTTTCCTATTCCTCTTTTTCTTTGCTTTGCAGATCAAAGAGGAGATACCATCCATGGCTACCACACACTCTTCTACTTTCATCGAACTTCTAAGCAATATCGGAATCTACTCTTCTACTTTCATCGAACTTCTAAGCAACATCAGAATCTGAATATTCTCTACGAACGGAAAATTGCACCGGAGGAACTGCTTCTTCTTTCGCTGCTATAGTATTAACCAGAGGAGAATTCTTAGGAGAATCTCTAGTAAATGATATCGACTTGTCGGGATGAAGGTATCGGGATAACGAAGGAACTAGTGTGGATTTCGATTTGATAATGTTAACATGAGAAATTCGATTAATACTTACAATAATTTTAATAAATGGGTCTTCTTCATTAATGAGTCTGTTACACAACAATTTTATTAATGAATTCTTCTCCATTAATTGGATATGTTACCCAATGAACTCTTCTTCGTTAATGGTGATAAAGTTTGATCCTCCTAACATTCAATTTTGATTTTAATTTTGAATCACTGATAAATTGTCAAATTGGAAGAAGTGTGTAATTTGAATATGAAAATTGACTTAGTAGTGGAAAACTAATGAAGGCGGGGACCTGGTGGTACAGGTGAGCCGCCACCAACGTCGTTGGGTTTGTTTAAGAGAAAAACGCCCTAGCTATTGAAGAGCAAAAGAGAGAAGAAAGAGGGTAAAAAAAGAAAAAAATAAATAAGAATAAAAGGAAATATATATTTATTCAAAAAAAATAGAAAACTTAATATGAAATAAAAGAGTTATTAATAAAATTAAAGTTGTAATTAATTTTTGCCTCTCACTCTCTCAAAGAGAGTGAACTACACCTTCTTTGCCACCTCAGCATTTAGGGAGCAAATAATTTCGCTTTAAAATAGTTTAAGGGGGTGATAGGATACCCGTAAAGTTGAAGTGTATAGTTGGGATTTCGGGTATAGATTGGGGGGGGGGGGATTTAGACCATTTTCTCAATATCTATACAACTAGTAACCACAAATTTTAAAAAAAATTCATTTCATTCTTACACTTCATACATAGAGATATAATAGTTTGGCATGGAGATCTTAGTATCATTTTAATGACACAATTACAAACCTAGGGGCAGATCTAGAATATGTCATCTGTGAGTAACCTTAATGAAGCTAGCTAGTAGTTTTTATCTAGATATATATTACTTTCTCTGTGACACTCTTTTCTTTTTAATTCGTCTTAAAAGAATATCACCTTATTATAACTAGTATATGTGCCCGCGTGTTGCGCTGTTAGTTGATAAATGTAATCATAAATATTAATTGATTGAGAATTTAAAATAGAGAAAATGGTCAAAAGCCCCCCTAATCAATATCCGAATTTTCAACTGCACACTTTAACTTTACGGGAGTCCTATCACCCACCTGAACTGTTTAAAACTGGAATAATTACACCCTTAAAATGTCACAACCACGTCTATCTTGACATGTGAACTTCACGCGTTTGACAGGTGGAAATTTGATTAATTTATTATTTTTTTTCAATTTTTTTATAATTCCTTTCCACTTTCTCCTATACTCTCCCAATTTCTTCAAATCCCTAAAGTAATTTCTTCCCCAATTCTTTCAAATTCCTATTGAATTGTGAGGAACAAAGATGAATAGTGATAGCGGAGCCCGTCAAACGATATTCGAGTTTTGCTTGTCGGAGAACTTGAAAAACAAACTAAAAGGATCTGTGCATATCGCTGCTTCGTCGAGGTTTCGCTTGCTTCGCCGGAGTTTGCTGGTCGGAGCAATGTAGCCACAAGGTTTTGTTGTTGTTGTTGTAGTCGACCTTGCTGTGAGAACAGAGGTAGATCTTCATGGTGGCTGTCTCGAAACGAGAGAGAGATGAGAGGAGAGGGGGAGGTAAGAATGGATTTTTGCTGGTGGTTTGGGTTTCACCGGAGGCGGCGATAATGGTGGCGGTTGGTGTAGCATTTCGCCGGCCAGTCGAGCAGCAAAGATAGGGGGAACTTAAAAATAACTAAAAAAAGTGAGTGAAGGAAAGAGGGAGAACGAACAAGGCAGTTGCAATGCCATTAATGGAGGTCAACTGAAACAAGTACAATCCTCTCATAGTTAGATTGATTGAAATTTGAGATTGATAATTAAAGGATCTATAAATAAAAAAGAAAAAACATTCTCATTTGGGAGTTCAATTGAATTTGATGTAAACCCAATTTGATTTGTTTTTCAAATCTGATCCAAATCTCTTTTTTGGATGATAAAAATATATGTTATTTTATCTTCAATTGATTTAATTGGCTATTAAAAGTTTTTTACATGAGAGTTTAAAAGCTTATGTGAAAACAACAATGGTGAATCCGGTGAAGATGGTGGTGACTATGATGACTTAGAGATGATGAATGGTGGAGGAATTTGGTCTTTGTTGCTATGGAGAAGAAAGACAATAAATAAGAAAAAAATAAAAATACATATATTTATAAAAGAGATTAAAAATAAAATTCTAATATTTGTTTTTTCTGCTCACTCTCTTAAAGAGATTGAAATGCACTCTCTTTGCCAGCTAAGCATTCAGCGAGGTAATAATTTCAGTTTTAAACACTTCAGGGGGGTAATGGGACTCTCGTGAAGTTAAAGTGTGTAGTTGGAAATCCGAATATAGATTGAAGGGGCTTTTGGCCATTTTCTCTTTAAAATATTAATTATTATAAGATAATATTATAAGGTTTATTTGAGAATGTTAACATTTAGCATTTTGATGTGTTATAATAGAATATTTATATAAATAAATCAATATATAAACTTAGTTCTTTGTCTAAATTTGACAATATTAATCTTTTATCATTATTTAATTAATTTATTTTTTAAATTATTTAAAATGATAAATACTATCACCCTATCCATATTATCCTCTTGTTAGAATAATAAAGATATAAGAAAATTTAATAGTTAAATTTAAATAAAATAGAACTAAGAAAAGTCCTATCATAAAGCTAAGAATACAACCAAAAAAATTAATCACTTGAATATCTCAAAATTTTAAATTTTATCTTTTATTTAAGTAAATTTAAAATATATTTAAAACAAATGATTGTCACAAAAAAAGTGAGCAGGAATTGAAGCTGCATGGACTTTTTAAACATTTTACTACATCTATATTATATTTTTAATTAAATATATTATTCTTAAATGGTTGCAATGTAATGTATGAACTCTGACTCTATGAAACACTTACTAATAATTATTGATATTTTTTTGTAAATACATATAGTTATTATTCTATGTTATATTTGTTTAGCACAAATTTAATTTAAATTCATATTGTATTTTACTTTCTCAATTTGATAAAATTGAAATCTTTTTTTATATAAGAACCTCTAATAATGACTAAAATCTATTTGATTAACGAATGCGTCCAATAACAATTTGAACAATTTTTTCCCTTCTTATCTTACAATTTAAATCACCACAATTTCAACAATATACAACATCAACATTTTAAAAATATTATGTAACCCTTTTCCTTTTTCTTCTCATGGCTTCTCCGATTTTTGCAATCAAAGAACATTTGTACAATTTTAATAATAAAATTCCTTACAGTTTTCTAGTTTATAGTAGAAAAAAAATTAAATTCTATAAAATTATAATATGAACATTTTAAAACAAATAAAAATTATGATGACTATAAAATTGTTGAATGTAAAAATAAAGAACATGATGACAACAAATCAACCTATTGAATGTCAAAATTTATTTGACTTAATCTTAAAGTAATCATCATAATTATACTCTTTATATAAGAGAACATAACTTTTGGTAAAGTTTATAATTTTAAGACAGAAGAAAAGAAGACTTAATTCTTATAAGTAAATACATTTTTTGCTTTGTTTTCATAGTTTCTAAGTCCCTGCAAAAACTATCTTAATAGAAGCATTATTAACTATTAACTAATAAAAATTAAAATAGGACTCCCAAAAAAACTTAAACATTAGCCAATTCTTAATAGAAGCAAAAAAAAAAGTACGAATTTCAAAGTTATAGATATGAACAAATATTGATAAAATTCTGTTACCTGTAATTTACAAATAAAAAATAAAAATTACAAATCTCTTACATGCAATATTTTTTAGAAAAGATTGACATCTTTAGTATAATCGATTTCTGGCAAATCATTTTTTTTTTGTTCATTGGCTTCATTCCATAAATTTTTGGCATTTTAATTACTTACGCAATTGAACTTGAAAAGATGAAAAGAAAAAAAGATACATATACGAACATAATATAGTGAAAAATCTTACCAATCATATCCGTCAAGATATTTGTTAGATATTTAAATTGTGTCAAAAATATTGATCGTTAATATTTTCCATAAATAATGGAAGTGAAATACAGTCTACAACACAAAAATACAGTTTTTCCCTATTAATGGAAGTGAAAATCTAAGCAGTTATTCTTTTTTTTATCAGTTATTTTTTTATTTCAGTTTTATTCTATAATATTTTAAACTCCTAAAACTCTGAAGGTTTATCCCTACATATAAAACTGATCCCAAAGTAGTTGCTAAATTACTATAAAAAAGGTTTAAAAAAACGTGATTTACTTTTTTAGTGGCATTCATTATTTATGAGTTTGTAATTTAGTTTAATTTTATTACTAATCAATTAGATATTTTAGAAATTCACTACTGTCCTTTTCATAACTCAAAAATAAAAAAAATAACCGCAATTATGTAAAAATATGATAACTTTTCACAAAAAAAGAAATCACATACCCTATTTTTAGAACTATTTTAAAATGATTTCTTTTTTAATTGTAGAAACTACTTTAAAATCATTTTAAAAATAAAATAGTAATTTAAATAATTCAAAATTTTTAAAAAACTTTTTTAAAAATAATAATAATAATAATAATTATTAATTAGACTATTTAGTATATCTTCATTAAATAGTTTTCTTAATTAGTGGGAGTTATGCACAACGTTTAACTGATGCACAATGTTTTTTATTTTTTATTTTTACTTTTTAATCTTACTTTTTTAAGAATAGTAAATCTGTCCTAGATTAAATTTTAAAAAATCTATTTTTTACTAATTTATAAATTCGATCTTAAAAAAATATTAAATTTGTTTATAAAAATGCTGACATTTGTCATTATTTGACATGTGTATTTTTATTTCAAATTTTGAATTTTTAATATTAAAATTTTGAAAATTTGTGGTGCTGACATGTGGCATTTTTTCTTCTCCTATTATATATAGATAGATTAGAAACATTTTAAATTTAAAATTCCTCTTGTACCTTTAATGAAATGATATAGAATCACATAAATATCTATGAATTATTTTAAGAGAAAAAAACCTAACTATACAAGATAAGGACCTAAATAACAATTATATAACAATAGTTCTACTTTTCACCAACATAACAATATATTTTTTTACAAAACACAATAAAATAATTTTTAAAAAGAAGAAAAAACGAAAAAAAAAAAAACGGAAGATGGGAACCCACGATTTATTATTTGAAGATATTTTAATTCCTTAATTTTCTCTCCCTCTCTTATTTATCTATCACAAATATCTCTAATATAGTTAATGCTTCTCTCTCATAATTTTAATCAAAATCAAACTCTTTACTTCCTCTGTTAAAGTGCATTCAATGGAAAATATGAATATTTTTTCAATTTTAATTCAGCACTACGGAAGATGGGATGTAAGAGGTATTCACCATAATAGTTGCTTTGATTGTGATGGTTTTAAAGTATATTAATGATTTTATTGATTTAATTTTTTTTTATAAATATATATTGTTATAGCTTTGGTGATTGGTATTTTTTGGTCAGGATCTGTACAACATAAATCATAACATTCTTAATTAATTTGCATCATACATAGGTATTCACCTATAGTTGAATTATTGGTTAATTAGTGGTTTATGTATTGGTACATAGGTTTTTTAGTTTGTAGTGTATGTATTGGTGTAGTTAATATTTTTAGATATTTTATATACACCTCCATTGTGGTGTATTTTTGTTGAATTTTTTTTGTTATTTATCGGGTTATTCAGTTAAAAATTAATTCAACATTAGTATTATTTAGTTTGTATATGATGGTATTATTCATATACCGAAAATAAAACTAACAATAAATATAAAATGAATTTTATAAAGTATTTTGACTAAGCATGAAAAATTTGTATTGTTTGTTATATGACAGTGGTTAGTTTGTTAATTGGTATTGTTTGACAGATTTCAATACGATGAAATTTCATGTAGTCAGCTATTGCTGCTATAAGATACAGAAACAAACATGCTCAAGACCACTGCTCATAATATTACAATAATAAAAAATTTCAAGATGCTAATGCAATATCGATTGAGCCTTTGCCAATTGAAAATTTTCATAGCATGTGTTGGAAGATATAGTTCTACCACCAAATGTAAATAAGCTACCAGGAAGACCACCAATCTACGATTGTAAAAAGGGATTTAACGAGATTAAATTTAAGAGATCTAAAGTGACTTGTAGTAAATGTGGTACAGAGGGTCATAGCAAGAAGACTTGTAACAAAATATCCTCAGGAGAACTAAGTTTGTTATTGATTGGTGTTTTTAGATGTTTTTAATAATCACTTTTTTCCAAAATATTATGTTTGGTTATAAATGATATGTAACATTATTCAAGAATGGTGTTGTTTCTTTACCATCGATGAATAAATCTTTATTATTAAACATAATTGGTATATTAGATGGTTATCTTTGTGGTATGCAGAGTATTGATGTATTATATGAATTAAAGTTGGGATGATATATGTTATAAGTTATTAAAATATATGATAATTAATTGATAGTATTTATTTCACTAAATACATATATGCTAAGTGATACTTAAGTTGGTGTAATATATTGTATCAATGGTACGTATTATATGATGTTGTAAATTTGATTATTCATGAATAAAAATTGGTGTATTTAATGATACCATGTTGATCTCATATATGGTATACTGTTTAATTTGATTCTACCTATCATAATAATAGTTGGTATATTAAATGATACAATGTTGGAATAAAATATGATATGGTACCAATTTGATTTTATTTATTAAAATATAACGTTGGTATAAAAAATGATATCATGTTCGTCTACTATGTGGTTCTTTAATTTGTAGAATATATGGTATATGTTGATTTATTCTTATGGTCAGCTTGGCTACGTTGTATATGATACCACATTGGTATACTATATGGTATTTTGATTTATATGTTAAATTTTTAGTAAGGTTAACATATGGTGAATTAATCTTTAGCCCCTTGCTACAAATTTACTACGAAGCATAAGCATAAAACAATTTATGAAAATCAAGTACTTAATATTTAACTTGTAAAAGGATAATAGTATACACAACATTTTAAATTTATATCAAATAACATTAAAATAGTTAACCAACAGTATAAAGTAAAACCAATAACATTACTATTATAACAAAAACATATTGGTATTTGTACTGTTTAACCAAAAAACATAGTATAAATATTTAACCAAACTTTATAACAAAAACATAATGAAAAATTAGATGTACTGTTAAAACACAATCCTCTAAATAAATTACTTTTTAACACTTGGTGAACCTTTAATAACTTTTTTCTCAAAGAACTTGTTCTTCCGTAATAATTTGTAACGACCCGTTAGGTCGTTTTGAGCACTTGAACTCTTCCTTCATAAAAGGTCCTTCTCGAATTTTTTTTTTAATGGAAATCTTAGACTAATTGTTTAACTATGGTTATTTAGTTAATGGGCATTTTATTAAATAATTAGTTTAAGTGATAATAATGGGCCAAGTCCGTAAAAAAATTTAATACCCTATACCACTTGACCCATGTATTGAAATAAGTTAGAGGGGTTAAAAAGTTATTTTATCATAACTTGACAAAAAAAAAAAGAGAAAGAAATAGGGATAGTGACGAAAACACCTCGGCATCTCCAGAATCAAGAACGTCTTCTGCCAGGTAAGAGAAAAACAACAACCTAAGCCTAAATATTGTAATTTTATGTGTGTCTTAGATAGCGGAATTTATATTGGGTGTATGAGTATAATTAGTGGTAAGTGGATTGGCTAATTATTAGTATGTGGGTTTTGGATAGGAAAAGTGGAAAAGAAATCAACTTTTTGGGATGTATTGAGACTGCCACACGTGATGGGTTCGGATGGGGGTAAAATAATTGTTATTTAGGAAAAAAAATCAATCATTGGCAAGGTAAGGCTAGTGCATATTTGGTTTCCGTATATTTCCGTTGTTAGGGTTACAGGTTGTGAAATTATTGGTTTTAATTTTGGAATTTTCCAATGATTATTACTTTATAATTGAAGTTTTAATATATGGATATAGGTAGTTAAATTTTGGGGGTATTGTATCATATGAATATCATTCAATTTATGATATTTGGAGGAATTGAGACTTAATCTAGGTTTAAAATTTAGGAATATGGGACGTGACATATTAGCTGGCATCAAGATTTTAGGAACTAGATTATATATTGGTGTCTACAAACTTGTTTGCTTATGAATATTACATATTTGATAGATTCGGAACATTCTGAAGCTTTACGAAAGGGAAAAGCAAAATCTTGAGGATTTGTGACACGTGTTCGGCATTCAAGGTATGTTAAGACTTTCAGACTTCGTTGAAGGACATTTTCCTAATTAAAGATTAAAAATGGAATAGACAATGGGTAAGGGCGAAAGATGGGGGTCTCGTACCAATGGTGTGACGGGCATTGGTACGAGTACCGGTGTTATTAAAGGGAAAGTTTATTACTATAATATGATAGATTGCAATTTGAGAATGCCAAAGCATATGGGCATTAGTTGATGTATTTAGTGACTTGATTTCTTTTGTGTGGTGGTGCTTCCTTATTGAACCTGTGTAATTGTAATAATTGAGGTGATTATATGTCATGGCGACATTTGATTTATTGAGATGCTGCATTATCCCCTTTTATTGAAATAATATTGTATACATGCATTGACATGAGATTGAGTATAAGTTGGGCACGTGGAGATCGTCCGTGCTGGGGATTGTTTGATTTTATGATAGTGCATTGAGATCGTCCGCACAGACACGTGGAGATCGTCCGTGTCGGTATATGGACCTCGCGAGTCCCCCATGGGTCATGAACTCTCGATGTATTTCCGAGGAGTATCATGTATATACGGTTGAGAGAGTACTTGGCATCTGAGGCATATCATTCATGGTGTCGCATCGCATTACATCCTCATTCTTGTTGATTGTGTGTTTTATTGGTGATTGGACATTATGTGATATTTAATTATCCTTATTTGATGAAACTTGACTGATGTGTTTAGTGTAGACTTGTAAAATAAAAAGATGATGTTCTTATATGAACTCTCGTCACTACTTCTTCGTTGTCGGTCTATGAGATATGCTGGGTACATGTGGTTTCGTACTCATACTACACTTGTTGCACCTTTTTGTGGTGCAGATCCAATTCCGGATACGAGCACATCTCGTGGAGAGTTTTGAGTCTGAACTTGGAGTATCTTGGAGTTGTGGTGAGCTGCTTGGCTGTTCCGTGGCCCACACCTCCCTCTATTTTATTATTTATTCTGTTGCTTTTGTATTCAAACAGGATCTTTCTTAAGTTAGGCTTGTCATTTCAGTTTCAGACTTGCACCGTATTTTAGAAGCTCTTGTACTTATGACACCAATTCTTGGGTGGTATTTTGTTTTTCGCTTTTCGTATTTATGAAGACTATGGTTGGAGATATTCTACTCGTTGTTGACTTTTCACCTTATTTACTTAGTTAAAAAGGTAAAACTAGTGGGTTGGCTTACCTATCGGTTGGGAACATAGGTGCCATCACGACATGTGAATTTGGGTCGTGACATAATTGGTCCACCAAATTTGCTCGTGACCTTTCCAGTGACTTCACTTTCACTAATAGCACCATCATCTATCTTTTTCTTGGCATAATCTCAAAATAAGACAGCATATCTCGCACGAAATAATGTTGAATAAGAAAATGACAATGTGATGTCGTTATTGCCTTGGCAAAAACTCTCAGCATATAGACAAGTGAATAATCCACAATCACTATAAAAAAATTTAAAAATTATTTCGATAATGATTCAATGAGAATTAACCAAAAACTTAAATATTAACAAAAGCAAAAACTACTTACTTTGAGTCTTCCAACTGTTGTGGAATGCTATCACAAACTATGTATGCCAAATGATCAGTAAAAGAATGGTCTGCATATTCTTCCGAGTTCTTTCGGTCAATGTCATTTCTTTTTTCATAAAATCCGATGCTCATGAAGAACAGGGGAATAATGTGTGAGTTTTTGCACCATTTTCTAAATAATTTTATTGTAAGGGGACCCCACTTCCACTAACGAATCAAAAACATACAAACACCTATTATGTATGGAGAAAACAATCATAATCCATATGGATTACCTCTTTCAGATTCACTTTTGGGAGAAGGGGTGAAAGCATTCAACTCATAATTTAGTGTTGAACAAACAATCAGACTGTTGACATTGGTATTATACTTCATCAAACGAGGACTCTTTCAGTGAGTACTCATAATCGATTTTTTTCAAGAAGCAAGAATATTTTTTTGTGTTGTAACGGATGATTTTGAAAAGAAACAAAGAGATTGAAAGCAATTTGTTAATGAATATTTTCAAGAAAGAGAGACAATCCATTCCTTGATAAAGATGACATTGAAAAAATTAGTGAAGCTATGCGTTAATACCAAGAAAAAGAAGAGTGCAACAATGATATTCCTTCAGTGTAAAAGTTAATAAAATAGAGAAATTGAGATATTTATTAAAGGAACGTATCCAAATATAATTGGGGATTGAGATTCTAAAAGTAAATAAAATAAAAGGTAAAATATGAGTCCCATAAAATCAGCTCACTAACCACTAAAATAGGTCTTAAATTGTGTAGATTATTACTTTTTAATAAATTATCATATTTGTAATTAAAGTGTTATTATTGTAAATAAAAAGACTAGAATAATATTATATAAATTAAGGTCTTAAATTGTATATTCTTGTAATTTTAAATCGTTTCAAAAGTCTTTTTTAAATATCGTGCTAAGTCAAAAATATCAAATCAAATAAGATGGAAGTAATACGAAAAATTTTATGTTGGTAGAGGCATATATATGACTTGGTATGCGAGGGATTATTTTTTGATTAAAAAATGTGTGAGCCCCACCTTTTTCATTTTATGTTCTCTTTCTCTTTCCTTTACTCCTCATCTTCTTCATTTCTTTCCTTTCACTTTTTTTCTTCATCTTCTCCATTTTTTTCCTTTCACTTCTTTTTAAAAAAATTCTTCTATCGGTAAATTTTTCAAATTAGTTTTTTTACTCATGAATTTTATTTATCTAATTATTTCTATATCATTTATATATTTATCAAATTGATACATATCTTTTATTTTATTTAAAATTTTATTATATCAAAAATATAAAAAGAAAAAATGAGGAATGAAATTACAAGATAGAGAATCAAACATTTACCACGAGATAAAAGTTTAGGTAGCCAATCAACTAAGTTAACATTTAAAATTGTATTTTGTCTCACAATTTTATCTCAATGTTCATATATATTCACTTAAATGAAATAATTATAAGTATGATAACTTTCTTGTCCGTAACAACAATTGTTTATTTTAATCATTTTTTCTATAGATTAAAATAAATATTTATATATGTAAAATATTTTTCCTTTTCTTTGTGGCATTACTATTGATAGTTTTTTAATATAATTATATCTAGTCTAGTTTTTATAAATATTTAGTACAAATATCAAATGCACACATATTATTTTTCAAACTCAAAAAATTAAGAAGATAAAGTGAAATTTAATCTATAATTTGAACATTACATTTATTTGCTTCATATCGAATTTGGAAGCACCAACCTGATTATGCTCATCTGTTTCTTTTCTTAATTTTTTAATATTGACATATCATCTATCTTCAAATAATATATCTCTTATGATATGTACATATAATTATATAAACTTTAGTATGTGTAGTTTAAAATTGAAGGGCAAATATAAAATGTCAGATCTACAGGAAATTGAATTAGATATAACTACATAAAAGCTGGATTATACATTATATATATTAAATGAAAGAATTTTAATAGCTTAGTTAATTGACCAGCTAGACTTTCATCTCGTAGATGAAGGTTTAATTCTTCATTTTATAATTTCCTCCCCATTTATTTTCTTATATTTTTTATATAATTAAAAATTTTAAATTAATATATATATATATAATAAAAAAAATTGAATAAATAAAATTCATCACTAAAAAAAGACTACTATAACAGATTAGATAACAGAAGAATTGAAAGAAAAAAAAAGTGAAAGAAAAGAAATTGAGAAGATTAGGGGTGACTGGTGAAGAGTTAAGGAGAGAGAAAGAGACAGAGTGAAGGAGAGAGAAAGAGAGAACATAAGGTAAAAAGGTGGGGTCCACACATTTTTTAATCAAAAAGTAATCCCTCACATACCAAGTCATACTTATACTTCTACCACCATAAAAATTTTCTAGTAATACTATATTTTGAGAAATCTGCTATAATTTTTTAATAATACTAGACACTAGACAAAGATTGGCCGTGTCGGGCCCAAATCTGTCTTTCAATGTTTTTTTTCTTTAAGTATCTTCCGAAAGTTTGCAACCTTTCAACTGTTCTAAAAGGTTGTAATTTCCCACTGTTTCCGAAAGTTTGCAACCTTTTAGAATAGTCATTTCAAGCAGTGGGAAATTTAAATAAAACGGGAAAGACGTTTTAAATCAAGGGTCGCGTAGATCCGAGTTAGGTTGGGTCGTTTCGGCCATCAATTAATTAATTAATTAAATAAATAATTAAAACAAATTTTGTCCAAAAATAATCTCTCAATCATTTTTCAAAGCCGTCGCCGTAGCCGAAGTCAAGCCGAGCGACGATGCGAGGGGATCCCACTTTCCAAGAAATGTTTTCTTATTTAAACACTTGAACTTTCTTTCCACCATCAATGAGGGAGAATTGCTTTTTACTAAAGCATAAGAGACACTTCATATTCTCTCATTTATCTTCCCTCTATTTTCTATTAATTCTTACTATATACCCAACATTCTTTTCTTCCACTTTTGACTATTACTATTTGTTTGAAGGAATAGAAATGATATGTTAATTAATCCGAATGAAGCATGTTAACATATCCGAAGAAACACCACGAAAATAAAATCGTAAGAGCACGTACAATAAGAAGAAATGTTCAAGAAAATGTATAATAGAATTTAGAAGAATGAAACTTAATTTTTCATATGCACATTCATACTATACAAGTGATATCACTATAACAAAAACAACTTTTAGCGGTAATAAATATACCTATTAATAAAGAGTGCTAAAGTCTTTACTGACATTAGCTAATTGTGATTGGATCCAATGTCACTAAAGGCTTTAGGGACATGTACAAAGAGTGTTAATTGCTGTTAAAAATACATATTTAACAGCAATTAAACTATTATCGTTAATTAATTGCCACTAAAAATCATTTTTGATGTAGCGTACATTTATCATAAAATCAATTTTGTAGCAAAAATACATGAATGCAGAAAGCTTATCCAGGGAAAAATGTTGAAATAATTTTCAGTTGCAACGTGAAATCACATACTTGAAAGTAAGCATAGAAATGGTGCAGCTTTATGGCATCACAAACACACAGGGGCGTATCTAGGGGGGGTCACCGGGTTCACGTGAACCCAGGCTCCCCTCCCGAGATCATATATAATAGTGTTATATTTTTAAAAAAATATTGAAATAGATGTGTGAACCCATATTCGGAGTATCATATTATGTGACGATGATTGAGTGCACCTCTCTAAGTGAGATTAGAAATCTAAATCTTATATATGTATAGATATATCCGATCAAATTTACATCTTAGATCCACCTTTTTACAATAGTGCATCCCTCATTCTCGAAATCGTCTGGATACGCTTCTGCAATCACACACCAGAGATAGTAACACTCATTCCTCTGATTATGTTGAGGTCGTCAACATTGATCAAAGAAATAAATATTGAAAACACCTTTAAACTTAGCGTGGATTATTACTTTAGTCCTCCAATTATTTATTAAGTAATTTAAAAACACTCATCTACTTAATTAAGTAATTTAAAAACACTCATCTACTTGATTAAGTAATTTAAAAACACCCGATCTTATGCCACATGTCATCCACCCAAACATATATGTGGAATTTTCCGTTGATATGACACACACATGGTGTAAAAGTGTAGAGGCATCCATCTTCTGTATCAAACATGTATAGGCAGCCTGCATATTTACATTTAATAGTGCAAAATTGAATTTTTGTTGATGCAGTGGTGGTGCATTTGTGATATGTTAGAGAACTTTTCGATCGGAAATATCAAGCACTGATATCTAACATCTATATATAGATTGATTTTTTTAAGGTCAAATCACTATTAGCATTATCAAACACTCAAAAAATTATCAAACACACACACAATTTACACCATTTTAAAAAGCAATTTCGTTAGACAATGTATGTCTAGGGCTAGTTTTCATTAATAAAGAAAAAAGACTTCAAAGAGAGAAGTACAAGCAAGGGGGCAAGGCCTTACCTTACTAATCTTAATAAGGTAACGAACCTCTACTAATTAGTAAAAAACATGAAGAAAATAAGAGCTAGAGAAAACTAAATATTGTACGATCATCATAGAGTTTATAATACACTATGTGATGATATTACAAATGAGGAAGCTTAAGTAATGCAAAAATATAAAATTGAAGAAAAAGTTGAATTGTCAACCTCAAACTTCATTTCATATATGTAAGAATTAAAAGTATTTTCCTATGTCTCTTGGTCAATTTACACCATTATTACCATCATTGACAACAATTTCCTCAATGGTGATATTTGAATCCATTTGCTCTTCACAATTTTCAGCATCTACCAAAAGTGCATGTTTTCTGAAATCATAACCACTAATAAAACTTTCAGTTGCAAATGTAATTATTACTTTTATAAATTATACGAGCCCAATTTATTTTTTACTTACCTATCAATTCACTTTTCACTACTCATTATGTTCATGTAATTGAAAGTCTCCCATCAATGTACAATGGCGAAATTTTACTCAACAATATATTTGAAAAATATAGTATGTGATATTTGAAGTAATTAAAAGTCAATTTGAACAGTGAGAGAAATTAAACCGTAAATATGAGATAACTAAATTCGAAAACATATTACCTTGTCTAGCCCAAAATTGAAACTTCTGCGTAGGATGAGCATTTTTATTTCTGAAAATCAAATTTCCAGTGAATGCCACAACTACAAGCATGAGTGAATTGAAGGCAACGATCCATCTATTGAAAAAAATCAGAAACTACGAAAATCAGAAATAGTAAGAAAAGAAAACAGGGTTGGTTGCTTAAAACCGTATGGCTACCAATTGAAAAAGGAGCTGACCTGAATTGGGTGAAAATAGTTTTTACATCTTTAAAATGGAACTCCCTCTCAACTTTAAATAATAATCAAACTCTCTCTTCAACTTTGAATAATAATCAAACTCTCTCTTTATTTTAATTAGATTTGTAAAATGCCTATTATATCTAGAGCTGGTCATAATTTGGTTCAGGCTTAAGTCATCGACGGCCCCTTAAATTTGTCCGCATATTTCACTTAGACACTTTAACTAAGGCTAATACCTATTGAACACTTTTATCTATTGGAAACTTGTTCCTATTAGACAATTTTCGATAATAAGTAAAAAATGTAAAGTGTGTGATACACTCTCAATGACATGGCAAAATAATTAATGAAAAGATGACATGTGGCAAGTGGGCCCCAAAAATTATAGAAAAATGATTTTTATATTAAAAAAATAAAATTTACTTCAAATACATTTTCAATCTTTTTTATACATATAAAAACATTGAATATAATAACACATTCTACCCAGCCCCACACTACCCCTCCCCCTTTAATTTCTTCTTCATCTTCTTCCCTGCAACATTTCTTTTCCCAAACCACAAAACTCTATGTCTTTTCAAATTACTTACAGATTCAATTTTATTTTTAAAAAAAATATTTTTCATCCTAATATGTGAGAGAAAGATATAGAGAGAGACTCGTACAAGAGTGATGAAGAAGCGGAGTTTGTTAACGAATAATCATTTCAAAATCGATTGCAAAAGAGAAATCAAGAGGACCCAAATTAATTTTATCAAATTCTATGATATTATTTTTAATAAGTTAAATGAGTTTACATTTTAATTTGAATGGTGATGTTGCAGAGAATAGCAGAAGAAAAGTATAATTGGAGAATCCTTCTGCTAGCCCAAGATCGTTAACTAAGATCGGAAGATTCAACTAAAGAAGAGGAAGCTAGAAAGGAGAAAGAGGATTTTGGAAGACTTCTTGAATTGCTTAGAAATGTCTTTGTTTTTTTGGTTGGTTACAAATGACTAAGGCCACCCCTATTTATACTTGTATAGGGATGCTTCTAGATTTTATTCTAGATATATCTACAAGAAAAATCTAGATATCCTTATCTTCTAACTATCTAACAAGAATCTAGATATTTCTATAATTCCCTATAAATATCTAATCTCTAGAATATCTACACAATTCTTAGATACATCACTTAGGTAACTCTAAAAAGTTCTACTAAAATATCTAGGATTATTTGTACCTCCAAAAAAATCATCTTTATTTTTCACACTCCCCCTTTAAGTGATTTTTTAAAAACTATCCCATACTTGTCGCGGAAGAACTCAAACGAAGCTTTATGCCACGTCTTAGTGAAGATCTCAACAATTTCTTCTGAAGTCCTCTTGGTTCTTCAAATGATGAAAATTCTTCATCGTCAATTAATCCATGTGAATTATCTCCTTGCTGAGTTTCATATTGTTGAGTTTCCGGGCTCCCCCTTTCTCTTAGCTTTTCGATAGTTGTACTCTCTGGATAAACATTTGTGATGGATAAGTTTGGAACTCCGGGGTTCACAATTTTGGAACCTTTATAACACAAGGAGCTTTCATCAGTATAAGCTTCCTCATTTGAGTCGGTGACGATCAGATGATCAATTTCATGTGAAGCCTCAGCACCATAATAGGATCCACCACTATATTCCCTTTCTAGCTCTTCAATAACCTGTTTATTAGCTTCAAAGCTTTCAAAAGTTGTGTCATTTGTCTCTCCTGAAATGTAGTCTTCAAGGTCAACATCTTCATCTATTTGATCTTCATCATCTCCACTTGTTTCCAATATTTGATCTAAGCTAGTGAATGACCTTGATACGGTTGACGATTGATAAGAGACTTCAATTTCCCATACATCTCCTTTACTGCTTTCTCTGAAATGCTCACTGTTGGCATATATAGCTCTAGACACTGCTTGTTCAAAATTTACTTCCTTGATTTCTTTGATAGTAGATATCATATCACCAGTATGAACATCTTCAAAAGTTTCTTGATTCATATTGATGACATCAATATCTTGCTTCTCCACGTGATCAACTGCATTATATTCTGAAACCTTGATCCAGTCTCTTTCGAGGTTGATAGAAACCATAGCATCTATTGCTCGAGCCTCAGCTACTAAACACTTTCCCCATTCCTCTTCTTCTTCAGCAACCTTTTGAGCCATATTACTCTCATTGGCTCAACAATATCTTCTTATGTGTCCTATGTTGCCACATCGATAACATCTGAGAGGATTTTTACCATAATAGTTTGAAGATTCTTCCTTCTTTTTAGGTGAGCTTGAACCACCTGACGATCGAGAGTGTAGCAAATCTCTTGTTTTTTCTTTAAAGTTCCTCTTGTTGGCTACAAGAGCATTTTCTTCTCCTTCTTTGACAAATACACTAGCCAACTGCTTGGCTAGTAATTCCTGAGACGACAACAAATTTTCAAACTCCTCCAAGGATGGTTGTTGAGCCCATCCTTGAATCGACGTCACAAATGGAATATATTCAGGTTTTAAACCACAAATGACAATTCTTCTCATTCGTGCTTCAGAGATAGCCTCTTCCGGATTCAACAAAGATATCTCATAACATAAGTTCTTAATCTTTAAAAAATACTTGGCAATAGAAAGATTACCTTGAGTGGTGTTAGTCAATTCATTCTCCAATATCTGTAGCCGAGCTTCATTCTTCTTGTTGAACAATTGATCAAGATCCATATTTCAAAAGCTTATTTACACCTTATAATGTGATCAAATAAATCGGGAGAGATTGACCTCTTCAGGACGAACTCCATCTTAGCTTTAACCTGCTTCCACTTCTTGTAAGTGCTACTATTCTCCGGTCTGTCGTCAGGAGGATTTGTGTTACTCCCGTTCACAACATCCCACAAATCCTCGCCCACAAGGTATGATTTCATACATGTCTTACATACCTTGTAATTGGAGTGATTCAACAACTCCATCCACAGTCCATTAACACAACCGCTAAAATCCATTTGGACAAACCAGTTGAATCTACCACCAACCCGATCTTGAAATAAAATCCAGAAGTCAACAAATGACTATGGCTCTGATACCATGTAGAGAATAGCAGAAGAAAAGTATAATTGGAGAACCCTTTTGCTAGCCTAAGATCGTTAACTAAGATCGGAAGATTCAACTAAAGAAGAGGAAGCTAGAAAGGAGAAAGGGGATTTTGGAAGACTTCTTGAATTGCTTGGAAATGTCTTTATTTTTTTGGCGGGTTACAAATGACTAACGCTACCCCTATTTATACTTGTATAGGGATGCTTCTAGATTTTATTCTAGATACATCTACAAGAAAAATTTAGATATCCTTATCTTCTAACTATCTAACAAGAATCTAAATATTTCTATAATTCCCTATAAATATCTAATCTTTGGAATATCTACACAATTCTTAGATACATCACTTACATAACTCTAGAAAATTCTACTAAATATCTAGGATTATTTGTACCTCCAAAAAATCATCTTTATTTTTCACAGATGTTTGTTTGGAGGTGGCCGAAAATGGAGCTGGACAAACGTCGCTAAATTTTTATACTCCAATGTCCAAAAATCTTCTTTCTTCTTTTTTTGGCAGATCCAATTAGTTGATTTTCATTACTCCAATTTCCAAAAATCTTCTTTCTTCTTTCTTTTTGTAGATCCAATTATTTGATTTTTAAAAAAATAGACACAAGATGCAATTGATTTTGAAAACTTAAATAAGGTGAAGAAGATAATTGTAATTAGCGGGGGAGGGGGGTGGGGGGCTTTTTCTTTTTTGGATTAAAAAAAATTATGTTATTTACAATGACAAGTGTATGTTTTTTCGAAAAAAAATAAATTAAAATATGATTTCAAATATCTTCACGCGCCAAACAAGGTGAAAATCACTTTCTCTGCCATATCAGCATTTTGTGTTTAATAGGTACACGTTTTGAACAATTTAGGTGTTCAATGGGTACTAGCCCTAGTTGAGGTGTCTAAATGAAATATGCAGACAACTTTAAGGGATTGTCGATGACTTAAGCCTTTGGTTCAAACCGAAAAAATCGACAGAACTGAATTTTCTTAAATTTTGATTTCGGTTTGATCAATCGGTTTCGATTTTTAATTTTAAAAATTTGATAATTCGGTTATATTTTCAATTTTTAATTTATTTTTTTCGATTAACCAAAAAATCAAATTTTGTTTAATACTTTTATAATTTTATACACATCCAATACATGTCCAATCCAAAGCCCTAAACTCATTTATTAATGTATAGCTTACCTAAATCCCATAGTCTAAGACCCTAAATTACATTATATCCCTACTCTTTTCTATTTTACGAAAATCTCTTAAAATATCAGTCATCCGGATACATAAGTTTCATCTGGATACATTATATATGATACATTATAAACTTGTCTGTTACGCTTAATATGGAATATTAACGTAAAATTGATTTTCTTTCCCACAAATCGCGTAGAATTGATTTTCTTTTCCCACAAATCACGCAGACTGAATGATATCAATCCATTCCAATCTGTAACAGCTTCACAAAATTCAAAAATCAAATATTCATCTTCTCCATCAATTTGAAATTTTGAATCTCAAATCCGTCATTGTAGATGATTGGACAAACGATTCACGATTTCGAATCATCAATTTGAAATCGTCGAGTAATTTGAATTCAATGTATCACGCAAAACTGATTGGACACACGATTTCTTTTGTGAATCTCAAATCCGCCATTGCAGATAAGCTGGAGATCGATGAGATTAGAAAAAACATGGAAATCAGATACATCGTCTTCTCCATCAATTCGAAATCTTGAATCTCAAATCCGATATTGTATATGATTGGACAAACGATTCACGATTTCGAATCATCAATTCGAAATCGTTGAGTATAAGAAATCATCGGGTAATTTGAATTCAATGTATCACGCAAAATTGATTGGACAACCTTGGCTGTTGCTAACATTGCTAACAAGATCCCTCTATCAACTTGTAAGTTTTTAGTCCCCTTTATCATCTTTCATTTATTAAAATTTAATTTGATTTCTGAAAAGTTATTTTATTTCTTGTTCAGAGAAAATTGAAGAATCTGAGAAGAAAACATTGGCGAAATCAAGAAACAAAACTGGAAAAAATCAACATTGATTGATATAACGAATGATTCCCCCATTGTTGGTCTTGCTATGGGGAATTTAGAGACCTCATCTTTAGAAATATCCAAAAAAGAATTACCAGTCAAGCCAAATACTTGGTTACTCCTGGATCTGGCGAGGTTTTATTCAGGGGACAAGTTAAGACTTTGTTGCAAAAGGTTAAAGAAGAAGTTTTGTTTTGTTGTTTTGATGTGAATATGTAAGTCATGATACATTGTGGTAAACGACGCGCGTGTATTGTAATTTTGTATCTATGGATTATGACGTGATCATTATTTTGTATTTAGATGTGATTTGTATAAAAATGTATCATCATAATATATTGTATATGATACATGTAATAAATGGATTAACAATTTAGATGGATCAAATACGTTTTGAATATCGAGTGTGTGTATCACAAATTTATATAAATGTATCAGACTATTATTGTGTATATTGTACATATAAATAGTGTAACAATCAAAATATGTAAATTCCTTGTTTTGATCAAGAAAAAATGTGGATGATACATTAATATATATCAATCTTGAATTTTTGTGAATGGTTGTATCATTGGTTATTGTAATATATCTGGTACATGTTATAAAATGGTTACAAAATTTTTTCGCTATATGTTAGTTTGTTGTTAGATATGTATTGCTTTGAAAATTGAAAAAATGTATTTCATATAATGTATCACTGAATTTTTTAGTGTTTGCAGATTGTTCCTTGTCGTCTGAGTTTATTTTTCAGTTTATGATGCTGAAAGAAGATACATTGTTTGCCTTAAGCGAAAAATATGTAATTGTGGTAGATTTCAACTAGACGAGATACCTTGTGGACGTTGTGGACAAGAAGGATATAATACTCATGATACATTACTATTCCTAAAATATTTAGTAAATTGCTAAGTACTGTAATCCTATCAGATACATTAGAGAAGTAAAGATTGTCTGTAAGATGTTTGATTTTAGATCGATAAATTACTGTGTCATAGTTATTAAGTATCAGATACATGTAGTTTTAGTTTGCCAAATAATGGATATGTATCATATACCTATTGTTGGGTCTTATACACAGTGCTCCAGCTATAGAACATTATGATTTATGTATCAAGATTATTATTGGGTAATATGTACATATATACATCGCATTCTAAGTTGGATAAGACTGAACAAATATTAAAGAGTGCAGATACATAACACACAACTGATTTGTTACTATCTAAATAGCCTTTTAAATTTGAATAAGATTGATGATACATTAAAGAACTTGATACATGTAAATGATACATTAGGTAGTGTTTATGTATCAACAACATTTATATTGAACATGATAAAACTTATCGAAGATTCAACAACATTATGATTATGTATCAACACCTTAAATATGAATATGATACATTGCATAAAACAAAGGCTACTGTAGCAGTGATGTATCATATCAGTGATGACACTAACAAATGCTAATTTAAGAATCAAAATAAACAAGATACATTAAAAATTTATGTCTTTGATAGTGATGGCCGTGCAATGGTAGATCCAACTTTTCCCCCTCTTTTTTGCGTATTTTTTCAACAGTAGATTTAGAACTCGAGCATGTGTCCTTCCTCGACTTCTCCGCTCACAAATGTATCACGAATATAATTTGGTACTGTGTACGAATACATATCCTTCTAAATGTAGATAACCGTAGAAGATACATAGCAACACTTGATACATGATAAATGATACATTTGGTAGAACTCTTGTATCAAGTATCAATACTAATTAATGTGGATACATCAGGGATCCTGGAAACGATTTTGTTGCAAGGAGCAATGTGGATGCATCATCTCTTTCACCTTTCTCTTATGCATTTTGTGAAGGTGGAAAGGGAGGAGATTCGATAGTTCTTTGAAAAAAATTGTGGAGCGAAAACTTACTTGGGTTCTTTGGAAAAATTGTGGAGCGATCCAGTACATTTAGTTGGGCTTCTGATTCTTAATGACCGGAGAGAGAACAAATCTGAAAATCAAAAAATGAAGGAAGTAAAGATTGAGGGAGTGAAAATATGAAGAGATTGAGGGAGTGAAATAGGGAGAGATTAAGGGAGTGAAAATAGGAAGAGAAACGTGTACTTGAATGTTGAAGCTTTATGTATCCAGAACAGTGGGATTTGGGAGGAAAAAGAGGGATTTTGAAAATATTTTGAAATGGTAGGGAATAATGAAAATTATGGAAAATAAATGTGTGTATATAGGTAATTTATCCTTTATTAATTGTCCAAAGTCCACATGTCAGCCCATTAAAAAGTAACAATTTTTTTTTTGGTAACTGTAATTCTTATTACCAGATAATGCAATAATCACAAATTGGAACTCTGGATATGGACAAGTTCCATTCTCACAGCCCGCCTATTGCAAGAGTTTATCACTACTAGTAAGCTACTTCATGGATAAAAGTTATGACAGTGCATATAACCTACTAGTCTAGGTATCACACTAGCTCTATGATGTATGTCTTGGATGATCAATTTACTAATCATATCTATATTCCTCTGCTTATGTTGGAATATTCTAAGGTTCATTTCCTGCCATATGTAGTATACAGTTGCTGCTAATACCATTCTGTACACTTTTGCCTGGACTGTGTTTTTGGTAGCATGTTTTATGGCCCATTTCAATTCTTCATCCCAGCCTGCACTCACCTCATACTGCATAGCCTGTTGAGCATCTTTTGCCATACTTGTCTTGAGAATGTTCATGAGAAGAATAGGTGTTGATGTGTTTCATTGTCTGCATTGCATAGAGAACATTCAGCCTCAGAGATGATTCCCCATTTACTTAACCTGTCTTTGGTGTACATCCTGTTGTGTATAGTCAAATACAATGTAAAAATCCACTTTGGGTTGCCGTGGTTGTTGCATATCAGTCTTCTCCATGGGACCTTAGTGTATTATCCTTTCAATTTCTTGTACATTTCTTTGATGCTAAATTCTTTTGCCTGCATGATATCTGTCACTTGCATTCCCTTTTCTTCCGGCCAGTGCCCTGCCTGAAGTATTTTCCTAACTATCCATGATGCTTGTTTAACATTCACTTCCCATGGATCCTTACCTTTGAGATAGAATGTATCTACCCAAACAATCCATAGCTTATCCTTTTTGTTGCTCAAGTTCCACAGGTGCTTTAGAATAGCTTCTTTGTTCCATGTTTGTATGTTTGTGACATTCGGTCCTCCAGCAGTTTTTGGCAAAAAAAGTGTGTCCCATGCTATAAGTGCCTTTCCTTTGTTACTCACCTCCCCATTCCATATAAACCTTTTGCATATTGACTCTTTTCTTCTTAGTATTTCCTTAGGTAACAAGAATATTAGTGACAAAAATCCTTGCATTGCATTCAAGACACTGTTTACCAGTTGAAGCCTGCCAGCATAGGATAGGAATTTGACTGACCATGTAGTTATTCTTCCCAGCATCCTGTCTATAAGTGGTTGGCATTGACCTACTGATAACTTCTTTGAACTCAGAGGCACCCCAAGATATCTGAAGGGAAGATTTCCTTTTGAAACCTGATGAATGCAGTATATGTTGTTAAGTATCTTCAGAAACTCCACCAAAGTAAATAGAGCTTTTAGCCTGATTAGCTATGAGTCCAGACATATTAGAAAATTGCTAGAAGCACTCAGAAAGTAGTCTGGTAGATGGTATGCCCCCTCTACTAAACAACAAGAGGTCATCAACAAAACTTAGCTGAATAATTTGTTGTTTGTGGCATCTTGGATGATATTTGAAAGCTTGTTTGGACCTCAGTGATTTGAGTAGCCTGGTGAGATAGTACATAGCAAGGACAAAAAGATATGGAGATAGGGGATCACTTTGCCTCACCCCTCTCTTTGCCTGAAATGCTGGGCTGGGACTTCCATTTATCATGATGGAGTAAGACACTGTCTTAACACACTTCATTAACCAGGTTACAAACTTGTGTGGTATTTGCATACCAACAAGTACCTCCTCCAGAAAATGCCACTCCAAAGAGTCATAAGCCTTTTGCATGTCAATCTTAATCATGCATCTTGGTGAAATACCTTTCCTGCCATATCCCTTGACTAATTCATGACTGATAAGAACATTGTCATTCAACATTCTTCCAGGCACAAAAGCAGCTTGACTTGGGTCTACTAGGTAACCCATAACATTTTGTAGTCTACTTGTGAGCATTTTTGCAATGATTTTATATATGGTTGTGCAACAAGAAATAGGTCTATATTCTTTGATTGAGGTTGGATGCTGTACTTTTGGAATAAGGGTGACAGAGGTTTTGTTAATAGGGGTATACATTACATTTGTTTGGAAAAATTCTAAAACAGCTTTAGTTATCTCCTCCCCTATTACTGGCCAGGCCTTCTTGAAGAAGTAAGCATTGAATCCATCCAAGCCTTCTTGAAGAAGTAAGCATTGAATCCATCATCTCCTGGGGCCTTAGAATCCCCAATACTCCTCAGTGCTTTCTTGACACCATTAGTAGTGAATGGCTGAATGAGAGATAATTGTTGAGCCCTGTTAAGTACTGGTCCATCCCTTAGGACTTGTGGTTGTGTTGTAGGCATGTGGGAGTTGTTCTGGCCAAGGAGCTTTTGATAGAAACCCACAGCTCCTTCCATTATATCAACTGGATCCCTAATGATAGTGCCATCCTCCTTAGTTAACTTACTGATCTTATTTTGAGCTTTCCTTCCCTTCATGCTAGCAAAGAAATAAGCAGTGTTTGCATCACCTAACTTGAGTCATTGTATTATGGACTTTTGCTTATAGATACCCTCCTCTATTAAACTCCATTTATTCAGTTCTGCTCTCAATAATTTCTCTTCTTCTATCATGTCTGGTGGCACTGGACTTATCCTCATATTACTTTGCTTATCTAGAAGTTCCCTCCTCAACCTTTGAACTTTATCAAATACACCCATGAATTCCTTCTTGTTCAAATTTTGCATCTCTTTTCTAACCTGTTTCAAATTACTCCATATCCCTTTCATTCCATTTCCCATTATTTTCCAGCTTTTCTGCACCTTTTCCTTGAATTCTGGATGTTGCCCTATACAGTTGTAAAATCTAAAGGTCTTTTGATTGTATCTCCTTGGTCCTCTATTAGCAGTCCTAGTGGTGAGTGATCTGAGAAAAGTGGATCCATAGCCATAACTTGTTGTGCTGGCATCTTTGTCATCCATGCAGCATTGACTATAGCTTTATCAATTCTACTATAGACATGCCCATTAGTCCAAGTGTAATCCCTTCCTCCTATATTTAGTTCAGCCAGATTGCAGTCTAGTAAACATTCTCTGAAGTCCCTTGTCTCTGCATCTTGAACTTGACTTCCCATAGGCCTATCCTCTTGTGTCAATATAGAATTGAAGTCCCTCATAATTAGCCAAGGCTCATTAATATGACTATTGAGTTGATGAATAGCTGTCCACAAAGGAAACCTGTTATTTATTGTATGCAGTCCATATATTGCAGTTAACTGAAATTGTGTATTGTTGTTTTTTGTAACCACCAATCCATGAATGTATTGTTTTGTCTCCTCCCTCTTGTTGAAAGTTATGTCATTGGGATTCCATACCACCCAAATTCTCCCTCTCATGTTGTTGCTATCATTGGTGCACCACTTCCATCCAGGCATACATTTATTGATTATTAGCCCTGTTCTATGTGATCTAACTCTATACTCATATATTGCTATTATACTTACTTTATTCCTCCTTATAAAAAACCTCATCTCTTTATGCTTCACCTCTTGGTTGAAGCCTTTCACATTCCATGTTACTAGCATAAGTTCAAGGGGGGTTAAGTGATATCATCATGCCCCTATTCGCTTCCACACTCTGCTGGCCTCCCCTATGAGTTGAATTACTGTAATTAGTGTCTGCATCTGCTCTTGCCTCATGTCTTTTGTCTCCTGATTAGTTGTGCCTTTCCTTATGGGATTTCTGGATTTGACAGTTTGCCATTCACCTTGGTCATCATATTCTGTCTATGTTGCTTCCTTTGGAACCTCAGGTAATTCTTGTCCTGTCTCTTTATCTTGCTCTTTGCCTCTTATATTAATTGGAATCCATTCCTTCTTTGCCCCCTGTCATTGGATTTTCTTCTGAACCTGTGTAGGTATTGTTTTTTATCCACACATAAATGTCCCACTTGCAAGCATTTCTGACAAAACATTGGCTTCCATTCATACCATATTGTTTGCTCTACCACTTTTCCTTTAGGATCATGCACTTTGATTATCTTAGGAAGTGATCTTGTAATATCAACCTCAACTAAAATTCTAGCAAATGAAATCCTGTTAACTTGTGTTGTACACTCATCAGCATACAAAGGCTTCCTCAGACTGCTACCTATCTTACTCAGAACCACTGTGTTCCGGCAATTAAGAGGTAAATTTGGTAGTTTGATCCATAGAGGTATGGTAGTGAGTATCTCTTCCTTGGAAGTTAAAATCCGGATCCCATGGTTTCATTATAACTGGTCTTTTCACTAGGTAATGAGGTCCTGAACATAGCACCATATCCCTTTCTTCCTCATTCGCAAATCTCACTACAAAGTACCCATCCCTGTGATATAAGATCACAGGTTTGACTGAGAAATTACCCTGTCCCTGAATAAACCTCTCCATGGCCCTTATGGATGGTGTTGTACCCACAACATACACAACTATAGACAGTGCCCATTTCTCATTATCTTGAGCTACATCCTCAGCCAAAATTTCTACCACTTTTTCACCTTCAACTATTACAGGTGGGATATAGGTTAGGTTCATACCTCTAGTAGCCTATCGATTAGTAGCAAACAGGTTTGCCCACGGTGTTGCTGGTGCTACCAGTTCCAGCTTCCTTTGTGCCTGATTTATGGTTTTTGTCTGCGCTACTGTTTCATTGATGTTTAGTGGACCCTGTGACATTTCCACTCTTGATCCACTTGCAAGTTCGGGCCATTGTTCATCCTGATCTGCCTTCCCCTTTTCCTTGCTTGTAGTCATCATACAGATCGAAATGCCTTCTGGTGTTTTCAGTTATGTCTCCGCAATCAAACGTCTACCTGTTTGTGATGGTCTTGTGGAAGAGCTATTCGCAATACCCTGGTTTGTTTCTTCTTCTTCTTGTCCCTGTGTAGTTCTTCGTGGCCGTCCTCTCCCCATTTTCCGGCAAGGTGCAAGTTAGTGCACTCTAATGTGCGCCAAGCTGAGAGAGAAGATTTTGACTAATTTTTATTTACTATTCTCCATTATTTACTATATTCTCCATTTTTTCCTACTATTTCAAAATATTTTAAATTTTTTTATTTTTCATCCTAAACCCAACTATCTGGATACATTATTCCTCTCCACTCCAAACCCACGTTTTCATTCCTATATTCACTCTTTCAATCTCTCCCTATTTTCACTCCCATAATTTGATTTGTTATCTCCTTCATCCTAATTTAAATTTCAAAAGGTTTCTCTCTCCAGTCAATCAATTTCAAATCTTGTAAATATGTAGTTTCATCTTCTTCACTTTGTTGTTCTTCGTTTTTTTAATTTTTCATCTATTTTTATGATACGTATGGATGCTCCTTCGTTTAATATTGGGATTACCCAAATAGATACACCTAACACTAATCGAATCTTTGATTATGATGATCCTAAATGGGCCGAAAATAAATCTAAGAGGTTGCATGATCCTTTAACAATGGCAAATCAAAGTTCACAGAAGGCAAAAGCGAAGAAGGATGTACCTTCATCATTGAAAGTCAATGTAGAAAAAACACCAAAGAAAAGGGGTAGAAAAGTTGCTCATTCAATTTCTAGACCTACATTACCCATGGTATCTATTTACTATCCGATTCTTTTTTAAAATTTTTTGTCATCCCCTGTTGTTATTTGTTTTTAAAAATTTGATACATTGTTGTTAAAGATACATTCTCATATTATTATGTATCTTGTTTTAAATCTTTTGGATTTATACATAAACCCTAATTTTGATATATTTTTTGATATATTCTTATTAATGTATCAAACTATAAAGTCCAAATTATATGATGGGGTGTAATCAGCAGAACAGTGTATCATATTCTAAAATAGTTAAACATGATACTTAAATAACAGATAATGAATGTATGATGTTACATTTAGTATCATATACAAATATCTGACAGATTGTATAGATATTCAAGTGATATTGAGTATCGGTTACTCTTTTTATTACTATGTATCATCTAAACAGTAAGATACTTTGTAGTTACAATTATGTATCATATAATTAACCTATTTGTTCACATTTTAGTTCTATAATTATGTATAAAATAAACAGTTAAGATACATTGTAGTGTATTTACACAGTCAAGTCATTCTATAGTTGTTCTAGTGTATTTTGTTCATGTATCATATACAATGTAGTTTGTTCAGTATGAAATTTGTTCTATTTTCTCAGTTTATGAAGCTGGAAGAAAATACATTGTTTGCCTTGAGCGAAAAATATGCACTTGTGGAAGATTTCAACTAGACGAGATACCTTACGCACAAGCAATTGCTATTTTAAAGAGCAAGAATGCTACAGATATGCATCCCTATTGCTCTGATTACTACAAGTCTGATGCATTAGATAAACCAATGAAGTTTCAATGGTTCCAATACCAGATAAGAAGGATTGGTCTGTTCCAGACCATGTTTTAGATGAAATTGTGTTACCACCTAGATACAAAAGGATGTCTGAGCGACCAAGGAAACGAAGAAAAAAAATGCAGATGAAAAGATAACAATAAACACAAATTGTTGTGGACGCTATAGACAAGAAGATCACAACAGAAGAACTTGTACTTTCTTCCCCAAAGAGAAGTGAATTAGATTTTTTTATAAGACATTCATGTTCATGCTGAATAATTTTCACTTATAGATTTTCCACTGTTATAGTTACATTAAATAAATTGTAATGTTAGCATGGGTTGTTTTGATACAATATATATGAGTGTTGCTATTCAATACAACAAAATGTACCAGATACACATCATTTTGTCTTTAAACAGTGCTACTATCAAAGATAACAGTTATCAAACACATCTAAATACATCTGAATTTTTCCTACAAGATGTTTTCATACTCACACCACAGTCCTCTGAATAACATTTTAAGACATGGCTGCACATTTATTTATCAATGTATAATATGTATCAGATACAATTCAAATCAACACGCTCATTTCTTGCAAGTTACGACTAAATATCCATTTTTGGTAATGATGCATTCATACAAAATTAATTTACATGTATCTGCTACCTATTAATGACTACACGTTAATGCATAGATGTAAAAGCAAACACATTTCGGGTAGCCTTTACTTCTATAATGTATCTGGAAAGATTATAGTACTTAGCAATTTACTAAATATTTTAAGAATAGTAATGTATCATGAGTAATATATCCAGATTGAAAACACAAATCAAAAAAATCTTTGGCCATGATACATTCATAAAAATTAACACAACATGTATTTGATACGTAATAACTAATGCACAGTAATGTATCGATCTAAAATCAAACACCTTACGAGCAAACTTTACTACTTTAATGTATCGGGTAGGATTACAGTACTTAACAATTTACTAAATATTTTAGAAATAATAATGTATCATAACTAATACATTCATCTCGAGATCACAAATCAAAGCAATGTATCTCTCCATCCTTTTTGTCTGTCGTATCAATGTATAGTGGATACATTGCAGATCCAGGCTCATGTTTCTTCACCTCCACATATAGTTTTTCTCCATGTCATTCCTAATAATCATTGGTGATGCTACAACCTGTCAACATTAAAAAAGTTAGTGATACATTTCATAAAATAATTATTTCTATGTATCAATCACAAACAATCAGACAATTAACTTATACTTAATATCATATACAAAATATAAATATAATCTGATGCATACCCTCATTCTCGAATATTTTGATGTGTTTACAACAAATTACATGTATAACATATCATCTATAAAATACAGTATTTCACAAATAGTAATGTATCACGCTAAACATTTTAGTCATGATACAATAATTCAAATTAATACGACATGAATCTAATACATAATAACTATCACACAGTAATGTGTCGAACTCTAAGCAAACACTGCAACATTTACTTATTTAATGTATCTAATAGGAATACAGTACTTATCAATTTATACAAGTTACATAAATACTAATGTATCACGATTAATCTAGCCACCTCGAAAACACAATTCAAAAATTGAATTAACAACACAATATATGTAATTCCATACCTCTTATTATCAGATCTTTTTACTCTGAAATTAAAGCTCTGATATATTTTATACAATGCAAATTCAGGCTTATGTTTTTTTTCCAGATTCCTGAATGTCAGATCTATTTTTGCCCATATTCTTGAATGTTTCAGCAAAATCGAATTATTCATCATGTATCTTCTCAAAATTTTTGATAATTTTGAATCAAAATTGAAAGGATTTTCGACGAATTGGGAGAAGAAATTTGAAATCCATCATTTATGTATCGTTCATAACTCACCTCGCTTTTTCAGATTCCTGAATGTCTCAACAAAATAGATATATTCATCATGTATCAATTATTGTTTTCAACTTTTTTGAATCTACTACGATTTGAGTGAGAATTGAGACAAGAAAATTTGAATTGTTTGAAGCTGGGTGGATTTGGGAGAGAATTGAGAGAAAAAAAATTGAATTTTGAATTGATTGAAGCTGTTACGATTGGGAGAGATTGGCATCAACTTGATTAGCGTGATTTGGGGAACTCACATTCAATTTTACGTTCCCTTTCCTTTTAAATCGTAACTGAATTTGTTTTAATGTATCATATTTAATGTATCCGGCTTGTTTGCTATGTATCTGGATAGCACTGATTTTAAGGAATTTTTGTAAAATAGAAAAGAATCGGAATAGGATGTAATTTAGGACTTACACTATAGGATTTATGTAAGTTATACATAGATAAATCCTTAAGTTCACTAACTCAGTTCTCACGCTCAACCCATTCCACAAGCTTTGTGCTTCACTGTGAAATGTAAAGCAGACCGACGGAGTCAGTTCTCACACTCAATCATTGTTTCATCGCTGACGATTGACGGCTCGTCGCGGCAACCCTCAATCCTTAAAATCATGTTGAAAATTTCATTTTTTTAAAAACTGATCCAGTTTTAAAAGTTTATTTATGATCAAAAAAAGGTCGAGAATGATGATATTCAAACCGAAAAATCAAATCGAACTAAATCGAATTGAAATTGCATAAATCGAACTAAATCGAATTTATTTCAGTTCGGTTTTGGTTAGAATTTTCATCAAACTAAAAACTGAAAAATCGAACCGAATTTCGCAAACCGAACCCGAACCGACCTAGTGCCCAGCCCTAATTATATCCTTTCATTATCAATTTTTTTTACTTCTTTAAAATTCATGATATTTTCATTTTTTAGTTTCATGTAATAATTTTTCATAAAAGTATAAACATTATCTTTTGGACGAAAAAAGTGAGAAATACTAAATATAAGTTAATGATGTTCTATAATGAAGTAAATTAACATAATGAGAAAAATAATTTTATTATCAATAATCAAAACTTTAATATTTATTTATACAAGTGAAAATAGCAAAGAATAATAACTATACAAATATATTTCGATGTAGGAAATACTAAATAATTAATTTAATTAAGGGCAATTTTTTAAAGATTGTATTTATTTAGATTTTAAATTACTTAAAATTATAATTTATGTAATACTCCATCAATGTCAATCGAAACTTGTTTATTTATATAGACAAAAGAGAATACCCCTGCCGTTTGTATTACTTGACTCTCATTATAAAAATAGTTGTTTTAATTTATTTGTCCAATTTATAAAATCAAAAGAATTTTTCAGTATTTGGTTATTTCTACCCTTAGTATTACATAACTGCATAAAGTAGTAGTGGTCAAATTTAAAATTTCAAAGTATTATTAATAATGTTAGTTTAGTAAAATACACCTCTAATTAAATTTTTCAAGGAGTATCATATCAAGAAGAGCCAAATAATATGAAACGCAAAATTGGGGTAAAAATGGTTTTCATTCTATAAATTACACTGAATATATTGTTATCGTAGATTATAACAAACGTGTTTTAGTGTCTTTCATAAACATGTTTGCTTGTCTTTACTCTCACTAGTAGCCTTTACGTTTAAATAATATGAAAAAAAAATAAGTTCAGAGGAATGGTAGGATCTCCGCCATGTTTGAGTGTGTACTTGACAATTTCATCATAGTTTCAATGTATTTTTATGTCTTATTTCTTTATTTTATGTTCTGAATTTTAACTAAATAAAAACAAAACCTATGTTTTGAATTTTAGCTAAATAAAATTAAAAACTAAATTAAGCCTTTCTTAAGAAAATATATTGAAATCATTTCTCTATTTAAATAATACTAAGCTAGCGTTTGACTCAAAATTCGTAAATATTCTCGGCAAATCATTTTTGGGTGAAGTTTCACCATGTGTTTGGTCATAAAATTTGGGAGAAATATTTAACTATTTCAAAAAATATGATTTATACCCCTAAGTTCTAAAAATTATTAAAAATACCTTTAAGTTTGTATTGTCATTTTATAATGAACATGCTCTGTTAAAAACAACCTTATAACATAATTGATAACAATCAACAACAACAAAATAACAATATGGGCAAGAATAATACATTAATCGCATACTCAAACTGGTCACTGTTTCAAGATGAATTATAACCCATTAAAAACAAATTATTCTTTTTTGCCATGTTCTGTATAGATAGTAGAGATGAATAGTTATTAGTTATTAATGGAGTAATTTGGTAGATAAATGTTAGTTGGAATTAATAAATGATGATTGTTTTTTTTAAAAATATAAAAATTTAGGATAATTTTTTAATTTTTAAAAATTCTCAAATATTAGAACTTGACCCAAATACTAATTTTTTTTAGTATTTGAAAACTTGGGATATTTGACAAATATATTTGCCAAGTAATAACAAATTGTATGGCCAAACACCATTTTCCAAAATTCTCCCAAGTTTTTCCCAAATATATTTAGGGCCAAATAGATCCTAATTATAAAATTTATGTTCTAAAAGAGTTGATCAAACACAATGAGTTTATCAAATACTATAAGAACAATTTTAAAAAAAAAATGAAATTAATCAAGCATTGGCCTTTTTCAATATTACTTTTCTACAAGTTATATTTAGATAAAATACACTTATCTTGATAAATAATTTTTATAAGTTTATCCAAACATGTTATACTTCAGATATATCAATATTTCCGTCCTTGATCAGTAGCTTCTTCTCAATGCACACATAAGTCAAGCTTCATTTCTCTTTGTGTTGCAAGCAATAACAAGGAAGCATCATATTTTAATATAATTAGATTAAAATCTTGTATGATTGACTTAAATTAATTACTAATAAAATTATAATTTCGGACAACTTTTTAATATATTTTCCAGGAAGTAGTCCCAATTATTTTCTTACAAATGATTGGATATTAAGAACTTCAAACGAGGTTTTAAATTATTTTGGTTGGATGTCAATCATTTCCTTATCAAAAAATTGGAGACTATAAATTTACAAAATCTCTCTCTTAACTATGGTTAAAGTTAATCATTTTCATATTAAAATTGAAGACTAAAATTACAAAATAATATGTCCCTTAACTATGGTTAAATTTAATCATTTCCTTACCAAAAGTGAAGACCAAATTTACAAAATCTATCCCTTAACTATGGTTAAAGTTAATCATTTCACTACCAAAATTGAAAACTAATCAAAATCCATCCCTTAACTAAAGTTAAAGTTAATCATTTTTTATCATAATAATAAAATTCATATAGGGCATATTTGAACCAATCGCAAAGTTAAGAGTTATATTTGATCTTTCTAACGTGTGATTTTTTTTTCTGTGACTTCTTTGATTCTTGACGAATTCAAGAGGAAAAATGAGGTTGCTTCCTCAGTATGTTAAAGTTGAGCAGATAATTTGAGTCTTAAATATCTCTGTTATAGATCTATTTGCTTATTATTATCTGAGTTTTTCGTTCTTATATCATTTTTTGTTTTCATTCTTTAGTGTGAAAATATGAGAAATAAGTGTGAATGGGATAAAGAAAAAAAGTAAGAAAAAAATTAAAACTAAATTTTCTTGCGTCCATATTGTAATTTATTTTTGTATCTGTAAAAAAAAAATCAAGGCATCTATAGTAATTTTTACAAGAAGAAAACTAAAAAAATAATTTTGATCATTAAGATAATAAATTCAAATTAGCCTTTGAATTAAAGAAGAAAAAAAGATCATGTATATCATTGAACTTTGTGAGAAAAGTCAACTATACTCTTACATGAATTTTATTTTAATGAAAAAATTAAAATCAATTTTTCACTTCCATCAGTTTAAAAATGATATATTTAAGTCATTTACGTAACGTAAAAGTATATGTGAGCCAATTTTTAATAAGTCGTACATGAACTCTAAATAATAAAGTTAAAAAGAAATTTAGTGCCTTTTCCCAAAATTAAATAAAGCAAATGTGACTCGTCTGAATGTTTCCACTAATGGTCCCTTCCTTAGTTGTTTTCATTCAACTTCCTCTCTCTTTCTCTGAAAGTAGACAAAGACTTGTTCAAAGTCTTCATTTTTCTTGTTATCTCCAAAGGAACTATATAATTAAAACTATGTATCTCAATTACAAGGTTGTAGGCGACCAAGCCAAAGTTTGGAAGAAAGATATTAAAGGAGATGGAAATTGAGAAGAGACTCTACGAAGCTGCAGCTGAAGGAGATGTAATTACTTTACAAGAATTACTTCAACAGGATGGTCTGATTCTTGATAGACTGACCTTAACTTGCTTTAATGAAACTCCTTTACACATAGCATCAATGCGGGGACACATTAAGTTTGTGAAATTCATTCTGGCGCGAAATCCCCTGCTGGCTGCTGAACTGGATTCCCGAAGATCCTCTGCACTTCATGTTGCTTCGATCAAAGGGTACATAGAAATTGTTAAGGAGTTGTTGGTTGTGAATACTGAAATGTGTCTGGCTCCTGATCGCCAAGGTAGAAATCCTTTACATCTTGCGGTAATCAAAGGTCGAGTTGAGGTTATTAAGGAACTGGTTCGAGCGAACCATCTTGCAGCTCTGCAGACGACTGATCACGGTGAAAGTGTTCTGCATTTGTGTGTGAAGTATAACAATCAGTTGGGGGCTTTGAATCTGCTGATGGAAATGATATCAGATGATAAATTGTTGAATGCTAGAGATGGAGATGGATATACCATTCTACATTTGGCTGTTGCTGATAAGCAAATTGAGGTGAGTTCTTGCCCTTTGCTGTACAAATTTACTAATTAATCTAATATTCCATCACATAAGTTGAGACGAAGAGAACTGATACTGACAGATGAGTCAAATTTGATCCAACCCAACAAATTTACTTGGGTTTAAAATGGCTAGACTTACCCCTGCTTTGTTATTTACTTTTTGAGAAACAAAAAAGAATATGAATGCTAAAGTATTTTCTTAAATAATTAGCTAAAGTACATCTAATTTACATCTCAATATCAAATTTTGATTTTTTTTTTCTTTCTGAATTGCAAGTTGACCTATCGGATTACATTATTTTGACCCAATAATTTGATGGGTCATAACGGGTTTAACTTGTTGGATCAAGTCAACAAACAAGTCATAATACCCCCTCTAACCTTAGACGTATTACTTGAAAATGTGTTGATTTTTCTAAAGAAAAGACTATTAAAGTGTTTGTTCATAATTTATCCGTTTAAAGATCAGACAGTTTGATGGCTAGCTTATGAAGAAAACATTAGCTTGATACATTAAATATAGAGTTAATGTTTCATGTTAACACTTGCAGACTGTTAAATATCTGCTAAGGAACAATAAGATTGAGGTAAACTTAAAGGACAACAATGCGAACACAGCACTAGACATTTTAGCACAAAGCCGGAGAGACGTGAATGATCTGCAAATTGGAGACAGTCTCCGCGAAGCTGGAGGTTTAAGAGCCAATGACATGATTTCATCATCCAACACCCAAAATGTAGCCGAATGTACTAATTCTGAAGTTGCTTTAGCCCAGAAGCACCACATTTCAGGTGATTGGCTTTCGAGGAAACGTGATGCAATAATGGTGGTGGCATCGCTTATTGCAACAATGGCATTTCAAGCAGGAATGAATCCTCCAGGAGGTGTCTGGCAAGACAATAAGGAAGTGATGAATTCTCAAGGAAACTCTCTACAAATACCACACAAAGCAGGGGAAGCAGTAATGGCATATAGTCATCCCAAATCGTATCGATACTTTATCCGTGTCAACACAACAGCCTTTGTGGCTTCTCTTAGCACAATACTGCTGCTAATAAGTGGATTGCCCTTTAGGAAAAACCTTTTTATGTGGGCTTTGATGGTTATTATGTGGTTGACAATCACCTCAATAGCACTCACTTATGGTATATCAATATACATCGTCACGCCTAAGAAGGATCGAGAACAGCTTGGTCAAGTTATTGAAGTTGCTGTTACAGTGTGGTCCTCTGTAATGACATTACTTTTACTCGGAAACACAATTCGTTTGACCTATAAATGGATGATGAGAAGGAAGCAACGATCAGGAAGATTCGAGACAAGAAAATCTGGAAATTTGGTTCATGTCAATGTTTGAGGAAATTGCATTTAAACGGTGCAACTCTATGATCAAGGAATTTTAACTAGCTAGCTTATGTCTTTGCAAAGACCAAAGTTACACAAATCAGTCTATACATGTATGGTTATTATTTTTGGTCAACAGTCTATATGATTATAAAACTAATAAGATCCTTTGGTTCATTTTTTCGCTGAAGCATTCATGTCTCTGAGTACCAGTAGAAGGCTGACGTGTTGTATTTTGTCATTAAAAATTCAAAACTATACTTTGACATAGATTCTTATTTACCTTTGGTCTATAGAGCTTTAAAGCGTCGTACCAATTCAGAAAGCTTTTTTATAAATAAGATCAACCACTATCCTCTTGCTTAATTACAAGCAGGAAATAGGGCCCTGTTCACGAAACATAAGCCCATAATGTTTATCGAAAAAATGGTACAGTTGAATGTTAGGAGGTCAAGGACACGCGTTTTGATGTTAAAAAAAAAAAGAAATGCACTCTATATAATAAAGCAGAATATTGGTAAATCTAGAAAAAATAGAGCAGAAATCCTAGATCTTTATCACTTTATTACATCATATTCAAATCATCAACACAGAGTATTTTCATTAGTACCATGTCCATCATATGCTGGAGAGTGTAGAAGAGTGGTGTGTTATCGATACCCATCAACCTCAAATCCATTTTCCTCTACTTTGATTAACTGTTTTTATATTTGAGAAGTTTTTGGATGTGTGATTATGTGTTTGGAATTGTTCAAATTGGATTTAGATTCTGATTGCAGGGGATGTTGAGGGCTAGAAGAGGTGTTTATATATGAAGACAAGGTTTTATGTCATAAAGATACAATGATAATATTGAAATGTGTAGTTTAAAATTGTATGGCAAGATGAATTGAAATCAGAAAGACAGTTTATTGGACTTCAAGCTGATTAAATAAGTAGAGGAGCAGTACAACTGAAACAGAACATGGACTGCTAAAAGACTGCTAACATGCATAGAAAATAGGAATAACTATAACTTGTTATTAGGATAATGACTAAAAGAAAACTAATTTCCTAACAATCTGTTGAAGTCGCTGACCCATTCCAAGCAGATCCTGAGACACGTAACAACATCTCCTTCTAAATCAGGAGCTGAAAACTCCCAACTTTACTCTAAGAAATTCAAATATGCTAATATGAAATGATTTTGTAAAAATGTCTGCCACTTGATTCTCTGATTTGCAATAGAGTAAAACCATTTCACTGTTTTTCTGCACTTCCCTCAAGAAATAAAACTTGATGTTGAAGTGCTTGGTCCTTTCATGAAATACGAGATCTTTGGATATGGCTATGGCAGCTTGATTATCCACAAGGATCTCAGTGCTCTCTTCTTGCTCCAGCTGCAAATCGATCAAAATTTTCCTAAGCCATAGTGCTTGATTAACGGTGGTTGCTGCTGCTGCTGCGATGAATTCTGGTTCAACTGTTGATTGTGCTACTATTTCTTGTTTCTTTGAGTACCATGAGAAACATCCTGATCCAAAAGTGAAACAATAACTAGACATGCTTTTCATATCACCAGTTAACCCACCTCATTCACTATCAGAATATCCAAAGTTTAAAATTCCAACTTTTGCTAAATTTGATGCCATACGTTGGAGTTCCTTTAAGATACCTAACGACTCTTTTGGCAGCCATCATGTGCAACTCACTTGGACAATTTAAAAATCTGGATAAAATACTCACTGGAAACAAAATGTCAGGCCTTGTTATTGTGAGATACATCAAAAATCCAATTAAGCTTCGATATACTCCTTCATCAACTAGTTCAGCTCATCATCCTTTTTCAGCTCTTCTTTTTAATTCATTGGAGTACTCACACTCTTGCATTCTTCCATTCTAAATTTTTTAGAATCTCCTTCATATATTTCTTTTGACAAACAAAGACTTCATCCTGAGTTTGCTTGATCTCCATTCCCAAAAAATAAGTCTTCTCGCCAAGATCAGTCATCTCAAAGACTTTCATCATTTTCTCCTTGAATTCTTCAATCAGCCCTGTATTATTTCTTGTCACAAGAAAATCGTCCACATATAGAGAAATAATAATAATGTTAGAGCCAACTTTCTTGACATAGAGTCGATTCACTTAAACTTTTTTCAAAGCCTAAGTCTACCAAATGGTTATCCATTTGACTGTACCAAGCTCTAGGAGCTTGCTTTAGTCCGTATAGAGGTTTCTTTAACAGATAAATCATATCTTCATGTTCTGGTAGGCTGAACCCTTCTAGCTGCTCAACATATATTTCTTCTTGTAGTAGACCATTCAAGATAGAACACTTGATATCCATTTAAAAAATCTTCCAACTTTTCTGTGCCACTATAGACAAAAGCATTCGAATTGTATCCAATCTAGCTACTGGGGCAAAAGTATCAGAAAAATCTTCTCCCCAAACTTGTGCATAGCCTTTCACCACGAATCTTGCTTTGTGCTTGTTTACTGAACCATCTGGATTTAACTTTGTTCAAAAAATCCATTTAACTCCAATTACTTTTCTGTCTTGGAGTCTTTCCACTAGCTTCCAAGTTTGATTCTTTTCTATCATAGCCAACTCCTCCTTCATTGCATTTGTCCATTTTTGATCCATTTGTTCTTCCTCATATCCTGCAGGTTCAAAAATAGCGACATTGCATCTCTTATAAATATCAGAGAGTGACCTTGTTCCCCTAATAGGCTGATCATCCACCAATTCATCATAATCAAGCTGTGAATCATTGTTCTTAACTTGAGACTCCTCATTCCAGTACCATTGCTCATCTTCAAGTAAATGGACATCTCTACTTACCAGAATCTTGTTTGATTGAGGTTGAAAGATCCTATAAGCTTTGGAAAATAAGCTATAGCCAATGAAGATTTTCAAATCTGCCTTCTTATCTAACTTGTTCCTCTTAACCAGTGGAACATAAGAAAAATATAGACATCCAAATATCTTGAGGTTTTTTAAAAGAGGTTTGACACCATACCATGTCTCGATCGGAGTCTTCCCTTCCACTGCCCGTGTGGGCAGTCTATTCAGCAAGAAAATAGATGTGTTTGTTGCTTCAGCCCAAAATTTCTTTGGTAGATTCTTCTCATGCAACAAGCATCTCGACATCTCCATGATTTTTCTATTCTTTTTCTTACTCGCTCCATTTTGCTGTGGAGAATAAGGGACAATGAGATGTGCTCAATTCGAGCTTCTTCACAAAAATAAGTGAACTTATCTGATGTATATTCAGTTCCATTATCTGATCTAATGACCTGAATCCTGCATCCACTCTGGTTTTCTATCCATACTTTGAACTTCATGAAAATTCCAACAACGTCAAACTTAAACTTCATAAAATAAATTCAACACATTCTTGTTAGATCATCAATAAAGATAATATAATACCTTCTTCCATTGAGTGATGGAGTTCTTTTTTTGGACCACAAAGATCGGTATGAATGAGTTACAACTTCTCTGTAGCTCTCCATGTAGAACTTTTAAATGGAAGTCTAGTCTGCTTGCCAAGTAAACAAGCCTTACAGCTTGAGGGGTTCTCCTCCAAGTTTGGTAAACAATTTACAATTTTGTTCCTTTGCATAAACAACAAAGCTTTGTGATGAAAATGTCCCAATCTTTTATTCCACGTTTCCGCAACTCCGAGCTGGCTTGGGAAAGCTATGTGTTCCTCGTCCAATGGATTCAAGGAAAAAAATTTTCCCAGCATTTTAATTCTGAACATTTCTTGACCACTGGGATTACTGATTAGACAAGCCTTTTCTTCAAATAATAATTTGAATCCATTTTCTAGCAGTTGTCTAACACTTAATAAATTCTTATCAATTTCAGGAACAAATAAAACTTCATAAATAAACTTTGTACCTTTATAACTCTCAATTGCTACAGTCCTCTTTCCAGTCATTGAGAGGTATTCACCATTTCCGATCCTGACTCTTGAGTTAACTGATCTGTCAAGCTCTCTAAAAAGCTTTTCATCATTGGTCATGTGGTTTGTACAACCACTATCAATGAGCCAACTTTCACTTGAACTTCTGCTTGAGCAACTGGTAGCCACAAACAATTGCTCTTCTTGTTCTTGGTCTGTAATTGGTACTTCATTTGGTTGCTATAAACCCTTCTTTTTGCAGATAAACTTGACATGACCAAGTTTTTGACACTTTCGACATTTCATGTCAGGCTTTCTCCAACACTTGAAGTGAGGATGATTTCTCTTCCCACAATGTTGACAAGGAGGATATTTTCCTTCTTTGTTGTTACTGGTGGCAGAAGAATTATTTCTTGCAAAAGTAACTTCATAGTTCCCATAATTTCCTTTCTTTCCTTCTCCTTTGTTCCCCCTGACAACACCTGAACCAAGATGCAACTTGGATTGCGGGGCTCCCTCGATGGATCCCCCTTGCCTCATCATTCTTTGTTGTTCTTGTGCCTGTAGTATACTCAATAACTCTCCCAAGCTAAGCTGTGACAGATCTTTAGTATTTTTTAATGAAGCAATAGTTGCCTCATATCTCTCAGGTAAAGTTACACGTATATTTTGAACTATTCTATTATCAATAAGTTCAGTTTCAAGGATCCTTACCTAATTGGCAATCCCAAGCAACCTGTTAGAATAATCCTTAATGGTTTCGGATTCCTTCATACGCTGCATCTCGAATTCTCTAACCAAGTTCTGTACTTTCATTCCTCTAATTCTTTCATCTCCCTCGTACTCTTTCTTTAGGAAATCTCATTGCTTTGGCTTAATTACATGTCATTATTCTACTAAAAATGGTGGCAGAAACTACAGCAAAAAGACAAGATTTTTGGATTTTAACTTATTATCCAAAGCAATGAGGAGATTGACAATGATGGCATACCTTGCATTGGGCGGGTGGTTGAAATGGATGTTGTTATTTGGTGTCTTATGTGATAAAAATGTGTCACTAATTGTTATGTTCTCAAATGCCTCAGGATTGAAAGCTAATATGGCAAAGAGTCAGGTGTACTTTGGAGGTGTAGGAAATCAAATTAAGGAATCTATATTAAACACACTTGGTTATGAAGAGGGAGAACTACCTTTCAGTAACTAAGTGTGCCTTTGTCCACTAAGAGACTAACTATTGCACAAGGTCAACCCTTAGTGGAAAAGATAATTGCAAAGATCATAGTATGGAACCATGGATGGCAAGACGCCTTTCCTATACAGGCTGAATGCAACTGATAAAATTCGTACTATATGAAATTCAAGCATATTGGTTACAAATTTTTCTACTTCCACAAAAGGTGATTAAACTGATTGAGGCAGCTTGTAGAATCTACTTATGGATATGTGAAGCTACAATCTCTAGAAGGGCTTTAATAGCTTGGGAGAAGATTTGCTTATCAAAAGGAGCTGGAGGTCATCAACTTAAAGATATGAAACTAGGCTGCTATACGTAAATTACTATGGGCTTTGAGTAAGAGTAAGGAGAAAATGTGGATTTCATGAATTCATACTTACTACATAAAACAACAAGATTACCTCACAATGGAAGTGCCCAAACAAGCTTCATGGATAGTAAGAAAGATACTCAATATGAGAAAATATTGAACCCTGCTTACAAATCATAATCAGTTGATCAGAAGTGATAAGTTTATGATTAAAAAAATGCATACAAGATGCTAAGAGGACCAGTTACAAATGTTCCCTGAAAATGTTTGGTCTACCATAATGTGGCAAGCCCTAAACAAACCTTCATTCCTATGGCTAACACTTTTAGGAAGAATAAGTACCAAAGATGTCCTACTCAAATGGGGCATGACAGTGGATATCAAATATGTTTTCTGTGATTGCAGTGAATCTATGCACCACCTTTTTTTTTTTTATTGTGAATACTCTCACCATATTTGACAAGGTGAATTGAGATGGTTGGGGTGGCAAAGACAAATCCTCTGGGATCAAGAATGAACTTGGGTGCATAACAACAACAAAATTAGAGTAGCATGTAAGGCTCTTTTAAAAGCTTGTTTTGTATAAGTGATTTATGAGATTTGGTGTGAGAGAAATGTCAGGATATTTCAGCGAGTTGCCACAATAAAAGAGGTCTTACTTCATACTATAAAGACAAATATGTGTATAAGAGTGAGGGGCAGTAAAAAAACTTTTTGAAGCTACATGTTCGTTATAGGATTTATATGTTTAAGATTTCGTAGGTCACTATAAGAATATCATGAGGAGCAATAAAGGTGTTGGTTAGCTCAATTTTGTATATATTACTTGGTGATTAATAAAATAGTTAGTTAATTACCAATTGTTAAATTAGTGTATTAACAATTAAATATATTTGTAAATGAACAAGGTAAAGATAGGAAATAAAGTTAAGTGAATCAAAGGAAACAGTTGATCTTTGATGTTAAATGTTTACACTGAAAATGACCCTAAAGTAATATGTCCAATAACATTATTATTCCACATGGAAATACTATTTTTCGTGTCAATTAATGTTCCCCTGTAAATTGCAAGTTCTCGAATGGATCTATCTAGTTCTATCACTCGGATAGGAGTCCTTCTTCGGTTCTGGGCCACGAGTTCCCACTTCTTTCCTGTTGACGATCATCTTGTGATTCCGATAATGATCAAAGGTCGAGCTTACCAGCTAATATTTAAATCGAGCACTCTTATCAAAAGAATCTTTATGAATATTGTTTTTCTATCTCATGTGCCACGTGTTCATCTTGTGTTCTGCCACATGTAGAAGCTATTTTTTTTTTCTAATATGGATATTTCCCCCGCTTTCTGTTCATGGCGCCAATTGTGACAAAAGATCGAAATATTTTTCAAACAGGGAAATTAAAGGGGGAAACCTTTTATCATTTGAAAAGACAGCAGTCTTACTGCTTTAAAAATGCATGAGTCAGTTTAAGTCGCTTCAAGGAATTTTGCAAGGCAAATTCCCTATGCACTTATAAAATTAGATGATGTTCATGATTGAAAAGAATAAAAAATGATTAAAAGATTGATTGTGTAACTTATGATTGTCTAAGTATACATCAAATCTTGATGGTTCAAAAGTATCAAATTCAACGATTGATCAAGTATATATGGCATATGTTCATTATAAAAAGTTCAAAGAGAAACCTACTTATATAGATGCGATTAACACCTACTTGCATATCACACAATTTTTCATGTATATTTTCATCATATAATCATACCCCATTCATATAGAGGATATATCCCATTCACATAGAGGATTGTTGGAGGTTTTAATGTGTGAATGAGAAATGAAAAAATGTACCTTTTGCATTACTTTAGTGCTCCTTACCCTTTTGTTGTCTATAAATTAGAAATCTTGCCTTTTGTAGATTGAGATAAAGAAAATAATTTTCTTCTTCCTCCTCATTTCTTAATTAGTTTTTAAAAACAAAGTAACTGTCGTGGGATTTGATTGTTTGTTGAAGTTTTATGAATTGCACATTATCACTCTTAGAAAAATATTTTTCCATTCTATTTTAAGAAAAAGTGATCCAAATCCTTGCTAACATCAAAGAATTTATAAATCCTTAAGGGCACACAAGCAACTTATGGGTGCAAACATGTTTTTTCTATTTCTTCTAAATTTCAAATTTACTGAATTGAACACAAATACTAACAATTTCAAGTTCCATTTGTTGTAAATACGACATTATTATGTCTTACATAGAAGTAGTATATTCATCATGAAAAATGGCAACATTTATGCAAACCATATATAACAATGTCATTTATAGTGAGGTGCATACATGAAAGAGAACAAAGAAAATATTGGTTCGTAGGGATGGCAATGGCCGGGCAATTGCGAGGCGGAGCGGATTTTAATATTTATGGGGCAGTGTGGGTTAGAACTTTTGTGGGGCGGGGCGGAGCAGGGCAAGTACAAATTATTTTTTGGAAAAAAATATGTGGGGCAGGGCAAGTACGCGGGTTGGGGTATTTTCTTTTGAAATCCTATACAAAAATAGAGATTAGAACAGTACTCTAACTGCATCATCAATTAAATATGCAAAAGGCTACGTCCAAGGTTATTGTCCTAAAAGAAGGCAATTCTTTCATTTTTTTCTTAAGCATTTTAACACAAATAATTTTTTAATTGAATTTCCCATATGATGACTATCTTTAAATTTTAATTTCTACATTTGGTATGGATAAAAGAAAAGGCAAAAATAGAGAAAGAAGATAAAAATAAAAAATGAAACTGGGGAATAAGCTATGTTTTGATTCTCTCGTGCTGGAACGATTCCATTTTATATATTGACTCATCTCCGCACAGGTATTGTTTGCAGCGAAATAATGTTGAAGTTCTACGGGGCGGATATATGCGGAGCGGCCTAATGCGGGGCGGGGTGGAGCGGGGAGAAAATGAAAAATTATGCTTTGTGGGGTAGGGCGGGGCAAAGTCTTTGCGGATTTATGCGGATTTGCCCCACACCCGCCTCGCCCCGCCCCATTGCCATCCCTACTGGTTCGCTCCTGGGTAAGACTTACAGGGAAGCATTTGTTATTATTTTGACTATTTTTAGCTAGTTTTTTTGCTTCACTTTTTACTGTATTTTCAGATAAGGGCCTAAAATGTCCCTCAACTATTTGAATTGGTATAAAATTACCCTCCATCTATCTTGCGGTTCCCAAATACCTTTAACGCCAATCTTTTGGCTCAAACATACCCTTATTTCTAACGGCCCACACCCATAAGGTGGATGGGAAGACAATATTATATTAAATCCATAATTTAAGGGTATTTTAGACCCTTCTCCATTAAAATAGTTTTAAATTACTTAGTAGGCATTTGACCATGCAATATCATATCATGATATGAAATCTCAAATTCTCCAAAAATCATGATAAGAAAATTCCATATCATGATTTAAGATTTTCCAAATACAAAATTGACCCACAAGTTTATATTTTGTAAAAAAAAAATCACATTTATATCTACTAGCCATTTGTTTCATATGTAAATAATTTATAATTCATATAATTACTTTTAAACCGTTTATATCTCATATAACAATTATTCTCAACAATATAAAAAAATTACTTCAAATTAATTCTTAATTTACCATTTATATTCACCAAATTCATGATTTTTTAATCAAATTCATTACTATTTCATTTAAATCATTGTTTAATGAATTCTTTTTAAATAATTATATTGAATGGACAAGACTAACCCCCGTGACATTAGTTAAAAAATAATTTTCTTAGCTATTAACAACTTGAAAACTATAACTTATGTTCAATTTAATTTTTTTTATTGAATTAAGGTTTGATCAATAAATGTTGTATTTTTTAGAATAGTTTTGTGATAGTGTATTATGTAATTTTTTAAAACTTATTTGGTAAGATTATATAAAGAATTGCGACAATTTTAATAGTTTTACAACTTATGGGATTTTTATGTTTATGTGAAAATATACAATATAAAAATTCCAAATCGCATGTCCAAGCAAAACTTCAACTTCATCTCATAGTTTCATATCATAGTTTCATATCGCATGACCAAACGGATCCTTAATATATGAGCTCATATGATTGAGATGATTTTGAGTTCCATAGTAAAATCACTCCCTCCCTCTCCCCTCCCCTCCTCACTTCCTATATCTTTCATGTTTTTTCTTCTTTGATTTTGTCCATCATTTTAAATTTATTTTTTAAAAATTTATGAAAAATCAAGGGAGAAAAAAAGGAGAAAAATAACGAAGACATTTATATAGAAATGATTAGTTCAATAAAAAATAATTTAATAATATTTTTCTTTTGTGTGTATCTGCAATTTAAAATAAACGAATAAAAATAATTCTTTCTCATATCCTCACCCCTACCCACCATGATAATAATATAAATTAAAATAATATGAACATGTAAGTTCATTTCAAGTTTAAGTATTTGACATCCTAATTAAGAATAAGAAATTAAAAAAGAAATAGAAAAAATAAATGATCAAGACAATTGGATAATTAATAAAAAAAATTATATTAATAAAAAATTAACAATACTTTTTTGATAAACATTCAAATGCGAATTTTAGATAGATCTTCAGTTATGAATTGAATTATAATAAGTTAGGTATTAACTTAAAATAGGTCAATAGAAAGATATCATGAAATTAATAATTTTTTAATATTATTTTCAAGCATATCAGGTCAAAATATGAATTATATATGATTTTTATTATTTATTTGAGAATGATTTAAATTTTGACCAATCAGATTAGATAATATAATAAATAAATTTTCAATGATTTTACTTTACAGAAGCTCTTAAAAATAAGAGCAAATATAATAAAAGCAAATATGAATCAAAGGGTTAATATCGAAAGTATTTTTAAGCCAAAAAATTGACGTCATAATATTTGAAGGCCATTTTAACTAATCCAAATAGTTAAAAGGGGCCAAATAATTTTGTAGAGAATTTAGATAACACAAATTTTAAGAAACATAATTTAGTAATCTTTTCTATCAACTAGGTGAAAAGTTAATGGCTATTGTGAAACAGTTGTAACTTTCAAGTAAGGAAAGAGACAAATGTAATGAAAATTCAATTTAGTATCAAAACTGATTCAAGATATTCTTTTCATATAAAATGTGATTTGAAAATAGCATGACAAAAGAAATACAATAGCGGCAATCTACAGAGTATCTCCATTACTACATTCTCCAAAATAAACAGAGTAATAACAACTTGTCCAATATTTCAAGCAACTTTACCGACTGCCTGCTTTTACGGAGGTAAAATGTGTGATCTAATAATATTTTTTTAATTAACCCTATCATATGATTTATACTCAAAAAGAATATGATATATATAGATACTTTATCAAAATTCAAACTATGTCAACATTAATAAATATTTTAAATTATATTATTTCATGGTCTTATTAATGTTGCCTGATTGGAATTCATCCTTCCATGACTTGTTTTGGGTTATAACTTACTCCACATTATAGTTTTAAGTTAATTTTGTAACAGAAGAGAATAGTAGAAGCATTGCACTGCATTAAACATCAAAACAAACAATACCAAGTATTGTAACAAACTTGAAAACATAGCAAAAAGATAAAAGAAAGAGTAAAGACATGAGTACTCCTACATCTCTACCATCTTTATTTGTACTACCATCATACCACCAACCATCAAAACAGACTTCAAGCAACTTTGACCTCAATGGTTTTGGGCTTCTTCGGCTCTGGAGGAGGCAACTTCTGAATGGTGACGGTCAGAGCTCCATCTTGACAAACAGCAGATAAGTTAGAAAAGGAGAATTTGATAATGACTCTCGATATTGGAGAGTATCTGCCATTCACGTATATATAGTATTTACATCAGGTTTGAAATACATGAGATAGAGTTTACATGAGATTAAAACTCCTAAATACAAGCTAACATTGTCCAAAGGACACTACAATTGTTTATCCTTAATATCCCCTGTCAAGCTCAACGGTAGTGTACGGACATTGAGCTTGACGCGGAAATGAATAAAAAGAGACAAGCCTAGCTCCTTTGTGAAGATATCAACATATTGATCTTGAGTGGGAACATAGCGAACAGTCAATAACCCTTGCTCAACTTTCTCACGAACAAAATGATAATCAATCTCGATATGTTTTGATCGATTGTGAAAAACAGGATTGGTACACATGTAAAGTGCACTTAGATTATCACATAGAAACACAGGTGGCTTGCTGCAAGTGACACCAACTGCTCTATACTCTGCCTCGGTGCTGGAGCGAGCCACAACAATTTTCTTCCGAGAAGACCAGCTCACAAGATTACCCCCTAGAAAAATTGCATAGCCATGGTGAGAGCGACGATCAAGGATGTCGGCAGCCCATCCCGCATCAGAATAAGCTTGAAGAGACTGATCTGATGATGGAAAAAATTGGAGACCAAGATGCAAAGTGCCCTTAAGGTAGCGCAAAATGCGTTTAACTGCAGACCAATGAGATAGTCGAGGATCATGCATAAACTGACAAACCCGATTAATAGCATAAGAGATATCTGGACGAGTAATGGTGGCATATTGCAATGCACCAACAATACTACGATATAAAGTAGCATCTGGAGCAGGTGGTCCATCACGTGTGAGTGTGGCAGTAGAGTCCGCAGGGGTTCGTAACGGTTTGGCATCTTGGAGGTGGCTACGGTGGAGGAGATCCTTGATGTATGAAGATTGAGACAGTAGAAAAGAACCATTGTGATGCAGTACTTCAATCCCAAGAAAGAAACTCAACTTGCCCAAGTCCTTAAGGGAGAAAATAGAGTCCAAGGTGGCTGTAAACTTGGAGATAAAATCAGAGTTATTACCTGTAATAATGATATCATCCACATAGACTAGAAGGTAGGTAAGAGTAGAGCCACAATTGCAAACAAACAGGGAAGAGTCAGTATAACAGCTCCGAAATTCATGTTGCACTAGAAAAATTTTCAGTTTCATAAACCAAGCTCGAGGAGCTTGTTCCAAACCATAGAGGGCTTTTCTTAGGCGACAAACATGATTAGGATATTTTGTATCAATAAAGCCAGGGGGCTGAGACATGTAAACAACCTCTTGAAGATCGTCATTTAAGAACGCATTATTAACATCAAGTTGTTTAAGTGGCCAGCCGCGAGCAAGGGCAAGTGATAAGACCACGCGAATGGTAGTAGGCTTCACAACAGGGCTAAAGGTATCAAAATAATCAACACCCTCTTCTTGGTGATATCCTTTAGCCACAAGACGAGCTTTATACCGCTCAATCTTTCCATTGGCATGTCGTTTAATTTTGAATACCCATTTGCACCCAACAATGTTGGCATGAGGAGGATATGGCTCGAGGGACCAAGTGCCATTACGAATCAAGGCATTAAATTCATGTGACATGGCTTCACACCATGCAGGAGATGAACTTGCTTGCTTATAGGTTTTTGGTTCCATATGAGGAGAGGAGAAGGTCTTCTGAACAGTAGATAGGAATGTCTTGGGTTTAAGAGAATTAGTTTGGGCTCTAGTGGTCATGTGGTGTATAGACGTTGAGGATTGACGAAGGTAGGGAAGGGTAGAAGATGGAGGAACAGAACGGGGAGAAATGGGAGACGGAGAAGCGGAGGGATTGGGTGGTTCTAAGGGCTTTGAAATGGCAGATAAGAGAGGGGACGAGGAGGATGGCATACTGGATGAAGGAAATGAATTATCGAGGTGGGAAGAAATGGTTGATGACGTAGTAGGGACTGGAAAAGGGTCAGATGAAGTGAATAAAGAGGTGAGTATATCAAAATTGAGAGAGTTTAAAGTGGGAGATGCAGGTTTGGAGTTACTGGTCACTATGGAGTAAGGAAAATTTTGCTCATCAAAAATTACATGACGGGCAACGTAAAGACGACTCGATGAAACATGAAAGAACAAGTATCCTTTGTGTTTACTGCTATAGCCTAAGAAGACACAAGGCAAAGATCGATACTGGAGTTTATGATTATTGTAGGGACGCAAAAAAGGATAACATAAACACCCGAAAACTTTAAGTAACGAGTAATCGGGCCTACGATTATAGAGAAGAGAAAATGGAGATTGAAAATTAAGAGATGGATTGATCATCCGATTATGAAGGTAAGTGGATGTTGAGAAGGCATGTTCCCAAAAATGTGAGGGAAGAGATGAATTTGCAAGAAGAGCAAGACCCTTTTCAACAATTATGCAGTTACGGCGTTCAGGAGCGCCATTTTGTTCATGAGTATGAGGGCAAGTGACGCGATGAATTATACCTAATTGTTGGACAAAGGTAGAGACATTGCGATATTCACCCCCCCAATCAGTTTGAATGGATTTAATTTTGCAACTAAATTGAGTTTCCACCATTTTGATAAAATGCTTAAAGATGGTGAACACTTGAGATTTAGAAGACATAAAAAAAATCCATACAAATTTGGAATAGTCATCCAAAAATTGAACAAGATACTTGTTTCCATTAACAGAATCATTTGGAGCAGGGCCCCATACATCGAAATAAACTAATTCAAAAGGAAAAGAACTTGACATATGAGACGAAGCTAAATGGAGACGACGACTCTTGCCAAGTTGACACGGGCCACAAACTGAGTGGAGTTTATTGCTAGAAACTGGAAGATTAACACTGGAAGCCAAACGACGGAGAACAGATTCATGAGAATGACCAAGTCGATCATGCCATGTTTGGAGAGGAACCTTGTCACGACCCAAGCCTAGGGCCTAGATGTGACCGGCGAATGGGGAACCCGAAGGAACCCCAAACAAGCCTCATAGCGTATCATTACACATCCTTGGTCGCGGAAGCAATTAAATGACCATAAGCGATAAGCATAGTCAAGGGGGAATCGGGACTAAGGGAGCAAGAAGAAAAAAAAGAAATGATACATAAATACCATAGATGAGTCAAGCTCAAGCATAATACACAACTTGTCCAACACCACCTCTAAACATGAGTACTTAGCGGGGGCCAAGACAAACTACCGGGCTCACCCTCATAGTCAAAACATAACTAGAAAGGAAAAGTTTTATACATAGCAAAAGATCATGAGCAACGTCCCCGAAATGGAGGACTCACCAATAACCACTATAGAAAATCGTACTAGCCACGCGGAGGAGGATGGTCAAGCGGTGCTCCGGTCCCTACATGGTGACATCATGTAGGCATAGAGTATGCGTTAGTACATTTGAATGTACTAAGTATATGGGATGCAATGCAAGCTACATTAGATGGACATCATAGGAAAAATGCGTAATCATACCCAATAGATAGCATATTAATAAAATATATGTATAATGATGCTTACATAAAAAATCATATTTAATGGGACGTAGTACATGTGTGGCGAGTGACCATCAATATAGTATTTCCAAGGCCTACCACCCCCTTGGAGAGGCGAAAGAGGTACAAACCCCTCAATATGGTTACACGGGCCTACCACCCCCCGTGCTAGGGACCAAGGTACAAACCCCTCGATATGGTTACACGGGCCTACCACCCCCGTGCTAGGGACCAAGGTACCAACCCCTCGATATGGTTATACGGGCCTACTACCCCCCGTACTAGGCAACCAAGGTACAAACCCCTCGATATGGTTATACGGGCCTACTACCCCCCGTACTAGGCAACCAATGTACCAACCCCTCGATACGGTTATACGGGCCTACTACCCCCCGTACTAGGCAACCAAGGTACAACCCCTCGATACGGTTATACGGGCCTACTACCCCCCGTACTAGGCTTGGTCGACTCACAACACTTATTTAGGGAAAATCATATACATGTGTCCATTTCATCATCATTTCAGTAATTACATAACCATCCGCCTCATAGGACGTACCTTGGACCTTCCCTTTCCTAAGAATTCTATAATGGGCATTTTATCAAACACAAGGTGGGCAATTGTTCATGTAAATGAAATCATGTATTTCAAGAATACTAAGTCCAACCAATTCCAAAATCCATATAAATCAGCCCACCAACAACATACATAAATATATCAACCTTCATAATTTGATCATGGAAGCATGTAAACCATAAACATCACATAAAAATTCCATTTCATGATAATATGCAAAAGGACCATAATAGGGTGTGTAGTAGTAATTCCATAATTCAAGAGTTCATAATTGATCATGAGGACCCATAAATTTGAAGTAGAAATAGAGGATAAATGGTTGGACTTGTGAAAAGGAAGGTTTCCACAATCAAACCCACATACCTCAACTTTGGAGAATCCTTGATGAAGATTGGAATGGAGAATCGAAGCTTGAGATTGAGTCTTGAATCCGGAATTAGAGCTTGAGATGCTTGAATTTGGTTGAAGATCTTGGTGGAATTTTTGGAGAGGGTTAGAGAGTGTTTTTGGAGTTAAGAAAAATGACTAAGTATGGGACATATCCCCTTTTTATAAAAAAAAACGTCTCCAATCCCGCCTAAAAAAAAAGCTCACTGGAAATTGCAAATCTGCACAGACAGGTTTTTACGAAAATGGTCATAACTCCCTCATCCTAACTCGGACTAAGGTGAAACCAAGTGTGTTGGAAAGCTAACTCAAAGAGCTTTAATTTAATAGTTTGCAGCCCTTCCAGTTCCTTGTGTGCTAAGAGATATGCCCTTTAAAGTTGACCCTCCAAATCGCAATTTTTGCGATTTTCGAATTTGATACGGTTGCTCTAAAATTCGGGTTAGACCCATCTCCCACTCAATTTGACCCCACAAATAAGAATATGAAGTCGAATTTCCGAAATCATGCACGGATTTTGAGATATATGGAAATTACAATTATAGGTGTTTCCGAAGCACATTTTTCGGGCATTTTTGGGGTCGTTTCAATATCTCCCCCTTGGGAACATTCGTCCCCGAATGTTAAAGAAACGTACATGAGAGACACAAACATGGCAATTTCAGCCCACATAAGGATGCAACAATGCACTTACACCTTATTTCCAAACCTCAACATAGTTGTAAAACCACAATGAACTTGTCAACTTAAACATGAATGTATGCAATGACATGGGGGCTGAACTTAAGACCTGAGATTTTATAAAGGGCTTAGATCAATACCTTAGGCTCGAGTGGAGTGGAAAAGATAAGGATATCGCCTTTGCATGTCCGCTTCGTCCTCCCAAGTAGCACTTTCAACTTGTTGATTTCTCCAAAGGACTTTAATGGAAGCCACATCTTTGTTTCTCAACCTCTTCACTTGTCTATCTAAAATCTGAACCGGAACCTCTTCATAGGTCAAATTATCTTCAACAACACCCACAACATCAAGAGACACCATGGCATTCGGATCACCCACACACTTCCTCAACATAGACACATGAAATACCGGATGAACCAGATCCATCTCGCTAGCAATTCCAACTCATAAGCTACCTTGCCAATTCTCCTCATCACCTTATAAGGACCCACGTATCTTGGGCTCAACTTGCCCTTCTTACCAAAACGAACCACACCCTTCATGGGTGTCACCTTCAAATAAACCCAATCACCAACTCGGAATTCAAGAGCCCTTCTCCTCACATCGGCATAGGACTTTTTGCGACTTTGGGCCATCTTCAACCTTTCTCTAATCAACCTAACCTTCTCAAGAGCCTCCATAACTAGGTCTGGTCCTAACAAGGCCACCTCACCAACCTCAAACCACCCAACCGGTGATCTACAACGCCACCCATAGAGAGCCTCCAAAAGGAGCCATACCGATGCTAGATGATAGAAACTATTTGTTATGGCAAACTCAATCAATGGAAGATGATCATCCCAACTACCCTAGCTCCAATACACAAGCCCTAAGGCATTATCCTCAAGTGTTTGATAGTCCTTTCGGACTTGTCATCCGTTTGCGGTGTGAAAGGCCGTAGTAAGCTTAACTCTCGTACCTAGACCCCTTTGGAAAGACTCCAAAAGGTGAGGTAAATTGAGTATCCACGGTCCGGTATGATGGATAGAGGGAATCCCAATGCAACCTTAACCAAGTATGAATATATAAACCTTGCATAATCTTCGCCCATATGTTGTCTTTACCGGTAGAAAATGCGCCGATTTTGTCATCCTATCAACCACCACCCAAATAGAATCAAAACCTTTTCTAGTCTTGGGTAAACCAACTACAAAATCCATATTAATTTCTTCCCACTTCCAAGTAGGAATCTCTATGTCTTGGGTTAGACCACCCGGCCTTTGATGTTTGGCCTTGACTTGTTGACAACTATGACAACCGGAAACGAATTTGGCAATGTCTTTCTTCATGCCTCTCCACCAATACACATCCCTCAAATCTCTATACATTTTGGTGGAAACGGGGTGGATGGAGTAGGAAGAATTATGAGCCTCCTCAAGAATTTTCTCCCTCAAACCATCAACACAAGGCACACACAACCTACCTTGGTACCTAAGGGCACCATCTCCCCCTTGGGAGAAAACTTCCACCTTGCCCTCTTTCACCAAGGCCTTCAATTCAAACAAGGAAGAATCAAGATTTTGTTTTGCTATCACCTCATCAACCAAGGAAGACCTAGCACCATCAACAACGACCACACCACCATTACTAACCTCTTCCAACCTAACCCCCCACCTAGCCAACCGATGTACCTCCCTAGCCATTTCCCTATCACCAGTATCAACATGAGCTAGGCTACCCATAGACACCCTACTCAAAGCATCCGCCACCACATTAGCTTTACCGGGATGATAATGCACACTCATATCATACTCTTTAAGAAATTCTAGCCACCTTCTTTGTCTCATGTTGAGATCTTTTTGGGTGAAGACATATTGGAGGCTCTTATGATCGGTGAACACATCGACATGTACCCCATACAAATAATGACGCCAAATCCTTAAAGCAAACACCACCGCGGCTAATTCAAGATCATGCGTAGGATAGTTCTTTTCATACACTTTGAGTTGTCTAGAAGCATAGGCTATCACCTTACCATTTTGCATTAGGACACAACCCAAGCCAACTCTAGAAGCATCACAAAACACAACAAATCCCTCAAGCCCATCCGGTAGTGACAATATAGGAGCGGACACAAGTTTATCTTTCAAGGTTTGAAAACTCCTTTCGCACTCGTCGGTCCACTCAAACTTAGCCTTCTTTTGTGTCAACTTAGTCATGGGAGAAGCAATAGAAGAAAACCCATTCACAAATCTCCGGTAGTAACCCGCTAAGCCCAAGAAGCTCCTAATATCCGACGGGGTCAATGGCCTAGGCCAATTTCTAATCACATCGGTCTTCTTAGGGTCTACCTTAATACCATCCCCCGACACCACATGACCTAGGAAGGCAACCTCCCTCAACCAAAATTCACACTTTTCATACTTGGCATACAACTTCTCCTCTCTTAATCTTTGCAACACAACCCTCAAGTGACCCATATGTTCTTCCTCACTATGCGAATAGATTAAAATATCATCAATGAAGACCACAACAAAGGAATCAAGGTAGGGTTTAAAGACCCTATTCATTAGGTCCATGAAGGTAGCCGGTGCATTGGTCAACCCAAAGGACATGACCACAAATTCATAATGTCCATACCTAGTCCGGAAGGCTGTCTTGGGAATGTCACCCTCCCTCACCTTCACTTGATGATACCCGGATCGAAGATCAATCTTAGAGAAGTGGCTAGCCCCTTGCAATTGGTCGAACAAGTCATCAATCCTAGGAAGAGGATATTTATTCTTGACGGTGACCCTATTGAGTTGCCGGTAATCGATACACATCCTAAGGGACCCATCTTTCTTCTTCACAAACAACACCGGTGCACCCATGGTGATTGGCTAGGCCTAATAAAACCCTTCTCCAACAAGTCCCTCAATTGTTCTTTCAACTCCTTTAACTCCGCCGGGGCCATACGGTAAGGGGGAATAGAAATGGGTTGAGTATCGGGGAGGAGGTCTATGCCAAAATCTATTTCCCTTTCGGGAGGAACACCGGGAAGGTCATTAGGAAAGACATCAAGGAATTCATTTACGACCGGAACCGACTCTATAAGAAGGGTTTTGGACTCCACATCCCTAACCCTCACGAGGTGATAGAGACACCCCTTAGAGATCAACTTACGGGCTTTAATGCAAGAGATGAATCTACCCTTGACTACCACATTTTGGCTTTCCCACTCAAGAATGGGTTCACTTGGGAATTGGAACTTGACCCTTCGGGTTCTACAATCAATAGAAGCATAGTATGCATGCAACCAATCCATCCCAAGAACAACATCAAAATCGACCATGTTCAATTCAACAAGGTCACAAGGCAATATTTTATGCAAGATGCAAATAGGACAATTTCTATAGACCTTCCTAGCAACAATATATGCACCAATAGGAGTAGACACCTTATATGACTCACGCAACAAGTCGGGCTCGTCTTCCTCTTGTATTAGACATGATCTAGCATAGCAAAGAACAACCGTTAGGGAAGAACTTAATTCAACTCTACAGCACGACTTAGAACATGGAGAAGGGAAACATTTCCTAAAACGTCTCATAGCCTCCTACTCATAGTTGTGGTGCACAACACAACCATGAATCGGACTCTAATCAACGCGGTGTGTTGGACTCCGAGGATCATTCAACCTAGTGCTCTGATACCAAGTTTGTCACGACCCAAGCCTAGGGCCTAGATGTGACCGGCGAATGGGGAACCCGAAGGAACCCCAAACAAGCCTCATAGCGTATCATTACACATCCTTGGTCGCGGAAGCAATTAAATGACCATAAGCGATAAGCATAGTCAAGGGGAAATCGGGACTAAGGGAGCAAGAAGAAAAAAAAAATGATACATAAATACCATAGATGAGTCAAGCTCAAGCATAAAACACAACTTGTCCAACACCACCTCTAAACATGAGTACTTAGCGGGGGCCAAGACAAACTACCGGGCTCACCCTCATAGTCAAAACATAACTAGAAAGGAAAAGTTTTATACATAGCAAAAGATCATGAGCAACGTCCCCGAAATGGAGGACTCACCAATAACCACTATAGAAAATCGTACTAGCCACGCGGAGGAGGATGGTCAAGCGGTGCTCCGGTCCCTACATGGTGACATCATGTAGGCATAGAGTATGCGTTAGTACATTTGAATGTACTAAGTATATGGGATGCAATGCAATGCTACATTAGATGGACATCATAGGAAAAATGCGTAATCATACCCAATAGATAGCATATTAATGAAATGATATGTATAATGATGCTTACATAAAAAATCATATTTAATGGGACGTAGTACATGTGTGGCGAGTGACCATCAATATAGTATTTCCAAGGCCTACCACCCCCTTGGAGAGGCGAAAGAGGTACAAACCCCTCAATATGGTTACACGGGCCTACCACCCCCCGAGCTAGGGACCAAGGTACAAACCCCTCGATATGGTTATACGGGCCTACTACCCCCCGTACTAGGAAACCAGGTACCAACCCCTCGATACGGTTATACGGGCCCAACCAAGGTACAAACCCTCGATATGTTATACGGGCCTACTACCCCGCGTACAGGCATGGTCGACTCACAACACTTATTTAGAGAAAATCATATACATGTGTCCATTTCATCATCATTTCAGTAATTACATAACCATCCGTCTCATAGGACGTACCTTGGACCTTCCCTTTCCTAAGAATTCTATAATGGGCATTTTATCAAACACAAGGTGGGCAATTGTTCATGTAAATGAAATCATGTATTTCAAGAATACTAAGTCCAACCAATTCCAAAATCCATATAAATCAGCCCACCAACAACATACATATATATATCAACCTTCATAATTTGATCATGGAAGCATGTAAACCATAAACATCACATAAAAATTCCATTTCATGATAATATGCAAAAAGGACCATAATAGGGTGTGTAGTAGTAATTCCATAATTCAAGAGTTCATAATTGATCATGAGGACCCATAAATTTGAAGTAGAAATAGAGGATAAATGGTTGGACTTGTGGAAAGGAAGGTTTCCACAATCAAACCCACATACCTCAACTTTGGAGAATCCTTGATGAAGATTGGAATGGAGAATCGAAGCTTGAGATTGAGTCTTGAATCCGGAATTAGAGCTTGAGATGTTTGAATTTGGTTGAAGATCTTGGTGGAATTTTTGGAGAGGGCTTAGAGAGTGTTTTTGGAGTTTAGAAAATGACTAAATATGGGACATATCCCCTTTTTATAAAAAATGACTCCAACCCGCCTAGAAAATTCGCTCACTGGAATTGGAAATTCTGCACAGACAGGTTTTACGAAAATGGTCATAACTCCCTCATCCTAACGCGGAATAAGGTGAAACCAAGTGCGTTGGAAAGCTAACTCAAAGAGCTTTAATTTGATAGGTTGCAGCCCTTCCAGTTCCTTGTGTGCTAAGAGATATGCCCCTTTAAAGTTGACCCTCCAAATCGCAATTTTTGCGATTTTCGAATTTTGATACGGTTGCTCTAAAATTCGGGTTAGACCCATTTCCCACTCAATTTGACCCCACAAATAAGAATATGAAGTCGAATTTCCGAAATCATGCACGGATATTGAGATATATGGAAATTACAATTATAGGTGTTTCCGAAGCACATTTTCGGGCATTTGGGTCGTTTCAGGTTTCTAGGCCTTGTGAACCCCTCAAACTGATGGAACTGAGTAGTATCCCAAATTGGTGGGTGATCATTCATAACTCCATCTGTGGAGAGCCGTTTCACCTCAAGAATAGTACGTTATCCAGCATTCTTGAGCCTATAAAGGGCTCTTGGAGCTATAACTGGGACAAATATGGAGGTTGGTGCTTGGGTGGATGAGGGTTGCACCAGCTTGGACCGGATGACTGTTCTCTTCCTTACAACCCCCTTTTTGGGTTGCACACTTTCTTGTGTAGATGGTTGTGAAGTGGTAGGTTGTGGTCTCCGAAGAGCCTCAGATGGCTCATTAATAACTATCCCTTTTTATTCAATATGGGAGGAGATTATGTATCCGAAGTTGGTAACTGCTTTCTTTTTGTCTTAGCCATGACCTGCAAAGCACACACATTTAAACATAGAATTAGTGAAGGTTAGTTGAAATCAAACTCAGTTGGAATCACAATTCAAAAAAACCCTGAGGCTCATCTAACGGGAAGGCGAATCGCCTAATAGGATAGGCGAGCTTTGGTGAGCTCGCCGAAATAGACAGTAGTGATTATCAAAAGAAACAAGCAAAAAGGGCAAATTCAATTCCAACTTGCCAATTCGTCAAGTTGGTATCAGCGGGCTAAGACAAGTCCACCAAAATTGACAGTGCAAAATGAAAAGAAACAGTTATCAAGGGCGATGTCCACTCCCACTCGGTGATACACCAAATGGGTTTGGCGAACTAAGACAGGCTCGCCGAATGGGATAGTGCCCAAGGTCACATATTCATTCAAGAAGAGCGAGCTGGGGCTTACTCAGCGATTCGCCTAACCTCCTTGGCAAGTTAAGACAAGCCCACCAAACAGGAGATGTTCAGCCCAGTGCCTAATTTTCATAGCTAAAACCAACATACGCAACAACAACAAGTTCCCCAACATCATTACAATCCACCTATATGCTTATCTACCCATGGGTACTCAGACTTCCCCCAGATATTTCAAAGTATTGTTCAAATCGATGATTTGCCCTTAAGAAAGTCGTCACACTGTCTATCATTGGGCAAAATCATGCAATTGGGTCAACACTGGTTACTCAGACTTCACCCACATCAAATTCAACTAAGGCCCACTAGGTTTACAAGTTCAATTCCAACATTTAACCAACACATTCAAGTTTAGCAATTTCTAGGCTGTTATACAGGCAATTAACTTATGGGCACAGTTCAATATGATCATTCCAGAGCTACCCAATGAAATCCAATTGTCACATGCATCAAATGGCTCAAAGCCTATATACAAAACAAGGTTTACAACTCAAAATACGCAATTAAAATTGAAAACCAACCTCAAGTAGAAGCAAGACTCAAAAAGAACAAGAGAGTAGGGCTGGGTCGACTGCTCTAGCAAGCAAATTCACTCCACGCACTCACAAATCACACAATAAGGACTCACAAGATCTCAAATAAGGTATTGCAAGAGATAGGAAAGAAAATGGATCAAAGGTTTTAAAGGGTTTTCTTTTTGAGTTTGAAAAGATCCTTGGCTTTTTATATCAGGCACACTCGGTGATCATGACTAACGTCGCAGAGTATGTTCGGCGCATCGCCGACTAGAGCTAAAGCAAGCCGAACATGCCTGAACTAACACCAAACCTGAAGGTTGATTTGGCAAACCCGATAGAGTCCACAGAGTGTACTTCGGCGGATCATCTTTTGGAGCTTAGATCGCCAAAATTGACAGTGCACTTTTCCACATTTTCCAGCTCAGAAGGCGGACAAGAATGAGTTCGCATAATGCCTTCAGTTGATCGCCATGTTGGTTTTGGCATCGCCTTATGTCCCTTTTTCAACCTTTTGACTTTTTTTAACCTGCACTTACAACACACACTATTGAAAGAAATAAAACAAAATTTAAAACTTGGGTTGCCTCCCAAGAAAGCCTTATTTAATGTCGTGGCACGACATAGTTCTCATTTCCTCAATATTTATTTTTGGGATTTGGGACGATGTCAGTAGGCAACATTCCCTTTTGCCTTGAATTAAGGTGAGTGGAGATCTGGCATAATTGAGTCTCCAATTTCTTGATAGACACCGAATGAGAGGTCACCGTTTGAGATAAAAAGAAGAAGTCAATTTTCAATTCCTTCAACACTTTGTCAGATCCTTCAACCTTGTTGAAGATCCTTGTGAGCATTTCCTCGGTTCGGTTCCCTTCCGGACCAGCTGGTTCTTTTGGTCGTGGATGATCATGGAGAGGAATATACCTATATTTTTCAACCTCCCTCTCTCACCAATTTCCACCTCGCCAATCTTTCCAACCACTATCTCGCTCCTTTTTCAAACCTTGGTTCCCACCTTGTCGTTGATAGTTTGGGTGACAACCCCCCATTTGGTTTTCCAAATATTGAACCTCTTCATTGTATAATGCCTAAAACTTGGCATCATCCGGAAATTTCCCACTAGTATTTCCAACCGCATTCACTGATTTAAGTCCACCTCCCATGACACGTTTGGACAACAAATCGAGTTGGGTCATCATTTTGGCCATGTTTTCATTTTGTTCATTGTCCTTCTCGATTTGATCTTTGCTCAAACTCAGTTGTAGAGGCAACACTTGGTCTTCTCTAGTATGACATGCTTAGTTAACTTTGGTCATGTCATCTAAGCAACAAAGCAGCCACATCATACGGTTGTCTCATTAATCCTCCTTAGACTAAGTGGTCAGCCACACCTTTATTGATTGAATCAAGGATACAATAGGAAGTATTATAGCAGCAAATGTTCTAGAACACCATGTGTCAGACATTGCAAAAGTAGTTTCTTGAATCGCAACTAAGTCTCATATATAGGTTCACCACAATTACGCTTGAAATTCTAGATTTGGATTCAAAGTTTAACCATATTCGAGGGGGAAAAGAACCTCTCCAAGAAAGCTCCATTCAACTCCTCCCAAGAAGTAATAGAATCATTTGGCAATTCTGCCAACCATCTTATAGCTCACCCGTTAAAGAGAACGAGAATAACCTCAACCTCACAAACTCTTGTGAGATGTTCTTGAACACAAACGGCCCACACACCTCCACAAAATTCCTAAGGTGTTCTTGGGGATCTTCATGAGCTAAACCCCCAAACAGTTCTCTTAGTTGGAGCAATTGTAGCATTGTTCTGGTTACATGAAACACAGCCCTCCCAGCTGCGGGAGGTATGTGGATGGCTCCCGTGGTTTGAACAATATTCACATGCATATTATTCAAATCACCCATGTTGTCATTTTGACCGTAGTGGCTAACATTGTCACTACCCTGGTCACTCATTGTATTAGACCTACAAATCAACAAACAACAACACAAAACAACAATCTACTACAACTAAACAAATTTTACAAACTAATTTCTCAAATAGGATTCTCAACCACCATTCCCCAGCAACGGCGCCATATTTGATAACACTCAAATCACTCTCTAAAATAAATTAAAAGAGTGAGCAGTCGTAATCAATAAAACTACCCAACTAAGAGTCGGGGTCGAATCCCACAGGGAATGGTATATCATAGAAAATTCTATCAAGACATTTGGATTGTAAAATCATTCATTTGTAGTAGTAAAAACAAGTGGGTGGATGATTCCACCAATTTAATCAAAAGATTTGATTGTCAATTATCGCAATTTAATCTAAGATTTCAGAAAATTCAAGAGTTAACACGCAATCTAGGGGTGCGGGGATTGGAAATCGATATCATATAGGGGTAATTGTGATGCTCTATAGTGATGAACATTCATGAATAGACTGGGTTATCTTCAATGACGCTAATCTTTTTTCGATCTCATAGCATCTTTTCATAGAATCTCCTTTCGGTCCGATCTACATGCCAATTTCAGCAACCCAATACCTTACTTTACTCTCTCTTTCGATGCAGAAGTAGGGCAAATAGATCTGACCCATAACCTTTATTTTCAAGCACGTTATAGACATCAAACCTAAATTGCTAGTATCAGACTAATTACCCACTCCAATCACTCTTTCGAGCATCGATCGAAGATCGGAAGTAGGAATTAAGTTTGTGACCTTAACCCATAAGTTAACCACATTCTAATTAGCCCAAATTCATGAATGAGCAGCAGCAAAACAGAGCATAACACAATACCCACTATATTAATCAACACCCAACCCCATAATTGCACTCCTAGATCTTGGGGTTTTAGCCACCCATCACAAAAAGTAAAGAAAGTATACCTTTCATGAAAGCAGCCATAGGTAACATAAAATTAAGCAATTACAAGCAAACTCACTTTGAATCCAACTTCAATTTGTCAATTTCAAGAACAAAGTTGAAAAACCCCAAAAACTAGAGAGTGTTCTTCACAAGGTAAAGTTATTTTCTCTCCAACTCTAAGCTTACAAAAAGCAAAACTAAAACTGTCGAAGACCCTCTTTCTTTCTCTCTCCTTTGGGCTATTTATAGTTTCCCAAAATTTGGACCAAAATTCAACACGTTACCCTTTGGGTGACGTTAGTCAGACTAGCCAAACTCATTTGGTGAGTCGCCATTCATGCTTTAGCTCACCTTCTCTTACTCTAGGCTTCAGGTGTTTGAACCTCAGTCGGCAAGCTCATTTGAGTCTACCTTTCACATTCGACGTATCACCGAGTACCACCTTAGTTCACCTCTCGAGCCTTCAATTTTTCTCCTTGTACTGTCAATTTAAGCGATGGTCAACAAGCTCGCCTTTTTCATTCGGTGCGTCACCCTTTCTGTTGGAGTTTGTTGACCTGCCTCGATACACGCAAGTGTTGTGCACTATAATTTTGGGCGAGGTCATGCTCACTAGGCGATCTGCCTTTCTTGTTTAGCGATTATCAATGTATAGTTTGCACTTCTTTTAACATTTTTAGTCATTCTTTCAAACATTCATCCTTTCCTTGTCCATTAGCCTTCGTTGTTGCAAAACATCAAAATATTATCAAAATAGGACATATTTAGGCGTTTAAGACATTAATTATTGAGCTAAATAGGCCTTAAATGAGTGCAAATCTACCACTCATCAGCAGCGACAAGAGGCCCCATCATCAGGGTGGTTTCAGTGGGTCACAGTCCCATAGTAGGGGGTTTCCGAGCTGAGGTTACCCACAACAGTTTAAACCCGCTAGGCCGGTTCAGGTAGCCCTTTAGATTACAGATGGTAGCACTGCAGGTGTTAGTGGTCAGATGATTTATGCACCGGTCCAGACTTCTCGTGGTGCACATTCAAGGAATTCAGGTCGTAGTGGCCAGTCAGGTTCAGTCGAGTCGTTTTAGAGGGGAAATACTGGTAGAGGTTGCTACGAGTGTGGTGTAGTGGGTCACTTTGCCCGAGAGTGTCCTATGATACATCATCCTAGGAGGCAGGGTCAGTCGAGTCCACACGGTCAGCAGGTTCAGGCCCCAAGGCTCCAATTTAGGATACTAGGGGTGGTCCCTAGGGTACTAGAGGTGGTCCTCAGGTAGGAAAATTGGGTGGTCGAGGTGGACGCAGCCATATGTATGCTTTTTCGGGGAGGCTAGAGGTGGAGACATCGAATGTTGTTATCACTGGTACGATCTCTTCCTCCCATCAACCTACTTATGCTTTATATGATCTGGGGTCTACATTTTCATATATGTCTGCCTATTATGGTACATGGTTGGAGTTATCTTGTGAGCTGATGTATGTGTCTATGCATGCAGCTACCCCTATAGGTGACTCTTTAGCAGTGGATGGAGTTTATATAGCATGTGTGGTGACCATCTTGGGGTATGCTACTTGGGTAGATCTTATTGTGTTGGATATGGTAGATTTTGACATGATTCTAGGCATGGATGGGTTGTCTTCCTACCATGCGGTCTTGGATTGCTTCTCCAAGACTGTTACTTTGTGCATGCCTGGTATTTCTCCTCTTGTGTGGGCTGGTTCTGATGGTTATTTGCCGAGAGGTGTCATCTCTTTTCTGACTGCACAACGGTTGGTAGGGAAGGGGTGTCTATCTTATCTTGCCTATGTCCGTTATACTAATGCTGACACTCCTTCTCTTGAGTTAATTCCTGTGGTTAGAGAGTTTGCTGATGTGTTCCCTACCGATCTACCTAGTCTTTCTCCTGACCTTGATATTGATTTTGGGATTGATGTTGAGCTGGGTACGCAGCTAGTTTCTATTCCACCATATCAGATGGCTCCAGCTAAGTTGAAGGAGCATCTCCAAAGTCTCTTGGGTAAGAGGTTTATTAGACCGAATGTATCTTTTGGGGTGCTCCTGTCTTGTTCTTGAAAAACAAGGATGGTACCTTGCATATGTGTATTGACTACAGATAGCTGAATAAGGTGACTGTCAAGAACATGTATCCTATGCCTCGGATTGATAATTTATTTGACCAGCTTCAGGGTGCAACAGTGTTCTCTAAGATAGACTTGAGATAGAGCTACCACGATTGAAGATTAGGGCTGTGGACATCCCTAAGACTGCCTTTAGGACTCGATATGGCCACTACGAGTTCTTAGTCATGTCTTTTGGGTTGACTAATGCCCCAGCAGCATTTATGGATTTGATGAATCGTGTGTTGATGCCCTATTTAGACTCCTTTGTGATTATGTTTATCGATAACATCTTGGTCTACTCCGGGAGTAGGGAGCAGCATGAGCAGTATCAGAGGATTGTACTCCATACTTTGAGGGATCAGCGATTGTATGCCAAATTCACTAAGTGTGAGTTTTGGCTTGAGTGTGTAGCATTCTTGGGGCACATGGTGTCCAAGGATGGGGTTATGGTGGATCTGGTGAAGATTGAGGCAGTTCGTAGTTGGGCCAGGCCCACTTCTATCACGACCCAAAAATGGACGTGATGACATTGTCCTTTCCCACCAAGACAAGTCAACCTCAACCCAACGAAAAGGAAAGAAAAGTGAAAATAAATAAAGCAAGAATGAGACAAAGGCGAAAATCGTATTCATTCTAAACAACACCCCAAATACTAGTTGTTACGTGTACAAGCCACTAAAGTAAATACACAATTCGAAAGATAAATACAAGTCTCAAATGTCTTTGTTTCTCAAATAGAACAAAACATAGCAAAAAGGAAAAGAGCGCCCGACGAAGTGACAAGCAGCTACCTCTTCAATCCTTGATAAGCCTCGAAAAATGGAGAAAAAAAATATCATACCGGTCTGGGCTGGGAACCTACACAAGTGTAGAAGCAAGGAGAGAGTACCACCAATACGGTACCCAGCAAGTAACCTAATTAGCTAGGCAACCTAGCTAAATTGCATACTCCTTTCCAATCCAACTGAACTTCCTCAAACTACAACCTGCACAGAAATCAGCCAAACCTAACAATTTTACAATAAACAGGTCTCAAGGCTCACATATCATAGACTCACAATTAGAACATCAACATGAATCAAATAAGTCAATCTCAAGTTTCAAGTAGTTTATCCTCAAACAACACACATATCACTCACATGTCACAAATCAAACATAAGCATCAAATTGTATCAATCACAACACTAGCCGTAAATGACCTCGGCATCAAAACACTTGTTGAAAATGACCTCGGCATATATTAACCACTAGCCGAAAATGACCTCGGCTCATATCAATCACTAGTCAGAAATGACCTCGGCTCATATCAATCACTAGCCAGAAATGACCTCGGCTTATATCAATCACTAGCCGGAAATGACCTCGGCTTATATCAATCACTAGGGGAAAATGACCTCGGCATCACAAGCTATCACATGTCTCATCACGGTGTTCCAAATCAATGCACATAAGCAATATCACACCACACGGAAGAGACAATAATATACACATCTCAAGTCCACATTCATGATGCCAAGTATATCACCAATAAATCAAATAGGGAACACAACAAGGCAATTCACGGTTCACATTTTTCATCAAGAAGCCTTTTCATTTTTTCCATTCTTTTAGTAATTTACAATGATCCAGTGGAACAATAACCCTTCACCTCAATCCCGATTACTCCCAACACATAGGCAATGAAGAGAAATAAACAATTTAACCAAATTGTAAAGTTCAAGAGATCACTTGCCTCAAATCAATCAATTAATCACTTCAAGAGTTGAGTCTTTCCTTCCGAGTCACTTCCAAAGCCACAAAATCTATAATAATCAAGTATTCACAATCATCTGCCAGAAATCAAAATACTCACATCAATACTCTTGAAAAATGGGTCAATCAACACAAACCCCAATTCAAAATTAAGGTTTGAATCTGGAAATTAATACTTGAAAACATTACTCAAGGCTTTAGGAACTCATTTGAGAAAACTATTTCGAAAAAGGGATTAAAACCACTTCAAAATCACCATTTTAGTTTAAAGACTTGAGTTCTTGAAAAACCTCAATCTATCTATCCAAAAATCTTGATTTGAACACATAAATCCAATATTAATAATGGGTAATTGAAGATCTAGAATTAAGAACCGTTACCCAAAAGTTTTTCCTCAAAAATTTGGTCCAAATCGCCACCATAAAGCTTCCAAAACTCAAAAATGGTGAAATGGGGGTGGAAACCCTGATTTTAGGAAAACCATTCTGCCCAGGTCTCAGATGCTCATCGCGATCGCGACCCAAGGTTACGCAATCGCAATGGGCAATTCAGTCAACTCATTAAAGTTTGACCATCGTGATCATGATGAACAATTCACACAAAACTACGCGATCGCGTGGGTTGGCCCGCTATCGCGATACACAAATTACACTGCACCAGAAACTGAAACCAGCAAAATCAGCCAAACTCAAAATCATCGAAAGGACCCTTGAGATTCGTTCAAAATCCCGTACACACAAACCAGATACGCAAATCAATTATAATCGACGTTCCAGACTCAATGGAACCGTCAAAACACGAATCTGAGGTCTCCTTGACCCGACATCCATGAAAACCACAAGAAACTAACTCAACGCCTAAAAAGGTCAAAACAAGCTCGAGACCTCTCAAAAATCAACCAAGACCACTCCTAGGCCTAAAATCATCCCCTGCATCCAACGAAACTCTTGAAATTTCAATCCGAGCATCTGAACTCCGAATGTTGATCAAAGTCAACCCAAGGGATAAAATTCTATAAATTCACAACTTAGCACCTCAGAATCAGAAATCGACAACTCTCACGGATCGGATTTCACATAATGGAACTAATGGAATTGAAATAATTCAATTTCGACACTCGAAACTCCAAAAGACTTCGAAAACCACTTTTAATGGAATTGAAATAATTCAATTTCGACACTCGAAACTCCAAAAGACTTCGAAAACCACTTTTAAGAAACTTAAGCCTTTCAAACTCAAAATTACCAAAAATATCAACTTCTAACTCAAAGTTTGGAACCAACTTCCAAAACTCAATCAAGAAACAGCTCGGGATCAAAATTGAGAGGAAAAAATGGTAAATTTCACAAGAATACCAAAAATGACCAACCGGGTCATTACAACTTCTCCTACTGAGGTTCACAGTTTCATCAAGTTCGCAGGCTACTACAGACGGTTCGTAGAGGGGTTCTCTGCTATTGCGGCACCTTTGACTAGATTGACTCAAAAAAATGTTCCCTTCCAATGGTTTGATGAGTGTGAGGCGAGCTTCTTGAAGCTCAATGTGCCGCCCCATGGGAGGCTACATTAAATTCCAACATTTTTGGAAGTGGGGCAGCACCATATCGCACTTCGTCGAGTCTCGAACGTTATGCAGATATTCATCCGACTTTGGGAGATTATTTTGGGACTCTTGGAGAGCAATTAATGCACTTGAAAAGCTTTTCAAAAAGGAATCCAAGACCTGCAGCAAAGCTGGAAGTGGCAGCACTTGACAACTGACTTTTTGCCATTTTTAGTAGCAGCTTTTTACCTACCTGTACTTTGGGAAAGATACCCATGTTTAGCATTTTCGTTTTGGGACTTGGCTCCCTTGCTTGTTAGTTTTTATTTATATGTTGTATAAGTCCCCAAGAGGGCAGATCGTATTGAACACTTAGAGAAATACACAAAACCAGAAAATTGGCATTTGCCTCCCGAAACATCTCTTGTTCCGATTTTCGTTGTTGGGTGTTCGTGTGGACTTCGTGTGCGTTTTAGTTCTGCACTTTTTGTGCTATTTGTTTGGCAAGGACTGAGCCTTTAGGACGTTGTGTAAGCCTTTAGGTTGTCCCATGCGCCTCGTGAAAATAGCCTTGTGACAAGTGGTATCAGAGCCAGGTTGAACATGAAGTTGAAGTTGCAACGGAACGAAGAAGTTGTTCATAAAAAGGATCCAGAGGTTCGTAAGGATGTTGCCAAGAAACGTGATAAGAGTATGGGGAGAGACCCTTCCTCTAATCCACCAGGTTGTGGCCGAGTTCCCCATGAAGAATGTGAGGGTTCCGACACCAACCAACTCGATGAAAAGATCATTGGAGTTGAGGCTGGTTTGTTGGCCTTGAACCGGAGACTTGTTGTTATTGAGAACAATTTTAGTTCTCTTGAAGCTGCTGCTCTTGAAGGGTTCGATGAGGTCAAGGGGAATCTCATTGAACAAGGTGAAGAGAACAAGGAGGGGCTGACCAACCTTGAACTCAAACTCACTGAGGCTCTCTCCTCTCTACATAGAGAGTTTGAGGCCTTGAAAGCGCAGGTTGAGGAATCTGTCGTGGCAGGAGTTGCTGGACCCATTACAGTCCGTGAAACTCGTATTGAAGCTCCTAAACCAAAGGAGTTTCGTGGTAAAAGAAATGCCCAAGACGTTGAGAAATTTTTGTGACAAATGGATGCTTACTTTGAGCATGTGAATATTACAAGTGAGGCTGCCAAAATCCGAACAGCAGCTCTGTACTTGAGTGATATTGCCATGTTGTGGTGGCGTAGGAAAAAGGCGGACATGGAGAGAGGGGTCGTTCCATTGATGATTGGGAATAGTTCAAAGAGGAGTTGAAACGTCAATTCTATCCTCAAAACGTGGTGCATCAGGCTCGTCGAAAGTTGAGGGAATTGAAGCAAACATCCTCCATTCGTGACTATGTGAAAGAGTTCAAAAAAGTCACTCTCCAAATTCCAAACTTGACCAGCGAAGACTTGCTGTTCTATTTCTTGGACGGCCTCCAAAATTGGGCCAAACAAGAACTTCAAAGGCGACAAGTCAATGATGTTGATGAGGCGATCGTAGTGGCGGAATCATTGACTGATTTCCAGTCCGAGGCTGCGAAGGGAGGGACAACCAGAGCAAAGTTGTTCCTCCCAAGGTGGATAACAACCGGAACAAAGGCAAGTTTGTTCCCAACTTTGTTCCCAACAAAGGCAGCGACAACCGAAGCAGTGACAACCGAGGTAACAATCGAAACCAGCCTTCTAATTTCCGCAAAAAATATGAAGACCGTAAGAAAGGTGCTCCACATCGTGAGGGCTGTTATATTTGTGGTGAGACGACTCACATTGCCCGTTACTGTCCTTCTTTAGGTAAATTGAGTGCTATGGTTGCTGCCCAAAAGCAACAAGAAAAGGCAGTAATGCATAACGGTGGACAGCCCGGGGAGCAAGGCGGACAGGTTGGTGGAGTGGACAACGGCAAAAATGTGGCTGTTGGTTTGTTCAACCACATGGCCTTATTTAATCATATGAGACTTGCAACACTTGCTGCCCAGCCAGCTCGTATGAGGCCACGTAAGTCACTGTTTGTTAATGCTAAGTTGAATGGCAAAGATGTTCGCATCATGGTGGACACCGGTGCAACACATAATTTTATTAAGGAGGAAAGGGCCAAGGATCTTTGCTTGACTTATGTTTCCAGCAATACTTTGTTGAAAACCGTCAACGCCCTCCCCACTACTGTCCATGGCTTCGCTCCTAAAGTCCCTATTGATTTAGGAGGCTGGAAGGGGTTGACGGACTTCACAATTGCTCCCATGGATGTGTTTGATATTATTTTGGGGCTGGATTTTTGGTATGAGATCAATGCGTTTATTTCGCCGCGTCTCAACCAACTTCACACCAGTGATGCCGGAGGTTCTTGCGTGGTACCCCTTATTCGGGTACCACAAAATGGAGTGCACTTATCCTCTATACAGCTTGTTAAGGGCTTCAAGAAAGGGGAACCAACCTTCCTTGCTACCCTTGTTGGAGGCGTCAAATATTCAATTGAGGCAGTAGCTTTGCCTCCTTGTATTGAACAAGTTCTTCTTGAAAATAAGGACGTGATGCCAAATGAACTTCCCCAGCAGTTGCCACCGCGAAGGGAAGTTGATCACCAAATTGAATTAATTCTCGGGGTGAAGCCACCTGCCATGACGCATTATCGCATGGCGCCCCCGGAATTGGAGGAGTTGAGGTAGCAGCTTAAAGAGTTCCTTGATGCTGGGCACATCAGGCCGTCTAAGGCACCATTTGGGGTACCCGTTCTGTTCCAAAAGAAGAAGGAAGAGACACTGCATTTGTGTATTGATTACCGGGCCCTCAACAAGGTCACGGTAAAGAACAAATACTCGATTCCTTTGATTGCACATTTGTTTGATCGATTGGGACAGGCCAAGGTGTTCACAAAAATGGACTTGAGGAAGGGCTACTACCAAGTCCGGATTGCCGAAGGGGACGAGCCAAAGACGACTTGTGTTACTCGTTATGGGGCATTTGAGTGGCTGGTCATGCCATTCGGTTTGTCAAATGCTCCTGCGACATTTTGCACTTTGATGAACAAGATATTCCATCCCTTTTTGGATCAGTTTGTAGTTATCTACAGGATGATATTGTTGTTTATAGCAACAGCATGGCGGAGCATGTTGAACACTTGCGCAAGGTGTTCAAAGTATTGAGGGACAACGACTTATGTGTGAAGCAGGAGAAGTGCAGCTTTGCACAACATATTGTCCAATTCCTTGGACATACCATCAGTCATGGTGAGATAAGGATGGACAACGACAAAGTGAAGGCGATTCGCGATTGGGAGGCTCCAACAAAGGTACCCGAATTACGGTCCTTTCTTGGCCTCGCTAATTATTATCGACGCTTCATATTTGGTTATTCCGCTATTGCTTCTCCACTCACCGACTTGCTGAAAAAGAGTCATGAGTGGGAGTGGTCTGATTTGTGCAATGAAGCTTTTGAAAAGCTTAAGGCAGCCATCACCAAGGAACCAGTCTTGGCGCCGCCTGATTTTACTAAGGCATTTAAAATTCAGACCGACGCATCCGATTTCTCTATTAGTGGTGTCCTAATGCAAGAGGGCCACCCAATAGCAATTGAAATTAGAAAATTGAATGATGCCGAGAGGCGTCATTCGGCACATGAAAGAGAGATGACGGCTATAGTTCATTGTCTAAGGACTTGGCGTCATTATGTATTGGGTGCTCACTTTTTTGTTAAGATGGATAATGTCGCGACAATGTATTTTCAGTCCCAAAAGAAGTTGACTGCCAAGCAAGCACGTTGGCAAGACTTTTTGGCTGAATTTGATTTCAATTTTGAGTACAAGCCGGGGAAGGCTAATGTTGTAGCCGATGCTCTTAGTCACAAGGCTGCCTTAGCTGCCATTATTAGCTGAATGAGCAGCGATATTGTAGAGAATATTAAAGAGGGCATGCTGCATGATTCCGTGGCAAAACAACTTCTCGTTTTGGCCCAACAACTTCTCTTTTTGGCCCAACAAGGCAAGACGAAGAAGTTTTGGGAGGAGAATGGCTTGTTGTACACTACGGGCAGGCGTGTGTACGTTCCGAGGTGGGCTAACCTTAGGCGTACTTTGATCAAAGAGGGACATGATACTGCATGGGCTGGTAACCCGGGGCAGAAGCGGACTTTGGCGTTATTAGAGTCCTCTTATTATTGGCCTCGGATGCTAGATGATATTGAGGTCTATGTGCGTACTTGCCTCGTTTGTCAACAAGATAAAGTTGAAACAAAGGCGCCTGGCGGACTGCTTGAGCCGCTGCCTATTGCCAGAAAACCATGGGACAGCGTCACTATGGATTTCATCACTTGCTTGCCGAATTCGCAGGGGTTTGGTACTATTATGGTTGTTTTTGATCGCTTCTATAAATATGCGACCTTCACTACAACGACGGCCAGTTGCAAGGCTAAGGAGGCAGCCCGTTTATTTTTGTGAGATGTCGTGAAGCATTAGGTGTGCCCAAACATATTATTAGTGATCGTGACCCTCGATTCACTGGTGCATTTTGGAGGGAATTATTCAGTTTGCTTGGGTCTGAGCTGCACTTCTCGACCAGCTTCCATCCTCAAATGGATGGGTACACGGAGAGGGTCAACGCGCTCTTGGAGTGCTATTTACGGCACTATGTTAGTGCCAATCAAAAGGATTGGGCAAAGTTGCTTGATACTGCCCAGTTCTCATACAATTTGCAGCTAAGTGAGGCAACGGGGAGGAGTCCATTTGAATTAGCAACTGGGTAGCAACCCAACACGCCTCAATCCTTGCCGGTTTGAAGAGTCCGGGTGCTTATTATATGGCGAAAGCCTGGGAGGAGCAGGTTGACCTTGCCAGGTCATATCTTGATAAAGCAGCCCGGAAAATGAAGAAGTTTGCTGATCGAAAGCAGCGTCCAGTTAATTATAGAATTGGGGATAAGGTGATGGTCAAGCTTAATCCCCGACGATTCAAGTCCCTACGAAATGTGAATCAGAGTTTGATTCGACGTTCGAGGGCCCATTTGAGATTACTTCCAAGGCAGGCAAGATTTCATTTCGGGTTGACATGCCCCATCATTTGAAGATACATCCGGTCTTCCACGCAAGCCAATTAAAACCATATTTCGAAGACATGGAAGACAAAGATCGGGGGTAGTCCGGTCGGGCTCAAATATTTATTACTCCACCAGCCGTGGACAAATAGATCGAGGCTATTATTGATCACCAACTAGTTCATGGCAAAGGCTGGAATAATTCGAGTTTGTAGTTCCTCGTCCATTGGAAAGGAACAACACCGGAGGAGGCTACGCGGGAGAAATATGAGGACTTGTGGTAGTTCCGTGACCAGGTCCATCATTATTTGCAATTGTGTGGCACCGAGGTCGTCGCCAAATCAGGTGGTGGAGCGTGTGCCACCCTGCAGGAGGCTACATTAAATTCCAATGTTTTTGGAAGCAGGGCAGCACCATATCGCGCTTCATCGAGTCTCGAACGTTATGCAGATATTCATCCGACTTTGGGAGATTATTTTGGGACTCTTGGAGAGCAATTAATGCACTTGAAAAGCTTTTCAAAAAGGAATCCAAGACCTGCAGCAAAGCTGGAAGTGGCAGCACTTGACAACTGACTTTTTGCCATTTTTAGTAGCAGTTTTTTACCTACCTGTACTTTGGGAAAGATACCCATTTTTAGCATTTTCGTTTTGGGACTTGGCTCCCTTGCTTGTTAGTTTTTATTTATATGTTGTATAAGTCCCCAAGAGGGCAGATCGTATTGAACACTTAGAGAAATACACAAAACCAGAAAATTGGCATTTGCCTCCCAAAACATCTTTTGTTCTGATTTTCGTTGTTGGTTGTTCGTGTGGACTTCGTGTGCATTTTAGTTCTGCACTTTTTGTGCTATTTTTTTGGAAAGGACTGAGCCTTTAGGGCGTTGTGTAAGCCTTTAGGTTTTCCCACGCGCCTCGTGAAAATAGGCCCGTGACATCAAGGCTTTATTGACTTCAGCACCGATTCTGACTCTTCATGTCGATGGCTATGGATTTACGGTCTACTGTGATGCTTCCAGTGTTGGCCTGGGTTGTGTTTTGATGCCGCATGGTAGAGTTATTACTTATGTTTCCAGACAGCTGGAGTTTCATGAGAAAAACTACCCCACTCATGACTTGGAGTTGGCAGTTATAGTCTTCACTTTTAAAATTTGGAGGCACTACCTGTATGGAGTTCACTGTGAGGTATTCACCAATCATCGTAGTCTTCAGTACATATTCAGCCAGAGGGATCTTAATTTGAGGCAACACAAGTGGTTGGAGTTATTGAATGACTATGATATTTCCATTATTTATCACCCGGGCAAGGCTAATGTGGTAGCAGACGCCTTGAGTCAGAGAGCAGTGAGCATGGGGAGTTTGGCTTTCTTAGTTATGGAGGAGCGGCCTATGACTTTGGACATTCATTCCTTAGCCAACTGGATGGTTAGACTGGATATTTCTAACCCGGACAGAGTACTTGTTTATGTAGAGGCTAGATCTTCTTTGATGGAGTATTCGGACACAGCAGTTTGAGGATCCAAGGTTGAGGGTAATTCAGGACAAGGTTCTTAGCGGTGAGGCTAGGAAGGTGACCTTAGATCAAGAGGGCATCTTGAGAATTAAGGGTCATATTTGTGTCCCTAGAGTCTATGAGTTGGTTGAGTTGATTCTGCAGGAGTCTCATTGTTCCAGATATTCCATGCATCCCAATGCTGCGAAGATGTATCATAATCTGAGGCAGCACTATTGGTGATGAAGGATGAAGAGGGACATTGTAGCATTCGTAGCTAGGTGCTTGAACTGTCAGTAGGTGAAGTACGAGCACCAAAGGCCACGAGGTTTGACCCAGCGGCTACCCATTCTGAACTAGAAGTGGAAGCGCATAGCCATGGACTTTGTGGTAGGCTTACCGCGTACTCTTTGGGGTTTTGATTCTATTTGGGTCATCATGGATCGATTGACCAAGTCGGCACACTTCCTACAGGTTTGAACTACCTACAGTTCAGAGAGATTGGCACAGATCTACCTTAGAGAGATTGCCCGTTTGCATGGGGTGCTGGTATCTATTATCTCATATCGTGGTACTCAGTTCACTTCTCATTTCTGGAGGTCTATTTAGAGAAAGTTGGGTACTCGGGTTGAACTTAGTACAGCCTTTCATCCTGAGACCGATAGTCAGTCAGAGAGGACTATTCAGGCTTTGGAGGATATGTTGCGGGCCTGTGTTATTGATTTCGGTGGTTAGTGGGATCAGTCCTTGGCTTTGACAGAGTTTTCATATAATAATAGCTACCATTCGAGTATCCAGATGGCCACATTTGAGGCATTATATGGTAGGAGATGTCGTTCTCCGGTGGGCTGGTTTGATGCGTTCGAGGTTAGGCCATGGAGCACTGACTTGCTGAGAGATTCTATGGATAGTGTCCGTGTGATCCAGGAGCAACTCTGTACTAACCAGAGTCGGCAAAATAGTTATGCTGACCGGAGGCTACGACCTTTAGAGTTCATGGTTGGTGACCGGGTATTTCTGCGAGTGTCGCCCACAAAGCGCGTGATGAGATTTGGAAGGAAGGGAAAGCTTAGCCCCAGGTTCATCGACCCTTTTGAGATTCTGAGAAGAGTAGGAGAGGCAGCTTATTAGATAGCCTTGCCTCAAGCTCTTTCGAGTGTTCATCCTGTATTCCACATCTCTATGTTGAGGTGGTATGTTCCTAACGAGTCTCAAGTGTTCAGTGGGAGTCCATTAAACTTGATGAGTACTTGAGTTTTGAGGAGGAGCCTGTGGCCATTCTAGACACGCAGGTGAGGAAGTTGCGGTCTAAGGAGATCCCATCAGTGAAGGTTTAGTGGAGGCATCGTCCAGTTGAGGAGGCCACTTAGGAGTCTGAGCTTGACTTGCGAGCCCGTTATCCTCATCTTTTTTAGCCTTCAGGTATTCCCTTGTTTTACTTTCACGGACGAAAGTCCTTTTAGTAGCGGATGTTGTAATGACCCTCGGGGTTATTTCTGTATTTTTGCATGCTTTTACTATTTTACCCCTTCTCGTAGCTTCCTTATAATGTTTGTCTCGTGTCGAGATGGGTGGCATGCTTCTCGATGTAATCGGCTGAGTTTAGTGTGAGTTTTTTATTTTTTGGTGGCCTTATGCTTAAAGAGTTGACTTTAGTCAACATCCGAAGATTTTGATGTCAGATCGGAATTTCATCAGTTCCATCAGCTCTAAAAGGGTCATTTTGGTCTAGTGTGATGATCAGTTCAGGTTTTGAGGCATTCGTTTGGAGTTGGTGCGATTAGGCGTTTTAGCCTTTGAGTTTTCCTTAGGATTTAACTTTGGTCAACTTTATTTGTAAACGCACTCTGAATCAAATTCCATCAGCATGGTTAACTTCGGAACGCTAAGTTTGTTCTAGAACGACCTTTAGTTTGATTTTTGAGTTTTTCGGGATGATTTTGTGGCTCTTAGTGTTTTGTTGGTAATTCTTTGAAATTGTTGACTTTGGTCAACATTTTGATGAGACGACCTCCGTTGGTTGTTTCTTCGATTCCATTGAGTCTGGAATGTCGTTTCCATTCTAGTAGCATATTTGGTTTGCATCGACGGGATTCTGAAATGAGTTTCGGACCCCCAACAGAGGATTTTTGGGCCTTAATGTTTTGCTGATGCAGTGTTGCTGGTGCAGCACTGATTCCTTCTTCGCGTTCGCGGAGACTAGCTTTCCTTGACCTCCAAGTTCGCGGAGGGACGCCTCCACTACCCTCCGCGATCGCGGGAAGACTTTCGCGTTCGTAAAGGGCATTTTTATGCCTACCAGTGTCTTTTAAAAGATGGGACAGCAACCATTTCTCCATTTCCAACTTGGTTTTGGGGGGATTTTTGGAGCATTTCTTGTCAGCTTTAGGTGATTCTTGTTGGAGCGCATCGGGAAAGTTCGTCGGCTCGTTCCGGGGTGGTTGAATCTTCTGTTTCTCTTGGTAATTTTCGCAAATTTCTCTGTAGTTGCCTATTTTGAGACCTTGAGCTAAATTAAATGGTGGGCTTGATTTGGCTTGATCAAAACTCGGTTTGTGTCCATTTTCATGGCACAAGCTCCTTTAGTAGTTTGGGACCTCGTGACGGAGTCGATTTTGTGACTTCGTACGTGGATCCCACTTTTCTTTTGGGGTTTTCTAGTTCTTTTTTATTTTTTTTGTTAATTATTGCTTTGTAGTGATTGTTTTTGTGCTCCCTTGGTGTTGTTTATAGCTTGGCACCGCTCTGAGGCTCTTCAGAAGGAGAAGGCACCCAAGTAGTTGTTCGTGTGCGGTTTGCGGCCTTGAGGTAGGCTATGGTCTCTTTTTCTAGACTTGGCTCTTTTAGATTAATTATAAAAGAGTAGTATCGTATGATTTGGTTAAATTTTAGGATTAGCTTAGGTTTTGATCCCTAGTCGATTTATGGCCATTGTTGGGTTGTTTACGTAGTTTTAGTTGGAAGCCTTAGTTTAGGTCGTCCTTATGCTTGTTGACTAGTATCCTTAAAAATGCTTGTAGGTGGCGTGAAACTTAGGATTATGGTGTGATTTGGCTATTTTGGATTGGCTTGTGTGCCTTGATAAATTCTTGATTCATGATTTCTTTCTCGGATACTGAATTGTTGGGCCCGAGGCCATGAGCTGGAAGCAGGAGATCCATGTTAGTACTCTTGTGGTATGACGGGTATTCTCCCCGGTTTGTGTGCATGAAATGACCTAGTTGTGATGATGTCGGGGAGGGTTGGTACTTTTGAAATTATATTTGATGGAAATGACTTGGTTTTTAAAAGGGTAAAATTTGACCTTAATGAGTTGAAAGTCTTTGAGACCCGTTTTGGCTTAAAAGTGATTAAAAGCCCCTTTTTACTTGATTAATTGCCAATTTTCGGTTGCTTTTACTCTGATGAGTTCGATGTATCATTTTGGGCAGCCCATTTGTTTAGGCCAGGTTACAGACTATCTTCTGGATTTATATTATTCATAAGCTCGACGTGCCATCTGGGCTGTCCGTGGATACATCTATCCGGGTTAGTGACTTTCGGTTAAGCTTGAGGTATCATTCCAGGCGACTCGATGTTTCTTCCGGGCTTATGAATTTTCCTTAATTTGTGTTTGTACTGTATTACTGTGTGAGTTGACTTTTGGGTGTATTGAGTGTATTATGTTTTGTGCGTAACTTGTGATTGAATTCTTGATATTATTTGTCTGCCCTCTATCTTATGTTAGCTTGTTTAGATCTTTTTCCTTGCCTTGTTAGTTTCATCGTGCTATGCCGGCCTATGATGCCTACTGAGTACCCTGTGTTTTGCTACTCATACTGCACTTCTGCATCTTTTTCTAATACAGCTCCCAGTTCGAGCCACCCTCAGTGAGCATTGGATCTTCCTCGGCCGTCACAGATTTGGATCGTGGTGAGCTCCTGGCATTCAGAGACTTGCCGCTTTCCCTCTTTTGTACTGACTTATATTTTGTCTTTTGGATCAATCAACATCTTTTGTATTTATGACTTTTTGTACTTAGTAGCTCATGTCTAGGTGATACCAGGTTCGGGGATTGATTCTTGTGTTTCTTTGTCTTCTCTGTCTCTTTTGGGCCTCTTTTGTATCGCAGTACAGATTTACGATATGGTCCATTCAGTTATTTTGCTTCTCTTTCCGTCGTTTATCTTGTTATTATTAGATTATTGTCTTTCGCGAGTTTTTTTTGGGCTTTAGGCTTGTCCACTCGTAGGGTTATAGTGGACGTCATCATGGCTCAATTTTCAGATTGTGACACCCAGACTCGGGGCGTGACACACACATCAACTTAGCACCAAGTACTCTCTCCCTCCTAGGACTTCTCCACAAGCTAGCTGGTTTGGATACCTATCAAACTGTGCTATATAAGTCATTGTCTTAGGGCCAAAAAGTAGCTCTACAGTAAGCCTCGTGAAGATACACAGTTGATGCAAATATTCGTGAAAATTTTGCAACATCATAATTGGACGTCATTATTGTGGAAATAATTATTTAAATTATCTTATACTGGACTGTTTGAAGAGGAACAAAATTTTGTTTAGCTTGATAATTTTTTATATTAGAAGATTAACTTATGTTGAAATCTTAAGAAAATAAATGTTACTTTGTTATATTAATTGTTTATATTGATGTATAATTTTTATTTGTATTTTAGATAGTTCAAAAAAAATATCAGATATAAACACTCAATTTTCTTGTCAAATATAGACATTCAACTATTATTTTCTATCATTAAATAAATTCATTTTGGTGAAATAAGCTTTTGATAACATTTTATTGATATAGAGTTTAATTTCATATAGACATTTAGATATTGAAAACAAATTGGTCTTAATCATTATTAGTGTCAAATCTAGAACAACATGTTAATACAAAGAAATGAGGCCTTAAACTAGATGGCATTATTGATTATGAATTTTCAGTGCTTGTGGAGGTTAGTCCTGTTTACAAGAAGGTAGTGGTGATTGTTTATGCTGGAAAACCAATATCTGAGTCATTTGTTATTCATGAGTACATTGAAGATACATGGTCAACTTAATCCTCTATTCCCTGTGCACCAAAAATTGTAAAGATGCTCGAATATTATATGATACAAATTTCCTTGAAGCAGATGCAAAGAGAGCAAAACATCGCCATTTCTCTGAAACAACCTCTCATGTATTGTATCTTACAAAAATGACTTTCAGAGATTTCCCTCTACTTTGGCGAGACTCGAATACAATCTAATTGCTATGATGCCTCCTCTACATTCTGGAAATGAGCAATAAAAGAGAATGTACAAAGGAAAACCTTGTATTCTATTTATCAAGTTATACAGGAGGAGGTGGTAGGTCTAACAGAAGCCAGAATCCAACACAATCATCCGAATTCAGGTCATTTTGAATAGCAAGGAAGTGCAAACCTCCACAGGCTTTCTTTGCTGCCTCCCAAGCTTCAGCTTCACTTGTGGATATAGGATTTTTCTTGTAAGTGGCATAAGTGTAGCGGGTAGAGATACCCACCGACAAAATTAAGGAAGCCTTGTCAACATCAGCTTCAATCGAACAAACTTCCAAGCCATTCATCCAAGCTGTAGTAATCCACAATCAAAAGATGATGAACTATCTTTGCATGCAACAGAAATTGTATAAAAAGCATTTTCACACAACACATTATTCGGCGTTAAATGTCTCATTAAAACACTAGAACTATCCAAAGATGCCACAGATGGGTTGACCAAACTCAACCTTAAACCAGCATTCCTCAACGAAGGTACTTTAACTATGACCTACATATCCCACCCCCACCCCCAACTTTCGAAAACAGGGACATATGTTTTCAGATGCTATCGTTTGATGTCAAAAGTTTTTAACAGTTCACGCTGATCATCATATTGTTCGTCCAATCACAACTGTGTCAATTTAGACCAGCTTATTTGAGTAAATTTGATTAGGAAATAAAAGATTCTGAATGGATTGATAAATATAAATTAATTCGAGAGATATTAAAAATAATAGAAGAGAAAACATTTGTAAAATTGATGTGAAATAATTTCAATTTATTTCGCTTGAATTCATGGAAATAAGAAATTTACATATTAGGAAAAGGGTAGAATGTTTTGGGATGCATAAAAATGGAAAGTGTATGAAGCAAATTTTGGACATAGACTAAGAGCTGTTTGATATTGTTGTTGGAAGGCCAAAAATGTTTTTTTATTTTATATAGAAAAAAACACTTTTTTAAAAAAAATTAAGTGTTTGGCAAACCCTTTAAAGTGTTTTTAAAAAGAAGTAGAAGCAGTTTTTCAGCTGTTGGGAAGAAGCTAAAAAATTCTATTTTTTAAAAAAAGCAGAAGCATATAATTATTTTTTTGAAGGCTAAAATATCTCTTACATATATACATATTTACCAATATATCTCTTATTAATTAATTAACATATCTCATAAGTTTGGTTAAGTTTCATTCAAGAATTTTATTTTTTATTTATTATATGATAAACTTTTTATTTTATTTTATATTTATTATTATTTATATTTTATACTTTACATATTATTTTATGTATTATTAGAAATATGTAACAACAATATTTTTGTAGAATTAAAAAAAAGTAATCATATTTTTCGTATGTACTGATCTAATTTGTGGAATGATTTTTAAATTTATTTTTCTTGATTATTTTAATTATATTTAAATCATCATGTTAATATTTTATTTATTTATTTATTTATCTATCTATCTATCTATAATATTGATTAAAAGTTTAATTATGTACATTTTAGTTTAATTAAAATAAAAATTTATTTAAAGTTCTATATTAGATATTTAAAATAGTTTCTCTCTATAAAATAATCTTAATATTAAAAGCACATTGATACTTGTCCTTTTTCGTAATTTGACTCTCAAAAACACTTTTTTTTAAAAATTCGTCAAACATAAATTGTTCATCGAAACCACTTTTCAAATGAAGTTGTCATACACAAATTGTTTTTTTTTTTAAAGTACTTTTCAGAAAAGCTATTTTAAAAAAGCACTTCTAGAAATAAACAGTTTTTAACAGCAATGTCAAACAGGCTCTAAGTGTTTTTTAAGGCATTTCCCTAAATAGTCACCCATGTTTGAGAAATTACCTAGTAATATCACTTATGTTTGTTTTAGGACTACAATATCACCCAACTTTGCATATTTTCCTCAAAATATACTTGACAAATAAAAAGCATCATTCTCTTTCCTAATGGATGCCATGTCACATTATTCTTTTTTTATTAATAATAATAAATTTTAACTTTTTAAAACAACCCATATGTTATATTCGGTAAAAAAATTTAATTACATAACGCAAAGTGAACATTTTTAAACAATCCATATTTATTTTCTGTTATTATAATTAACATTAATTATTTATTCTAAATCATTCATTCTTTAAGTTCTAAAAGAATGTGCAAGTTGAACATTAAAAACAAGTAAAAGTGAACGAAAAAAGAAAAAAAAAGTGACGTTAGAGAACAATTTTCACGTACTCATAAAAAATCAAGAGTATTATACCAACTAACTCATTTTACGGACTTTTTTTTCTAGCAACTATTCCCTCTGTCCATTTTTATTTATTCATTACATTATAAATAATTATTCATGTTTTACTTATTTACTTTAGAAAATCAAGAGATAATTTATCATTTAATTTCTAATTCACTCTTATAATTAATTATATTCATTTGTCAATGCATTTTTTCAAAATATTAAATTTATTATATTCAGAGATTGATATAGTAAAATTATCTTTATTATTTCTTAAGAGATGTATCAAATTAAAACTGAACAAGTAAAAATGTAAAGATGAACGGAAGGAGTAGAAACTAAATTTTCCCTATAGAGAGATTCTAGAGCTAAAGTAATTATAATAAGTGCAGTTTTAAAAAATTAAAAAAGAAAAAAATTATTATTAAAAAAGAATAATATGACATGACATCCCATTAAGAGTGTGCACTTTGCATATTCTTTAAAAAATTAAAGAATGAATGATTTGAGAAATAATTTAGAATAAATAATTAATGTTAAATGTAATAATAGAAAAAAAATGTCTATCTCTTAATATGCTAAAGTAAACAACTAAAAATGATAAATATTTTAGAATTTTTTTTAACTGAATATAACATATGAGTTATTTTAAAAAGTTAATTTTTTTAATGTGACATGACATTTCATTAGGAGAGAGAAGAATGTATTTTTTGTGTCAAGTATATTTTGACGAAAATATGTAAAGTTAGGTGATATTGTAGTCCTAAAATAAACATAAGTGATATTACTAGGTAATTTCCCAAACATGGCTATAAGTGATATTACTAGGTAATTTCTCAAACATGGGTGACTATCTAAGGAAATTACTCGTGTTTTTTAGTGCCCAGCAAATAGAGCAGAAAAATAGACACTGCCCTTAGAAAACATGGGTAAGCTTTGAGTGCAACAGACACGTGTTTTTGAATGAAATTTGATCAATTTGTCAAGCCTCAAATAAATTGACACCAGACGCTTCAATCACATATAGGTAAATTGAAGAGTCATATCCTCAAAGGCGCAAGAATCTTTGCGATCATCTAACAACTAGATAATAACATGCAATACTTGAAGCCAGGCTCTGTTTTCATCAATGATGGCAGTTACCACATCAATTTATGTGCAGAACCATCTTTGCTTTAACAAGCCACAACTCCAAGAAAAGTGAATTTTAAACAATACTGAACAAATGCAATAACACGGTGAGATAATATCTTTTCAAGAAAATGATGTGAGAACCCGTGGTGAAGAAATAAAGAGATCCTTCTATATCGAAATCTCGATTGACAAAATAATAGGAAAATTTATGGATCACCCGTGAAGTTTCTCCACTCTATCTCTCCAACATAGATTTGTCTATATAATATAAATAACTTTAATCTTTAATTGAGTAATCAGAGTACAAATTACCATTTCTGCCAAGAAATACATCATCAGACCATTTGAAAGAAGTAATGAATATTTTTAAAAAAAATCACATATGAGAACAGTATAAATAGTCTAATTAATCTTGCTTCATGAGGGTTCAACCGAATGCCTCAGGGTTTTGGGCCCACAACTCCCATCTCTGCAAATTCTAATAGACTAACATTGTGGTAATGACAAATGGTTGCACACTAAAAAGGTTCAATGACCATATGAACTAGCAAGAAATGATTTTGATGTTGATTAAATTAAGTGAATTGAATTTACTCTAAAAAAGGGGGAAGAAAACGGAAACTACTTCAAATTATACTGATAGAGCATATGAGAGTTATGAAAGAACTATGATGGAAACTTGTCAATCTAGGAACAACGCATGTGCTCATGAACTGTCATAAACTTAAAATAAAATAATCCATTAAAACAATAAAGTTAAAAAAAGATAGTACAGCTATGATACCTGCTAATGGTTTTGCACGTGAGGATGCAACCGCTAGTCCAGGAATCAATGTGTTGTCCTCAATTTCGATCCCCAGAAGATTCAAGTCTAAACTTGAACCAAAAACCAACCTAGTCTCTAGGTTAGATACTTCCTCACGAACAGCTACAAACAAGACGAACTGTAAGTCCATAATTCCTAAGGTACAATATGATTTATAATATTAGAAATTCATGTCCAACTTGATATCGGTTCTAATCCAAGTCTCTCTTATCAAAATGAAATTCCAGTGAAAAATATGGCAAGTTATATTACAGATTCCAGACAAAGAATAGGAAATTTATTCTTATTGCAAATCATCAAAAGCTAAACTAGAGATCCTTGATTAGTTACACTTAATGTACCTGAAACGGGCAACTGGACAAAAGCCCACTTTTCTCCATACAGATTCTCAGGAAGTTCCATTGGAAAAGGATTGTCAAGTGCAAGAAGTGGCTTGGCTCCTTTTTGAAAACCAGGATGGCGAGTATAAACAGTTTCATAGCGGTCTTCAAGCCAAAGGACAAGTGATAAGCACTGAAATACAGTAGCATACATTAAAATATATTTCGATAGAAGAAATGGCACTGATCAATGATTTCAAGCCTATTTTTAGACAATTGTGCATTAATGTTCTGTAACTTCAAAATTGATTGTAAAATGTTAAGTCTTCATGTCACTATACCTTCAGGAAAATGCCTACATGTGCCCATCAGGTACATTGACAGGATACCTAATGCTGAATTACGGTTGAAAACCTAATTAAAATCTCATGACTATTGTTTAAATCATTACTAGTCCAACTTTTTAAACATAATAAGTAATCTGAAAGACTTTCAAATAACAAATCATTAAAATATGATAAAGTTTGGCTCTAGTACAATGACACAGAAGAATTATTACTATTTAACAGGATTGATGAAAAGGCTCAAGGAAATAAGGAACAAACATAATTTTTACTAAATAAGGGTTTCCAGGTATACATTCCGGACAAACTTTTAATTGGGGGTTTCTATAAGGATTCAAAACATGTTAGATTCTTTTTGTCAAACGAAGAAAGGTCGTCAATTCAACCGAAAAGTAATGTTTGCCAAAAGTTCAGCCAATACAACCACTGATAACAAGTTTCTTCAGAACAATCGGATCTTCAATTTTTTATTTTAAAAAAAAATGAGAATGGCAGAATAGTGCACTATCTTGGTGTTGTTTGATATCAGAAATGAACTTTTGTTACGTCATGGATCAAAGACCGACTTCCCACCTTCATTTAGCCATTAGTGAGTCTCGTGTATACACAACATTGAGAGCACACAAATGAGCTCAAATCTGATATGCATTTTCAGATCATATATGAATATGAAAATGAAGCTATGCATTGTATATCACACTGAAGCTTCTCTTGGAGAGACTTGGAGGGCAGTTTACCTAGAAAGAAATGGAGATCAAAAGAAAAACTATCCAAGATAGAGGATGATCTGTAACAAAGTTTGCCCAGGGTTATACTGATGAGATGCTAGCGAAGCAGTTAGACGTAAAATGACCTTCTCATACACAAAAGCAGGTTAAGTTAAAATTGAATGCTAAATGTGATAGATGCATAAAATAGTCTAAATAACATGAACTTTCCTTCCTATACGAATTTTGAAAATAATTTAAAGGAACTAATTTACAAAGTTTATCCATAAGATCAATCACGAACCTCTATTTAAATAATTTGAATGAAAGCAACATGGAAATCTACAGAAACTCATTCTTCATGCAATAGTTATATCTTTGCACCAGAAAACAATTTGAAGGCAAACATTTCAATTGTATCCGTATGTGCTTTACACCCAAAATAGGTAGGATGAACATAGGGGTGGCAAAATCAAACCCAACCAGTGGTGGATCCAGCATTTGAAGGTCGTGGGTGCTTACTTTCTTTAACATAAAATTGCTAGCGATCACAAAGCATAAATGTATAGCAACTCGAGCAGTCAATAAGAAAGTACATGATAAAACAACATTAATTTATCATCACCAAAAAAACGGAAAAGGGTCATATTTGCCCATGTACTCTCTGAAAAGGGTTATATTTGCCCCTGTACTCTCTGAAAAAGGTTATATTAGCCCTTCGTCATACTTTTTTGATATATTTGCCCCTGCCATCCAACTTTAGGCACATATTTGCCCTTGGACCATTAAGTCTTATATCCTCACTTTTATTATCTTACATGGTGCCTACATGGCGCACCTACATAGATATGTATATTTGTTCTACTTAAAATTTTCTCCTAATTTAATTATTTTACCAAACTCAAAATTATACCGACCGATATAACCCATAAAACTCAATTCCTAAATATCTACCTTGAACTATACAAATCTGTAGGAGCCGCGTCCCAAAAAATTAAGCAACATTTCATCAATTATTTTTTTTTTGATGAAGTAAATGTTCCATTGAAGGCATCAAGAAGATGCAGATTAGTTACAAAAGTAGAAGCAAAAACAATTGGTATGCTGACTCTAGTACAATTATGCTAAAACTAAGGAGCCAACAAGATTCAAAAAACTATCCAGGGAATCTACAGAAGACAAATTGACCCAACTGAACAGACACATGAGGCATTCCACTTTGAGATAATGTAAAGGAGTTGATAGACCTTCAAAACATCTTCTATTCCTTTCCCTCCAAATACTCCAAAAAATTGCTGCAGGTATCATCTTCCAAGTCTGTTTGATGGTGCTGTCAACTTTCCAGCAACACCAACTCTCATAAGCTTCTTTGATACTATGTGGCATGACCCAACTGAGTCCAAAAAGAGAGTAAAACATGTTCCACAGATTTGTTGTTACAGTACAATGCAAAAAAAGGTGTCTATTGCACTCTGCTGCTTTCTGACATAAGTAGCATCCATTCACAATGATGCGTTTCCTTCTATAGAGGTTGTCTTGGGTTAGGCATGCTTCATATAGTGCAGTCCAGCAAAAACAGATGATCTTGGGTGGTAGCTTGATTTTCCAAATTAGTTTCCATTGCCAGTGGTCAGTGACTGCAGTAAGTGCTCTTGACTGCTTGTAGGCTGCACTCACTGTGTAATTCCCATCTCCTGTAGTGCCCCATTTGAACTGATCTGTTGCCTGAGTGTTGAGAGAGAAACTCTGTAGAGTCTGTAGTAGTTTGATCAGGTCATTAAACTCCCAATCCTGCATATTTCTTCTAAACATAATGCTCCAGGTTGTTCCATCTCTATTTTGAGAAATTGTTGAGTCTGGATCCCTGGCTAAGTAGAAAAGACCTCGATAATCGTCCATCAGAACTGTGTTGCAGAGCCATTTGTCTTTCCAAAATCTTATATGGAGTCCATTCCCCACTGTGAAGTGCTTATGCTGAGAGAATTCCCGCCATAGCTTGCGTATGTTTTTCCAGACTCCGACCCCATAAGGGGCTCTTGAAAGACCGGTGCACTAATGACTCTGTATCCCATGCTTTGCATTGACCACTTCCTTCCATAAAGCATGTTCCTCCTGTGCGTATCTCCATAACCATTTCATAAGTAGACACTTATTATGCAGAACCAAATCCTTGATCCCTAAGCCCCTCTGTAGTTTAGGAAGGACTTTTGGCCATTCCACCAGATGAAACTTGTGCTTCTCACTATTCCCTTCCCATAGAAAATCTCTCCTGATCTTGTCAAGTTGTTCCAACACTTTGCCAGGAATAGGAAAAAGTTGCATATAGTAAGTGGGAATACTATCAAGTACACTGTTGATCAGTGTAAGTCTACCCCCCATCGATAGGTACTGCATCTTCTAGGAGGCAAGTTTTTTCTCAAACTTCTCAATAACTCGTCCCCATATAGCTGTTGACTTATACGTGGCACCCAGTGGCAACCCCAAATAGGTTGTCAGGAATTCTCCCACACTACATCCCAAAATACCTGCTAATTCTTCCAAGTTTAGCACCTCATTAACAGGATAGATCATACTTTTTAGCATATTGATGTGCAAACCTGAGAGGGCTTCAAAAATCAAAAAGGTTAGATTCAAATAAAGAACTTGACTCCTAGTTGCCTCACAAAATATCAGAGTATCATCTGCATAAAGCAAATGAGAAATGTTTGTAGTGATCATGTTCCCCACATCAAAACCATTCAGCCATCGTAGTTGCTTGGCTTTGTCTAACATTTTGCTTAATCCCTCCATTGCAAGTATGAAGAGAAAAGGAGAAAGTGGATCTCCCTGCCTCAAACCTCTTTGTGGGGAGAAAAACCCAATTGGACTTCTATTGATTAGAATTGAGTATTTAACAGTAGAAATGTTGAAATTGATCCATTTGATCCATCTTTCACCGAACCCCATTTGCCTAAGGATGGAAAAAAGATATGACCCAACTGGTCGAAGGCCTTCTCTATATCTAACTTGCATAAGATGCCAGCCCCTCCATTTTTCATTTTCCAATCAAGAACCTCTTTTGCAATCAATGAGGCATCAGTGATTTGCCTATCTTTAAGAAAAGCATTCTGGTGTTTAGATACTAGTTTTCCCATAACCGTCTTTAACCTTTCTGCCAGGACCTTAGCTATGATCTTGTAGACACTCCCAGTTAAACTAATTGGCCTGAACTCTTAGCACCATTTCAGCTCTATTTTTATACACAAAAATGCAGCAGCAAATTAAGTACAATTCAACCACCATTTCAACACTATTTCAACACACAAAAATGCACCAACAAATTAACAACCATTCAGCCCTATTTTTTAATACAAATTTCAGCATATTTTTTGCAATCTATTACCACAAATTTCAGCACCTTATCAACATATATAATTTAACCACCATTTCTGCACTATTTCAACACCAAATTGGCCAAATTGAATCAAGACATGGATGAGCAGCTCTAACGCGCTCTCTATCAAAGTCTTGTTGTTCTTATCCCGGAAAAGTGACAATAGTAGATGTATTAGGAATTAAATTTTATGGGTTAGATTAGTGGATATTTAGGAGTTTGATTTTATGGATGAGATGGGTGGGTATAGTAATTAAATTAGGAGAAAATTTAAGTGGAACAAAAATACATATCCATGTAGATGCTCCATGTAGGTGCCACGAAGTATAATAAAAGTGGTGATATAAGACTTAACGGTTCAAGAGCAAATATGTACCTTAAGTTGGATGGCAAGGGCAAATATATCAAAAAGTATGACGAAGGGCAAATATAACCCTTTTCAGAGAGTATAGGGGCAAATATGATCATTTTCCGCCAAAAAAAAACTATAATCACAAGTTACAATAAAGAAAAAGAGACCAAAAAGTTTTTAAAAATAGAAAAAGTTAAAAGCTAAATGACACTGCATAAAATCAAAAAATAAAAGGAGAGAAAAGTTATGAAAAAATTTAATTGAAATGCGAAAAGGTGCAGCTAGAGAGATTCAAACTCGTGACTAGCGTGCCACCTGCACGCCTTAACATTAAGCCCAAAATCAAAGCAGCCACTAGTTTTTTAGTACAATGGGTGCTTATTTATTTGTTATATCTGTTTTTCATATTTTCTTTATAGATATACAGAAAAAAAATCCGGAGTCAATCATTGCTCGAGCACCCGGAATGCTCCATGTAGATCCACCCCTGCGTCCAACCCGCCCAACCCATTTAAGTTTGGGCGGGTTATTGACCCGTTCATTCATTAGTTCAACCATTTTCAACCCAACCCATTTCAACCCATTAAAAATTGGATTGATATGTAATCTGAATGGGCTCATGAGAAATTTTGTCAAAAATATTTTTTAGAAACTTATTTTCAATTTGATATGTTATATATAGCCATAATAAAGAAAAAAAAAATTTATTAGGTATTTAAAATAATTTAAAAGAACAAATAAAACAATTAAGTTTAGTAAAAATTGGGTTGGGTTGAATTTGACCCGTTACCTAACCCATTTTGACCCAATCCTTTTTTGACCTAAGCAAATTTGGGTTGAATTGGGTCTTGACCGATTATTGTCTTAACTCGTTATGACCAGCCCAATTGCCACCCCTAGATGAATCACAAGCCTCATTTTGTAGGCTTTAGGCAAATGTAAAAACAGGGGAGCAATATTATTGATAGTTATGTTTTAGTGTAGTGATAAAAGTTGTTGAAAATGAGGGAAATACCCGTTTGCTAGGAACTGGTTTGATGCCAAGCTCATTGCAAGCTCTTGTAATAATTGTCTGCATTTGTGACCTAAAAATGAAAAAGATTGTATTAAATAAAATAAAATAAAATAATGCTGGGAGTAGATGTACAAGTTACCTGAAGAATCGGATTTTTTCAGGTAAGGGGAGGCCTAAGTCCTGAGATATGGATAGTAAAGCATCTTTCAAAGTGATACTATTGATAAGATTATTAGGAAAATATTTGGTATACTGAAGAGAGAGGGAATCATCACAAACAACAAGTTCCCATAACTTTTTCCCTCTAATATCAAGTATTGGCCTTGAGCAAAAATCCAATCCCCACTCAGATATGCTTTCAGGATCAATTTCTGGGTCAAGATAGACTAGTTCAGCAGTCGGATCATCATCATCATCTTCTTCCAAATTAGTAGATGAAATGGAAGAAGCTTCAGAAACAGATGGAATGTGAACAAACTTGAGCTTATATTTTGGTGAAGATATTCCAAGTGATTGAAAGGGGAATTCAGTTAAACAAGTGAAATTGGAAATGGGTTTATGAGTTTTAAGTAAAGGGAATCTCAGACTGCAGCTTAGAGAAGCCATGAAACCAAAGATAAGGGAGAGTAGAAGAAAGGTGAATCAAATCTAATCTCTTCCACCTAAATATTTGGTGCGCTCTACATTTGTCCAACCTTATTACACTTTTAAACCCTCTTTCGACAAATCCTAAGTTTGTCCTTTGCCCAATTCAACAATTTCAAGTTTATATATATAATATAAATATAGATAATTTAAGGCCCAATATAATAAAGTAATTTGTTGGAAAACTGTATGCACAGCGTAAACATATCAAAATCATACTGCTTACATGAATAATAAACAATCAAAACATTTATACTAGAACATATATAATTATGCTAGAACATATAAACTTGCTGAAATTTAATTCAAATATGAAATCTTGAAGCGTGAGCAGATACTTTCAAGTGAATCTACAAGTTAAACAGACCTTCAAACGAATTCACAGTCTTCTACAGTGATCCCAAGTTCACATCCGAACTCTTACAATACTTGGGTGAGCAAATATTGTATAGAAACCTTATTCTTTCTAAGGTTAGAAGAATTCCTAATTATAGAGATTTTTTCCTAATCCAAAGAAGAGAACCAAAAGACAATTGTTTTTTTCTTCAAAAAAGGAATTTTACACGTTAATTTTCCTTTTAAAAGGAAAACCAACGCATGTCTCCCCTTTTCCCTTAGAAATAAGCTTATGAGTTCTAGTTAAATATGGGCACGGTAGGGATCACATAATTTATTACTGAGGCTTCCTATTATGAAAATAATTTCAAATAATTAATTTGAATTACTGTTACTATAATAAATTACAAATCATTCCACTAGAAATTCATAATTGCACTCCTCTATTTATATTTCGAAATTCCCCATTAAACACTTATGTAATTCCTCATGTTAAGATTACAGATACTAATCAATAAATTAAATTACTGGCGAATTTAATTTAATGATTAATTTCCTTTAGAGCACTGCTTAACTTATTTCATGTGTCGGATTCATAAATCCACTTGCAAGGTTTGACACGATGAAAACTTATAAGCTTCTCAAAAAGGCATATCACTCAATCACTATAACGAGACATGGATTCCATCAACTAACTTATTATTTCACCAATATATATTATTACCATTCAATCTACCAAGCATATTACCCATCTCAGAATCTCACCTTTTAATAAATCAAAACGATAATTAATATATACAGATCATAATAGTAATATCATGATTAAGAATATAAGTACATTTAACAGTTTAAAGAATATGTTTTGTCAGTCAGTCTAAAACAACCATCTCTACTCGGTCTTGTTCAATACATACAAAATGCACTAGCACAAGAAGTTGGAACTATACCGTTCTCATAATCAAGATAAATTATATATAATCTTGTGCTACAATCGTACCGATGACATGTCCAATTTCCATCCTAGATTGTGAACAAAAAACTTTATACTTATAAGAACCAATGATTTAATCCTCGTGTATAAGCTAAAACTCTATACACTAAATCATCTACTATATAAGTAAACAGACACCATAAACGAATATATGATCTATTAAAACTGAGTAAATAAGTATTCTATAATAAATATTATATCTAAACACATGATTAATAGTATATATCTCAACAATCTCCCACTTAGACTTTTAACCATCACAATTGTTATAATGTACTATATATAAATGCATGGTTAATAGTATATACCCTAACAATCTCCCACTTAAATGCTTAATCTTGAAAATTGTTAGAATATTATGTCTAAACATGTGATTAATAGTATATACCCTAACAATCTCCCACTTAGACTCTTAACTATGCATTTACAACTTTCACAGGCATTCCTTTATTTCTTATCGAAATAAATTTACCAAGTTATTTTCACATGTAATTTCGTCTAGTAGTGCTCGTCTTAACAAATCGATTTTGTACTAGATCTTGAGGGACCTTATCACGAAACCCTCTAAGAGTGTACTTCTTTTCAGGAGTTCTATCAAGAAAGTACTCTCAAGCATACAAAACAAACCAATCTTTGTTATGATTCTCCCACTACGACTAAGTACTACTACTATAATTACACTTACTTATGTCTTAATATTTTCTTCAAAACCTTTCGGTATTGAAATATTAACAACTTCTTCATGTAGTGTTCTTTAATTTTCTAAACATCACTCACACTACTTGAGGTAGTGGATTTTCTAATGTCTAGTAACGTTTCTCCCACTACTTAAATGCAATGGAACGTCAATTCTGACATACCGATTAGATGTTCTTGAGCGTCTGAATTTACAATTGACTCATTTGTTATTTCTTTGTTCAGTTCCTGTAAAATTAATTTACTTCTATGAACATGGTTTACTAAATGATCTTTTTCTAGAAATCTGACAGTTGTGTTAACAATTGCCTTATTTTCTTTAAGACAGTAAAATAAACCTTCTTTCATTCTTTTGGATATCCAATTAACACATACATTCCTTTCTTAATTCCAATTTGCTTATTCTCCCTCTCATCACATGTGCTGGACAATCCTATATATGAACATGTCACAGATTAGACTTAAGTCAAATCCAACTAGTTCTATAGTTGTCCAAGGTACTGATTTGAAAGGAATTAAATTCAGAATGTGATATGTAGTTCTTAGAACATATCCTAAAAGAAACAAAACAACTATGAATAAGTCAATCATTAATCTTATCATCTTCATAAGAGTCTATTTCTTTTCTCTTTTACACCAATCTATTATAGAGTGTCTGGTGTAGATAATTGAAATGCAATTATTCTATCAGATAAGTGACTCATCAGCTCTGGAGAGAGGTATACGTCACTACAATCATATTGCAGTGACTTTATATATTTTTCATGATGCTATTTTCATTTCTGTCTTAAATATATTGAGTTTATCAAGACATTCAGACCTATGAAACATAAAAAAAAATATATATATAAATATAATGAGTAACCTTCTAAAAATCTCATAATACTCAAACTCACCTCTTGCTTGAATGATCATTTACCGCACAAATCAAAATAGATTAATTCTAACTTATCACTACCTCTATTTCCTTTTTAAGAGGAAAGGTCTCTTAGTCATTTTTCTTCTAAACAGGACTCACATGATGGTAGTGACTTCACTTTCAATGTACCATTATGTTCATCCTTTAACCAACTTCGAAGTTCTATCCAGAATAAATTATGTTGACACTAGTGTACATATAAGTTCATTCAATTTGAAAGATATTTTCTCTTATGAGATAGATTAATTTTATTCAATTTATGAGAGATAATATTAATAAAAAATTCACGCATCAATGTACCACAAGAGATAAAATATTCATCAAACTCAATAATAGAAGAGTTACAAGAAAAATATATTAAGTATCTATCTCTTATTTAGTTATAAACTAAAAATAATTCCTTCTAACATAAGGTACATGTACAATGCATTCTTTGATTTAATATTTTATCTCAATAGAAAGATATTCTTGAGTAGTATTAAGTGGGTCTGTAAAGTCTATTGAAGATTTGAGATATATTACATTAAATAGATCATAATATTTCGAATAATCCTGAATAATAAAATTCAGGGCTCATTTTATACATATATATCCATGCATCTCGAATAGCCAATCGATGGGATTGGAGAACTACCCATGCAATACACATGTACAATGACCGATTATTCACTCCATAAACTTATACAGACCTAACTCAGATGGAGAGTCTACTGTTAGTTTAAGTCAAGTGAAAATCCTCTAGTTAAATTGATTCAATCATATATTACTCAGTTTAGGAGAATTGATACAGATTATCAAAACTAGCGATTAAATACATAATGACTTGTATTAATTTCATCCGATATGGACGAAGGTCTAAGCTAGCACATGAAACTAATACTTCACTATTATTTAATCTTGACAATCAAGGGAGGGACCCCTATAACCAAATATTACCAAAAACTCATATAACTATCCAAAAAAATATATTTCTTACTAGGTCGTTCTTATTAATCTACCAAATTTCAGATCAATTAGAGTCCTTTTTTAATTCCAAAACTATGATCAATTTGGTTGAAAATGTTGTTTGGCAAAAATAGAATTTATGATTTTTTCGCTCAATAATTCTTATCACATATCATCATTTGTGAAATAAATACACGAATCAAGAACAAAGAACAAAATTCTAAAAACTACTTACATTATCTGAGTACTATTTTTCAAAAATCTACATGTTTATGTATACATTGAATATTAAAATTCAAAACACACCTCATAGATATCCATGCATCTTTAACGATAAATTTTGATGAAAAAATAGCTACTCATACAACATACATATGTGATGTAAGATATTCACTCTAATAAATTTAAAACAAAAGCTAACTCAGATGGAGAGTATATGTTAAATTAAGCCAAGTGAATATCATTATCCCTAGATCAATTGATCCAATCATATATTACTCAGATAGGGAGAGTCAATACATATTGTCAAAACTAGAGATCAGATTAAATCTAGTGACTTGTATTAATTTCATCCGATATGGAGGAAGGTTTAAAGCCAACACATGAACTTAATACTTCACTAAAATTTAGTCATGAAGACCACAGAGAACAAACTCTATCACCACTATATCATAATCGAGTACTTTTTCGTTAAAATTTATTTTCAAGATACAAAATATCTATATAAAAAAACATCATCTAAACGACCTCAAATTGCCAAATCACTTCATAGTTATGAGTATTTTTAATTTGATCGTTTCTGATGAACCTATTGAATTTTAGATCAATCAGAGTTTAAAAATAACATTTATCTCCAAAGCTATGATCAAATTCAAATTCAAAACGATTTAAGGAAAAATAATCAGATCTATATCCTTATCGTATATCAATTCATGTTAACTCATCACATGTACTCGTGTACCACATTTAACATAAATAAAATTGATATAAATAATTATTTTCATACTAAATCACATTTTAATTCCAAAGAACAACTTAAAAACCATCTTAACGACCTCAAAAAACATAACCCCATAACAATGAGTATTTCTTACTAGGTCGTTATCAATACACTTATCAAATTTCAGTTCAATTGGAGTGTAAAAAAAATTATTTCCAAAGCTATGACCAAATTCAAAATCAAGTGATTTAAGTATCTTTAGGAATTAAAATCATATGACCTACATTCTTATCACATATCAATTCATGTTAAATCACCATGTGTAATCATGTTCCAGATTCAAGATAAATATAACAAACATGAAGAATGACCTTATAACATTCAAATCAAATTTTAATTTGACAAACTACCTAAAATCCATCTTAATAATTTTCAGTGGAACTATCAAATTTCAAGTCAATCAGAGATCAAAAAAAATCATGACCACCCAAACTATGACTAAATTTGAAAAATAATCATTTTAGGCATAGTTAAAGATTAAAATAACTTGATTCATATTTCCATTCTCTTTTAATAATTATCTCATGAGCATAAGGTATACTATATGTCCTTCCTTTGTCTAAGACACACAACACCTTCTTATAACAAATTGACCTCTCAATTAATATACCTGAGAATCCAAGATATTATGTTTCTCCCTTTTAGATTGATGAAAACCTTTAATATCTCTTCTCATTTATTAATTAAGCAATATCAGCATCTCAAGGTAAATTTCCATTCTAGTAAGTAAACATACACCACTAGTATTCACTTAGGATAATTTATACATCATACATTGAGGATATTTTAATGACTAAAATAAATATATCACTATCATAAATCCTATTTATTAATCATAATTTTCAATTCATATATTATAATCTCACATATATAATATATTAAGAACTTCTAATAATTCCAAATAAACAAACCACTTAATGGTAACCATCTATTAATTATAAAATTCTTAATATATTTACGAGTTATTATATACACGTGAGAAAGAGAAATCCTATGCCCAGATAACTAAAAAAAACTTTCTAATTATTGAAGAACCAAGGCACGAATGTGAATTAAAATTATTCTCTTCAGTGTTAATGAGGCAATAGGCAATTAAGAGAAACATATTAAATTGAATAAAATTGAAGCAATCAGCACAACAATTGGTAGAAACCATTCAAACTTAATATGTTAAAATCAGCCTTCACATTGCCTAGATCACATTACAAACAATTCCCTTTGTAATTAAGAAATAAAAACAAATTTAAAATCACACAAGACCAACCACATGTTTCCACCACTAATCCAAGCAATACACGTTTATCGGTACAGTCAAAGTTGTAGCATAATGAATTGAAACCAAAATCACAATTGCTTTGATTTGTTCAAATCAACCTTTAAGTCAATTTAGCTACAAAATTTACCTCTTCTGTTCTACCCAAAATAAAATTACAAATAAGGTTCAACCAAGAGAGACTTTTTCGACTCACTTTATTTTGCCGCCGCCGACATCATTAATAAGTAACAGTTTACTTATAGAGTAATTACATCACCGACGTGTGTTTAAAACATGAATTGTATATATAATCGAACATACATATATATCATCTAGATTATCTGTTTATATGTAAGTATGGGTCTTGATGCCAATTATTGAAAAACTATATGTACATGGAAGCATACTAGAATCATAATGCTTACATGAATAATAGACAACCAAAACATGCTAGAACATATATAATTATGCTAGAACACATAAACTTGCTGAAATTTAATTCAAGAATTACCTCTTAAAGCGTGAGTAGATACCTTCAAGCGAATCCACAAGTTAAACAGACCTTCAAGCGAATCCACAGTCTTCTACAGTGATCCCAAGTTACCTTCAAGCGAATCCATAGTCTTCTACAGTGATCCCAAGTTCACATCCGAACTCTCACAATATTTGGGTGGGCAAATATTGTATAGAAACCTAATTCTTTCTAAGGTTAGAAGATAGAGGTTTTCTACAGACATATGAAATAAGTTAAGCAGTGCTCTAAAGGAAATTAATCATTAAATTAAATTAGTCAGTAATTTAATTTATTGATTAGTATCTGTAATCTTAACATGAGGAATTACATAAGTGTTTAATGGGAAATTTCAAAATATAATTAAAGGAGTGCAATTACGAATTTCTAGTGGAATGATTTGTAATTTATTATGGTAAGAATAATTCAAATTAATTATTTGGAATTATTTCCATAATAGAAAGCCTCAATAATAAATTATGTGGTCCCTATAGTGCCAATATTTAATTAGAACTCAAAATCTTATTTCTAAGGGGAAAAGGGGAGACAGGCGTTGGTTTTCCTTTTAAAAGGAAAACTAACGTGTAAAATTCCTTTTTTGAAGAAAAACAACTGTCTTTTGGTTCTCCTTTTGGATTGGAAAGAGATCTCTATAATTAGGGATTCTTCTAATCTTAGAAAGAATAAGGTTTCTATACAATATTTGCCCACCCAAGTATTGTGAGAGTTCAGATCTGAACTTGAGATCACTTTAGAAGACTGTGGATTCGCTTGAAGGTATCTGCTCATGCTTCAAGAGATAATTATTGAATTAAATTTCAGCAAGTTTATGTGTTCTAGCATAATTATATATGTTCTAGCATAAACGTTTTGGTTGTCTATTATTAATGTAAGCAGTATGATTCTGTATGCTTCCGCTGTGCATATAGTTTTCCAACATAATTCTCCACAAATCATATTTTCTATCACTACTCTTTTCCAAATTACGAAAATCTCTTAAAATTTAAGGATTTTGGATACATCATTCAACGTCCCGATACATCGCGTCTATGTTTCAGATACATCACTCAACATTCTGATACATCGCATCTCAGTTTCGGATACATCACTCAACGTCTAATATATCGCATCACGATACATTACCTTTGTTGATACAAGACACACCTATCCCGATACATCGCTCAACGTCTCGATACATTACCTTTATTGATACAAGATACACCTGTCCTGATATATCGCATCTTGATATATCGCGTAAAGTGATGTATGCGAGAATAGGAGAGAGTAGAGGTTTTTGTAAAAAAAAATCAAACGTTAGAGAATTTTAGAGTATATAATAAAATAAGTTGTATATTTAGGTAATTTTTTGTCATGACCTAAAGTACCCCCTAGACGTGACATGGCATACAAGACCCCGAAAGGCCTCATACAAGCCACTTAGCATGCACAATACAAGATCATAGAAATTAAAGAGTTCAAAAGACAATTGCATATCCAAAGAGTTTAATTCAAAGTAGCGGAAGTCTAAACATAGTCTCAAAGCCATCTAAACATCACAGAATGAAAGAACGTTGGGCCGTAACCCAATACTAATCCAAAAGTAAAGAAACATGAAAAGATAAACGTGGCAATGTCCCCGAACATATGAGGACTCACCAAGTCTTCAAATTTCTATATACTCACCAGCCACGAGCGGAATGAGAAGAATCACCAAACCCTACATTATGAGACAATGTAGGCAAACATATGTATTAGTACATGGAATGTACCAAGTATGATAACTATGCATAAGGTTTCAAGATCATGATAAAGGGCTATACACAAGATGCAATGACCAAGTTAAAAATCATAGGATGACATGATAGAAGACATGAAGTAAAGAGCCATGATCAATGCAAGGAAATCATCTTAAAACAACATTTACTTAGAAAGCCTTTAGAAAGCAACCTTAGTTCATTTTATGGGAGATTAGCCTTAACCAACATAGACCATGTGAGCTATAACATGGAATCCAGTGTCTATCCCACATCGAAAAGAGGTGTCCTTACCTACCAAGGTAAGAACCATAGTTTCTAGCTAAGGTGGATCCACTAGTTAATGTCTATCTAAGATAAACCTATGGTGGCACATAGTTATGGGACAAAGAGATTGCTACTAGAAATCCGGCCCTCTACTAGCGGGAGAGCTTCCATCTCAATATCTACTCGGTGCTAAGCATAAAAATCCCATGGAATTAGTCATTAATCATATTCATATCATTAATCCATGGAAAGGTACAACTAGGGTTACCAATCCAAGCTAAAACATGTGTTCATCTTCCATGGACTAGTCCAAGCTTACGTCATTTAGAATAGCTCCTTAAATCTTGATACAAAGTTTAGTTGAGAAAACCTTTCAATTCTAAGAATCCTTTATGTGAAAAAAAAACCTTCCACAATCAAGCTTTCATGTATATGTGAGAAATCCATTCACAACAACAATATTGATGCTTTACTCTCAAAGCAACCTTAAATCGTCATAAATTTCATAATTGAACATGCATATTTTCATCAAACCCATCTTTTGATCATTCATAAATTTATCATGAAATCATAGCTTAGCAAACATGAATCATGCATGGGCTTATGCAATTTCATCTTAAATCATTCAATTATCTCAATTCAACTTTCATGAGTCAAAAGCTTCATCATATGATCAATTCTAGAAAACATGGATTTCACATGGGCTTATGGGGATTCAACTTGAAACATGCAATTTAACTCATATCATGCATAATTAAACATAATTCAATCAATCAAATCATAATTTGACAGGACCCACAAGATAGAGGAAAACCCTAGTTTTGATTGAACAATTCTTACTTAGAAAATTAGAGAGTTTTGGAACCCTATGGAGGAAAGGACTCCATAGGTGAAAGCTATCATACCTCTATGCCAAAATCATGGAATCAATGGAGGATTAGGGGACTTGACCTTCAAACCTGTAACACCTTGCATTTTGCATATGCTGGTTCTAATCATATGATACTCGACATAGCCTTATTGTACAGGTGGGGGACCATGTTTCTTATATGATTAGTGTTGGTTTAAACTAGCTAGGAAGGTGATGTAATGCCTTGCATGGTTCAACATGTGTACTCGAAGTTAACCCCGACAGAAGTGTATAAACTCGAGATAGTAAGGTGGTAGTTGAGCTTAAAGTTCAAAGTTAAGTGCCAAGTTAAAGAAAACGAGTTTAATATTTAGAGAATGGTATAAAATAGTGAGCTGCTTGCTTGGCTTAATTAAGCTACTAGGTGCATCACCTACTTGAGCTATATGGATCTAGTTAAAGGGCCCAAGGTTAATGGATCAGATTTATGCTTATGTTAATGGATCACTTGAGGCCAAAACTAAAAGAAAATGAAAATGGAAAGAACCCAGCAGCCAAATCTGCCAAGGCCCAATGTGGTTAAGCCCACTAAGAAAAGGCAAGTAGGTGCATCACCTAGTTTGACCTTTTGAGCAGCTTAATGTACATAAGCAGGTGCATCACCTACTTGACCAATTAGTGGCTGAAAATGGAGCTAAAAAGGGAGGTTCTAGAGGATTTTATTTTTGTGGTCAAGTAAGCTCAATATAAGATAAATATTGGCTGGTATTTCCTCTCATTTTAACACACAAAATTCAGAAGTAACTCCAGATCTCTGTCCCCTTTTCTCTCAAGGCTTAAAACAGCAGCCATAAAATTTCTTCTAGGGTTCTTGAAGAAACCCTCATCTTTGCAAGACAAGGTAAGTGAAACCACTTATGGATTTAGCTTAATTCTCCCATAGATGACTAGGAAACCATGTAATTTATGCTCAAGTATAAGTACAAGGGCAGAATGTTTCCACAAGTTGTTACACATTTTTCTTGGTTATTAAGAGACTTTTCTCTTCTTCTTTAGTTCAAGTGTGAAGGAAAGTTGAAGTTCTTGAAGAGTTCAAGTTAAAAGGTGAGGTTGCAGAAATTAAGATTAATAATATGAAAGGAAGGAGGTTAGTTCATTGTAATATCCGAGTTGTACAACAAGGTATGTAAGGCTATTCGATTCCCTATTATTTGGCATGAAATATGAAATTGGTGAATTCTCCCCTTAGTCAATTGAAGTCAATTGTGCCATTTAAATTCATAAGTAATACATTGATGTTACATAGTTCCTTATGTCGTGGTTACTACCTTAAAGTTATTATTGTCATGTCTTCTACTACTGGTCCGTAGTTCCAAATCTCAAAAATGATTATGACCACCAAAACAACACTCTCAAAGATTAAAGAAACTAAGGGAAGCAATCTGTATAATTATGGGTGGCATCCCAGGGGCAAATGCCTAGCATGAGTCGATCCCATTCGGTATAGAAGGGTGGCAGCTCAGGGGCGAAAGCCTAGCATGGGCCGATCCCAATTTGTGTAATCATGAGGACAGCATCACAGGGGTTAAAATGCCTAGCATGGGTCATCCTCTTCTACCACTAATCAACTAGTCATTTGTATCACATGCCTTACAAAGATTATAAAGTATAGAAAAGTAAAGAAAAGAATGTAACATATATGATCCCACCAGAGTAAACAAAGGTGGTCTTTTATTCTGAGCTATGCATTTATATATTGATACTTGATTTCATTAATACCCTTGTTTTACACATGCTTAATGCCTAACATATTTAGTACCTTATTTTGTAGTGACGTCCATTATGGGGGACGGTGTGTTTCATGCCACAGGTACAGGCGTCCAGCTAGTAGACCTCCTCAGTAGGAGCGCACGACACTCAGCTGCTTTTGGTGAGCTACAGGTTGATTTGGGGCTTTACCGAGTCTTTAGTAGATTCATTTTGGTATTGTATGATAGTACGGGTAAGGCGGGGTTTGTCCCGACCTACTATAAGTTTGTCTATCTTATAGAGGCTTTGTAGACTAATGCATAACATGGAAATTATGGTTGGTTATTTAATAGTTGTGGCCTCAACGGCCAAGTCATGTGTATATATTTTGGGCCTACCTATGTTGGTCTTTTATCATTGTGGCTTATACATATACTTGTTAGAGCTTCATGATTGTCTTAGCTAAATACATGGTAGGTACAAGTTATATGTGGGTTCTCCCGGGCCTTTACGGCATCGGGTGCCTGTCCGTCTCAATGGATTTTGAGTCGTGACAAAGTGGTATCAGAGCAGGTCATCCTAGGGAGCCTACAAGGCCGTGTCTATGTAGAATTTTAATTATGGGTGTGTTGTGCACCACATCTATAAACAGGAAGCTACGGGACATTTAGGAGTTGTCTCTTTTCTTTCATCTCTTAGATCGTGCAATAGAACCAATGTTGTAGGTGAATCGTATCTAACTTCTAAATTGTTTCATTATAGCAAAGATGCCGATTAGAAGAAGGAGTAAAAGTACAGATAATAAAGTAGATGTGGCTACTCACGAAGGGACCAGCCAACCACCATCTAGTCAAGCTGATCAAAGTGAGGCTCAAGATGAGTCTCCATCACAGACTTCCCCGACCCCTCTGTCTTCAGAAGATTTAAAGAGGGAAGCAGCACCTCAAGAACCTCTTACTAATGCTACTGAGCAAGATTTGAAGAATGCAGTCCAATTATTGACTCATATAGTTGCTGGCCAAGGGCAAGGGCAAGGGCAAGAAGGTCCAATTGCAGGTACTAGAGGTGCAGACAAAGCTGCTAGTGTGCGGATACGTGATTTTCTTAATTTGGACCCTCCATCATTCACCGGGTCAAATCCTAATGAAGATCCGCAAGACTTTATCGATCAAATCCAACGGACTTTGTATGTTATGCATGTATCTAATAAAGAAGCAGTTGAGCTAGCAGTATATAGATTGAAGGGTGTGGCCATTTTGTGGTACGAAGCTTGGAAACAATCTAGGGGTACATGTGCTCCTTCAATTATTTGGAAAGAGTTCAAAAAGGCATTCCTTGACCATTATCTACCATTAGAGATTCAGAAGGTCCGTGTAGATCAGTTCTTAAATCTCCACCAAGGGAATATGAGCGTGAGGGAATATAGTCTCCAATTTAATTCCTTGTCCAGGTACGCTCCTAATGTAGTATCTACTATGGAGGATAAAGTTCATCGATACAGGGATAGATTGGATTCATATCTGGTTAGAGATTGTACCATTGCTTCATTGAATAAAGACATGGATATAGCAAGAATGAAAGCTTTTGCGCAAAAGTTGGAGGATCAAAGACAAAAAGAAGGATCCAAGAGTCGAAAAGAGGGTAGTCCAAGAGAGCCAAATCCACGGGGTAGTTTGTGCCATCCCAAGGTGAGTTTGGTCCTCGGTTCTTTAATAGACCGCTTAGGCCATCGTCTTCCTACTCTACAACTAGTGCCCCACCTCGGTTTCAAAAGTCTAGGGGCAATCAGTTTGGGCAAAGAGGTGAAAGCTAAGGTTCACGAATAGCGGGGCACCAAAAGCAGGGAAGTATGAGCCAATCAAGGCCTCCTCGACAGCCTTGCAAACCATGTGGGAGAAATCATCTAGATGCTAGTAGGTTTGGGACAGATGTTTGTTTTTGGTGTGGTACACCGAGGCATATCATGAGAAATTGCCCTCATAGGGGCATGGGTAGTGTGGCACAGCTTAGTAGATCAGTTGTTGCATCATCATCATCGGCACCTTCTTTAGGTAGGGGACAGATGACTACAGGTCATGGTGGAGGAGCTAGGGGAGCAGCTAGTTCTAGCGGAGTTCAGAATCACACTTATGCTCTAGGGGATCGACAGAATTTGGAAGCTTCGCCAGATGTAGTTACAGGTACATTGTCCATCTTTTCACATATTGTATATGCATTAATTGATCCGGGGTCTACATTATCATATGTCACTCCATTGATTGCTGGGAAGTTCAAAACAACACCAGAATTATTGGTGAAGCCATTTGAAGTGTCTACACTGATTGGTGAGTCTATCATAGCTAGAAGGGTTTATTGTAATTGTATTGTAACGGTTAGTGATCGTGACACATTGGCTGACCTTGTTGAGCTAGAAATGATAGATTTTGATGTTATAATGGGTATGGATTGGTTGTATTCTTGTTATGCCATATTAGATTGTCGAACCAAGATAGTGTATTTCCATTTTTCAAAAGAGGCAGTCCTTGAATGGAAAGATAATATTGGGGCACCAAGAGGTAAGTTTATTTCTTATCTTAAGGCAAAAAAGATGATGTCCAAAGGATACATATGTCATCTGGTGAGAGTAAAAAATATAGATGTAGAGCCACCAACTCTTCAATCCATTTCGGTGGTAAATGAATTTCCTGATGTATTTCTTGAGGATCTTCTAGGTTTGCCTCCAGAACGAGAAGTAGAGTTTGGTATTGATGTGATTCCAGATACTCAACCTATCTCCATCCTTCCATATAGAATGGCCCCGGCAGAATTACGAGAGTTGAAGGAGCAATTAAAAGATCTGTTAGAAAAGGGATTCATAAGGCCTAGTATGTCTCCTTGGGGAGCACCTGTTCTATTTGTACGCAAGAAAGATGGCTCATTGAGAATGTGTATTGACTATCGGCAATTGAATAAGGTAACAATTAAGAATAAATATCCCCTCCCTAGAATTGATGATTTGTTTGATCAGTTACAATGTGCTAAGTGTTTTTCAAAAATCAACTTGAGTCGGGTTATCACCAAGTGAGGGTCAAAGACAAAGATATACCCAAGACAACTTTTCGAACATGGTATGGTCATTTTGAGTTTCTAGTCATGTCATTTGGGTTAACAAATGCACCAGCAGCTTTTATGGATTTGATGAATAGGATGTTCAAGCCATTTTTAGACGTGTTTGTGATAGTGTTCATAGATGACATTTTGGTGTATTCGAGATCAGAACTATGACCATGCAAATCACTTGCGGCAGGTGTTACATATTCTTCATGATCGTAAGTTGTATGCAAAGTTCTTTAAATGTGAGTTTTGGTTGAAATCTGTGGCATTCTTGGATCATATTGTATCTGACGAAAGAATAAAGGTTGATGCTCAAAAGATAGAAGCTGTGAAGAACTACCAAGACCTACAACTCCTACGGAGATTCGTAGTTTCCTAGGATTGGCAGGTTATTATAGAAGGTTCGTAGAAGGATTTTCTTCCATTTCTGCACCCTTAACAAAGCTTACACACAAAACAACCAAGTTCCAATGGAGTGATGCATGTGAAAGAAGCTTCCAAGAGCTGAAGAATAAATTAACTTCTACACATGTATTGGTACTTCCAGAAGGCACGGAAGGGTATGTAGTGTATTGTGATGCTTCAGGGGTGGGCTTAGGATTTGTATTGATGCAGCATGGTAAAGTAATAGCTTATGCCTCAAGGCAATTGCGATCACGTGAGAAAAATTATCCAACCCATTATCTAGAGCTAGCAGCAGTAGTATTTGCTTTAAAGATATGGTGCCATTACTTGTATGGAGTTCATGTTGACATATATACTGATCACAAGAGTTTGCAATATATCTTTAAGCAAAAGGACCTGAATCTGAGACAACGAAGGTGGCTTGAGTTATTAAAAGATTATGACATTGATATTTTGTATCATCCTGGGAAAGCAAACGTGGTAGCGGATGCTTTAAGTCGTAAGACGATGGTAAGCAATTATGGGCAGTCCATGGGAAGACAAGGGATAACTAAAGATCTATACCAATTGGCTAGCTTGGGGGTGCGTCTTCTTGAATCTCCGGACATAGGGATTATTGTACAAAATACTACAGAATCCTCATTAGTAGAGGAAGTCAAAGAGAAGCAATACATAGATCCTATTCTATTACAGCTTAAGGAGAATGTATAGCATGGTATGACAAAGGCATTTGAGCTTACGCAAGAGGGCGCACTTCAGTGTCAAAATAGATTATGTGTACCTAATATAGATGAACTAAGAAAGAGGATTATGATGGAAGCACATCATTCAAGATATTCTATCCATCCGGGGTCAACTAAAATGTATCATGACTTAAAAGAAATGTATTGGTGGGGTGACATGAAGAAGAACATTGCGGAATTTGTGGCTCAATGTCCAAATTGTCAACAAGTAAAAGTGGAACACCAAAAGCCCGGAGGTTATATGCAGCGTATAGAACTCCCAATTTGGAAGTGGGACATCATCAACATGGATTTTGTCACTAGTTTGCCTTGCTCATTTCGAAAGATTGATTCCATATAGGTAATAGTTGACAGACTCACCAAATCAGCGCACTTCTTGCTTGTAAAGACTACCTATACAACTGAAGAATATGCAAGGTTGTACATTAAAGAGATAGTTCAGCTACATAGAGTGCCAATCTCTATTATATCTGATAGGGGAGTTCAATTTACTGCAATTTTTTGGAAGTAATTTCAGAAGAGTTTGGGAACGCAGGTGAATTTAAGTACAACCTTTCACCCTCATAAGAATGGTCAGCCAGAACGTACAATTCAAACACTTGAGGTCATGCTGCGAGCTTGTAAATTAGACTTCAAGGGTAGCTAGGATGATCACCTGCCACTTATTGAATTTGCTTATAACAATAGCTACCATTCTAGTATCAAAATGGCACCCTATGAAGCTTTATATGGAAGAAAATGTAGGTCACCAATCGGTTGGTTTGAAATGGGTGAAACTCCCTTGTTTGGGCCAGATCTTGTTCTTCAAGCTATAGAAAAAGTTAAGATGATACAACAGCGGCTAGCAACAGCTCAAAGTCGACACAAGTCATATGCGGATGTTAGAAGGAGAGGACTGGAGTTTTCTATAGGAGATTGGGTGTTCTTGAAGGTGTCTCCAAAGAAAGGGGTAATGAGATTTGGTTAAAAGGGAAAGCTGATTCCACGCTACATAGGGCCATATAAGATTATTCGAAGAGTTGGCCAAGAAGCCTATGAGTTAGAGCTACCACAAGAGTTTTCAACAGTTCATTCGGTATTTCACGTCTCAATGCTTCAAAAGTGCATAGGTGACCCATCTCGTATTACTCCTACTGAAGATGTACAAGTTACGGGAGATCTCACTTATGAAGAAGTACCCATTGCTACTCTGGATCGACAAGTTAAGAAGTTAAGAAATAAAGAGGTAGCTTCTGTAAAAGTATTATGGAGAAACCAACAAGTAGAAGAAGTTACATGGGAGCCGGAAGAAGCAATGAAATTGAAATATCCTCATCTCATTCAGGCTGGTGAGAAAGATGAAAACGTTGAGTTGAGGCGTTGACAAGTAAGTATAAGTCTTTAAGTATTATGTGATTAATAGAAGTACGTAACTTAGGCTTGAACTTGTTTGGGCTGGATAACCATGCTAACATTCGAGGACGAATGTTCTTAAGGGGGGAGGATGTAATACCCTGCATTTTACATATGCTAGTTCTAATCATATGATACTCGACATAGCCTTATCGTATAGGTGGGGGACCATGTTTCTTATATGATTAGTGTTGGTTTAAACTAGCTAGGAAGGTGATGTAATGCCTTGCACGGTTCAGAATGTGTACTCGAAGTTAACCCCCGACGGAAGTGTTTAAACTCGAGATAGTAAGGTGGTAATTGAGCTTAAAGTTCAAAGTTAAGTGCCAAGTTAAAGAAAACGAGTTTAATATTTAGAGAATGGAATAAAATAGTGAGCTGCTTGCTTGGCTTAATTAAGATACTAGGTGCATCACCTACTTGAGCTATATGGATCTAGTTAAAGGGCCCAAGGTTAATGGATCAGATTTATGCTTCTGTTAATGGACTCACTTGAGTCCCAAACTAAAAGAAAATGAAAATGGAAAGAACCCAACAGCCAAATCTGCCAAGGCCCAATGTGGTTAAGCCCACTAAGAAAAGGCAAGTAGGTGCATCACCTAGTTTGACCTTTTGAGCAGCTTGATGTACATAAGAAGGTGCATCACCTACTTGACCAATTACTAGCTGAAAATGGAGCTAAAAAGAGAGGTTCTAGAGGATTTTATTTTTGTGGTCAAGTAAGCTCAATATGAGATAAATATTGGCTGATATTTCCTCTCATTTTAACACACAAAATTCAGAAGTAACTCCAGCTCTCTCTCCCCTTTTCTCTCAAGGCTTAAAACAGCAGCCATCAAATTTCTTCTAGGGTTCTTGAAGAAACCCTCATCTTTGCAAGACACGGTAAGTGAAACCACTTATGGATTTAGCTTAATTCTCCCATAGATGACTAGGAAACCATGTAATTTATGCTCAAGTATAAGTACAAGGGCATAAAGTTTCCACAAGCTGTTACTCATTTTTCTTGGTTATTCGGAGACTTTTCTCTTCTTCTTTGGTTTAAGTGTGAAGGGAAGTTGAAGTTCAAGTTAAAAGGAGAAGTTGCAGAAATTAAGATTAATAATCTGAAAGGAAGGAGGTTAGTTCATTGTAATATCCGAGTTGTACAACAAGGTATGTAAGGCTATTCGATTCCCTATTCTTTGGCATGAAATATGAAATTGGTGAATTCTCCCCTTATTCAATTGAAGTCAATTGTGCCATTTAAATTCATAAGTAATACATTGATGTTACATTGTTCCTTATGTTGTGGTTACTGCCTTAAAGTTATTATTGTCATGTCTTCTACTACTGGTTCGTAGTTCCAAATCTCAAAAATGATTATGACCACCAAAACAACACTCTCAAAGATTAAAGAAACTAAGTGAAGAAATCTGTATAATTATGGGTGGCAGCCTAGGGACAAATGCCTAGCATGGGTCGATCCCATTCGGTATAGAAGGGTGGCAGCTCAGGGGCGAAAGCCTAGCATGGGCCGATCCCAATTTGTGTAATCATGAGGACAGCATCACATGGGTTAAAATGCCTAGCATGGGTCATCCTCTTCTACCACTAATCAACTAGTCATTTGTATCACATGCCTTACAAAGATTATAAAGTATAGAAAAGTAAAGAAAAGAATGTAACATATATGATCCCACCAGAGTAAACAAAGGTGGTCTTTTATTCTGAGCTATGCATTTATATATTGATACTTGATTTCATTAATACCCTTGTTTTACACATGCATCCTAGGGGTTAAAATGCCTAGCATGGGTCATCCTTTTCCACCACTGATCAGCTGGTCATTTGTATCACATGCCTTACAAAGATTATAAAGTATAGAAAAGTAAAGAAAATAATGTAACATATATGATCCCACCAGAGTAAACAAAGGTGGTCTTTTATTTTGAGCTATGCATTTATATATTGATACTTGATTTCATTAATACCCTTGTTTTACACATGCTTAATGCCTTACTTATTCAGTACCTTTTTTCGTAGTGACGTCCCTTATGGGGGACAGTGTGTTTCATGCCACAGGTACAGGTGCTCCAGCTAGTAGACCTCCTCCATAGGAGCGCACGACACTCAGCTGCTTTTGGTGAGCTCCAGTTTGATTCAGGGCTTTATAGAGTCTTTAGTAGGTTCATTTTTGTATTGTATGGTAGTACGGGTAAGGCGGGGTCTGTCCCGACCTACTCTAAGTTTGTCTATCTTATAGAGGCTTTGTAGACTAATGCATAACATGGAAATTATGGTTAGTTCTTTAATAGTTATGGCCTCAACGGCCAAGTCATGTGTATATATTTTGGGCCTACCTATGTTGTTCTTTTATCATTGTGGCTTATACATATACTTGTTAGACCTTCATGATTTTCTTAGCTAAATGCATGGTAGGTACACGTTATATGTGGGTTCTCCCGGGCCTTTATGGCATCGGGTGCCTCCATCTCTACAGGATTTGAGTCGTGAATAAACCCTAGCTTTCTTCTTCTTCTTCTTCTTCCTTGCTTCTAGAGAGAGAATTATTTTGGGAGAGGAGATTTGGAGAGAGTTTGGGAATGATTAAGAATGGGCAGAATTAGGCTGAAAAGGTTTATATAGGGTCTAGGTTAAGGGTCAAACCGCCTTATATTTGGAATTAAACATCTAGGAAAAAGACCAAAAAGCCCTTAAAAATAACTGTCGGATTGAAACCTACGGTCTGTAGGTCTAGGTCCAACTACGGACCGTCCTGGTCAATCATACAAATGTTCAAAGATTATTGTTTTGGACCATCAAACGACGAGACCCCATGTACGGTTCGTAGGTCCATTGATGGACCATACATGCCAACCATCAGTCCAACCTTGAACCGTTAAAATTTCACGAAGTTTGGAGAGACCTACGAGACCTACCTACGGTCCGTAATAGTGACGGATCATCCCGTTGAGTCGTAGAAAGGATTATGAAATTTGACATTTCCAAAAGTTTACCTTGCCACCTACGGTTCCCACCTACGACTCGTAAGTCAACCTATGGTCCGTAGGTGGCTTCCGTTGGTACTGGCACCAGACCTGAAAAAAATCAGAATTTCCTTCCTTTTGAATCCGAGGTGTTACAATATCTCCTCCTTGAGAACATTCTTCCTCGAATGAGAATTAAGACATCATAAGGAGGATAAGAACTAAACCTAATAACCCATCATGCATGCAATCACATAAATGCACATATCCGAGGAGAAAACATCAACTCCAAGCTAAAGCATGTTCAAAACATCATTTCATGCGGTCTATATGAAACATATACTCAAATGCACATAAACATGAAGAAATCAATCAAGTTAACTCATTTTCTCAAAATTAAGTCTTTTTCATGAACATGCATAAATGAAGAATCATGAGAATATCTAAGACACATGAAACCAAAAGAGTGAACCATGAGGAACTAAATACCTCAAGCTAGAGTAGGAGTGGAGGGAAAAAGATGAGGATAACGGGACATCATATCGGCCTCAGCCTCCCAAGTAGCACTCTCAACTAATTGGTTTCTCCAAAAGACCTTAACAGACACAACTTCTTTATTTCTCAACTTCCGAACTTGCGGGTCTAAAATCTCCACCGGGATCTCTTCATAAGAAAGACTCTCATTTACACTAAGAATCTCCAATGGCACTATAGACGTCGGATCACCAACACACTTCTTCAATAAAGAGACATGGAAAATTGGATGAATTGATGCTAAGTCATTCAGCAAGTCAAGTTCATAAGCAACCTTGCCAATTCACCTCAAAATCTTATATGAGCCCACATAACGGGGACTAAGCTTACCTTTTTTTCCAAACCTCATTACACCCTTCATGGGTGAAAGTTTCAAGTAAACCCAATCATTTACATCAAATTCTAGATCTCTCCTTCTAATATCGGCATAGGACTTTTATCGACTTTGAGCCGTTTTCAACATCTCTCTAATAAGTCAAACTTTATCCATAGCCTCATGAACCAATTTAGGACCTATCAAAGCGACTTCGCCAATTTCAAACCAACCTATAGAAGATCTACACCTCCTACCATAAAGAGCCTCAAATGGAGCCATACCAATACTAGAATGATAGCTATTATTATAAGCAAACTCAATCAAAAGGCAAATGATCATCCCAATTACCCTTGAAATCAATCACACAAGCTATCAATATATCTGCCAAAGTTTGGATAGTATGCTCTGGTTTGCCGTTGGTTTGACGATGAAAGGCCGTACTAAGCTTAACACGAGTACCAAGGCGCTTTTGGAAAGATTTCCAAAATTGAGAGGTGAATTGAGTACCACGATAAGATATGATGGATAGAGGCACTCCATGCAACCTAACCATTTCTCTCAAGTACAACTTAGCATAGTCTTCTACCGAATGCGAGACCTTGACGGGAATGAAATGAGCCAATTTCGTCATACGATCCACAATGACCCAAATCGAGTCATGTTGTCGCCGGGTGCGTGGTAAGCCAACAATGAAGTCCATATTCAAATCTTCCCACTTTTAAGTAGGTATACTAATATCTTGGGATAAACCTCTCGGCTTTTGACGCTCAACTTTCACTTGTTGACAATTAGGACACTTAGCCACAAATTTCGCAATGTCCTTATTCATCCCATTCCACCAATAGACCTCCTGCAAATTATGGTATATCTTAGTGGCTCCCGGATGAATGGAATATCGGGAACTATGGGCTTCCGATAAAATATGTTCCCTCAAATTATCAACATTCGGAACACAACGACCTTGATAATGGAGTACACCATCTCTCCCTTGGGAGAAAGCCTCAACGGACTTCCTAAGCACTGCATCCTTTTGTTCCATCAAGATCAGATCAAGACCTTGCTTTGCTTTCACATCCGATACAAAGGATGATTCTGAACCATTATGAACAACAACGCCTCTTTCATTGGAATCAATCAACCAAACGCCCAATCGGGCCAATCTATGAACATCTCGAACCAATTCTTTCTTATCATCCTCAACATGAGCAATGCTACCCATGGATAACCCACTAAGGGCGTCCGTCACCACATTCGCCTTGCCGGGGTGATAGAGGACACTCATGTCATAGTCCTTTAGCAACTCAAGACACCTCCTTTGGCGAAGATTTAGATCCCTTTGCTTAAACACATATTGCAAACTCTTGTGGTCGATAAAGAAATCTACATGAACACCATATAAGTAATGCCTCCAAAATTTTAAAGCAAACACAACCGCCGCTAGTTCTAGGTCATGGGTAGCATAGTTCTTTTCATGAATCTTAAGTTGCTTTGAAGCATAAGTAATGACTTTACCATTTTGCATAAGGACACATTCCAACCCAATTCTTGAGGCATCACAATAAACCACAAACCCATGGGACCCTTCTGGTAGAGTTAACACTGGAACGGAGGTGAGTCTATCTTTCAACTCTTGGAAGCTCTTCTCACATGCCTCAGACTATACAAACTTAACTTTCTTTTGGGTCAATGCCATCAATGGAGAGGCAATCCAAGAGAATCCTTCAACAAACCTTCTATAGTAACCAGCCAAAACCAAGAAACTTCAAATATTTGAAGGGGATAGAGGTCTAGGCCAACTCTTAACCACATCCGTCTTTTTAGAATCTACCTCAATACCCTTCCCGAAAACAATGTGACCAAGAATAGCCACGAATCTTAACCAAAACTCACATTTACTAAACTTCGCAAAGAGTTGGTTGTCCTTGAGGACTTGCAACACAATCCTCAAATGATCTGTATGCTCACCCTCACTCCTTGAGTAAATTAAAATGTTGTCGATGAACTCAATCACAAACATATCTAGGTATTGCCTAAACACCCTATTCATCAAATCCATAAATCCAGATGGAGCATTAGTCAAACCAAATGACATCACCAGGAATTCATAATGGCCATATCTAGTCCGAAAAGCTATTTTCGGAATGTCATCTTTCTTCACCTTTAAGTGGTGATAGGCCGACCAAAGGTCAATCTTAGAGAAGTAACTCGCTCCTTGAAGGTGATCAAACAAATCATCTATCCTTGGAAGAGGATACTTATTCTTAATAGTAATCTTATTCAATTGTCGATAATCAATGCACATGCGAAGTGAACCATCCTTTTTTCGAACAAACAAAATCGGAGCACCCCATGGAGAGATACTCGGTCGAATGAAACCCTTATCCAATAAATATTTTAATTGCTCCTTCAATTCTTTAAGTTCTGCCGGAGCCATTCGGTAGGGAGGAATAGAGATAGGTTTTGTATCTGGGAGAAGGTCAATACCGAAGTCTATTTCTCTTTTGGGAGGAACACTGGGTAGATCATCGGAAAACACTTTCGGAAACTCATTTACAACGGGGACCGACTCAAGAGAAGGGATTTAGGAATCCATATCCCTAACCCGAACAAGATGATATATGCAACCCTTATGGATCATCTTTCTATCTTTAAGACAAGAAACAAACTGACCCTTAGGAATAGAATTTCCCCCTTTCCATTCTAGGATAGACTCATTTGGAAACTGAAACTTGACTACACAGGTTCTACAATCAATAGAAGCATAACATGAATGCAGTCAATCCATACCAAGGATGACATCAAAATTCTGCATATCAAGCTCTACAAGATCAACATGAGTGACTCTATGGGACAAGGAGACGAGACACTTCCTATAGACCCTCATAGCTATGATAGAATCACCAATTGGAGTAGAGACGGAAAAAGGATCTAACAACACATCTGGAAGAATATCAAACCTCATAGCCACATATTGTGTCACAAACGACAAGGTAGCACCGGGGTCAAGTAAAGCATAAACATCAAGATGGAAGACTTTCAACATACCGGTAACTACATCGGGAGAACCCTCTTGCTCATGTCGAGTCGGAAGTGCCTAGAATCAGTTTTGCTTTAGAGCACTTGAACCCGAACCACTAGGCAGAGCTTGCTTACCTTCTCTTCCTTTAGCCGTAAGTCTTGGACAATCCCTTATCTTATGGTCACTCTTACCACAACCATAGCAACCATCCATGTCGGCTAAGCATTTACCGTCATGCTTCCTTCCACACTTAGTACAAGTAGACAACGAAGATCCGCTATCATTTCCTCCTTGAGGCTTAGGGTTAGGCACCCTACCTTTGTTGAACTTAGGAGGAGCATTGGAGGAACCTTGACTGGACAACTTTTGTCAGAACCTAGAATTACCATGTCCATCGGACCTTGAACGTGAGATGCCATCATCACCGGTCTTAACCCTCTTTGCCTCCCTAGGCTTTTCCTTATGCGTCTCCTTTTTTATTTGTTGAGCATGCACCATTAGGCAAGAAGTGTCCATATCATTGATAAGCATGGCGGTACGACACTCTTTGACCACCATTTTGGACACCCCCGAAACAAACCTTTCCCTAGGATCGGCAACCATAGTAGGAGCATATCTAGACAATTGTGTGAATTTCAAAGCATACTCCTTCACACTCATGTTTCCTTGACGAAGGTTGATGAATTCAGGTACCCTTGCCTCCCTCATCTCAAGGGGAAAGAACCGATCAAGGAAAACAACCTTAAACTTTTCCCAATCAAGAGGACCCGCATCAACCACCCTCTCGCTCTTCCATTGTTCAAACCACACTTGAGCAACACCCTTAAGTTGATAAGCAGCCAACTCCGCCTTTTCCTCTGACGCCACACCCATGATCATTAGCACCTTGTACACCTCATCAATGAACTCTTAAGGATCTTTCTCAACCTTAGACCCATGAAACTCAGGAGGGTTCATCCTAGTGAAGTCCCTCACCCTAGATGCCATCGTACCCACATTTGGGTTCACGGGGGCCACAACCTCCCTATTGGCTTGGCCCGTCACGGCTTGGGCCAACACTTGGAAAGCATCCCTAAACTCCGCATTAGTCACTTGCTCGGCCAAAGGATCGACCAGATCTTGGGGAGCTTCTTGAGGAGCTTCTTGTTCCACATTCTCTCACGCATTCCTCCTAGCATATGCCCTTCGGGTGGCCATATCCTGAAAAGCATCGAATAGGGATTAGGAAAGGAACATATAGAGTTAAACTCTATCGCACAACTTTAGAATGATGAAAGAAGTGGAGTTCCCTAAACATCTTATAGCCTCTCATTCATAAGTGTGGCGCGCTTCACACCCATGAACAAGACTTTACTAGACGTGGCTTATGAGACATCCTAGGACCTTTCTAAAACCTTGTGCTATGAATAACAAGTTTGTCATGACCTAAAGTACCCCCCTAGACGTGACATGGTGTACAAGACCCCGAAAGGCCTCATACAAGCCACTTAGCATGCATAATACAAGATCATAGATATTAAAGAGTTCAAAAGACAATTGCATATCCTAAGAGTTTAATCAAAAGTAGCAGAAGTCTAAACATAGTCTAAAAGCCATCTAAACATCATAGAATGAAAGAACGTTGGGACGTAACCCAATACAAGTCCAAAAGTAAAGAAACATGAAAAGATGAACGTGGCAATGTCCCCGAACATATGAGGACTCACCAAGTCTTCAAATCTCTATATACTCACAAGCCACGAGCGGAATGAGAAGAATTGCCAAGCCCTACATTATGGGACAATGTAGGCAAAAGTATTCGTTAGTACATGGAATGTACCAAGTATGATAACTATGCATAAAGTTTCAAGATCATGATAAAGGGCTATACACAAGATGCAATGACCAAGTTAAAAATCATAGGATGACATGATAGAAGACATGAAGTAAAGAGCCATGATCAATGCAAGGAAATCATCTTCAAACAACATCTACTTAGAAAGCCTTTAGAAAGCAACCTTAGTTCATTTTGTGGGAGATTACCTTAACCGACATAGACCATGTGAGTTATAACATATGGAATTCGGTGTCTACCCCACACCGAAAAGAGGTGTCCTTACTTGCCAAGGTAAGAACCATAGTTTCTAGCTTAGGTGGATCCACTAGCTAATGTCTATCTAAGACAAACCTATGGTGGCACATAGTTATGGGACAAAGAGATTGCTACTAGAAACCCGGCCTCTACTAGCGGGAGAGCTTCCATCTCAATATCCACTCGGTGCTAAGCATAAAAAGCCCATGGAATTAGTCATTAATCATATTCATATCATTAATCCATGGAAAGGTACAACTAGGGTTACCAATCAAAGCTAAAACATGTGTATAGACTTTTCATCTTTCATGGACTAGTCCAAGCTTAGGTCATTTAGAATAGCTCCTTAAATCTTGATTCAAAGTTTAGTTGAGAAAACCTTTCAACTCTAAGAATCCTTTATGTGGAAAAAAAAATCTTCCACAATCATGCTTTCATGTATATGTGAGAAATCCTTTCACAACAACAATATTGATGCTGTACTCTCAAAGCAACCTTAAATCATCATAAACTTCATAATTGAACAGAATATCTTCATCAAACCCATCTTTTGATCATTCATAAATTTATCATGAAATCATAGCTTAGCAAACATGAATCATGCATGGGCTTATGCAATTTCATCTTAAATCATTCAATTATCTCAATTCAACTTTCATGAGTCAAAAGCTTCATCATATGATCAATTCTAGAAAACATGGATTTCACATGGGTTCATGGGGATTCAACTTGAAACATGCAATTTAACTCAATTCATGCATAGTTAAACATAATTCAATCAATCAAATCATAATTTGAAAGAACCCACAAGATAGAAGAAAACCCTAGTTTTGATTTAACAATTCTTACTTAGAAAATTAGGGATTTTGGGAACCCTATGGAGGAAAGGACTCCATAGGTGAAAGCTATCATACCTCGATGCCAAAAGCTTGGAATCAATGGAGGATTAAGGGACTTGACCTTCAAACCCTAGCTTTCTTCTTCTTCTTCTTCTTCCTTGCTTCTAGAGAGAGAATTATTTTGGGAGAGGAGATTTGGAGAGAGTTTGGGAATGATTAAGAATGGGTAGAATTACACTTAAAAAGTTTATATAGGGTCTAGGTTAAGGGTCAAACCCACTTAGATTAGGAATTAAACATCTAGGAAAAAGACCAAAAAGCCCTTAAAAATAACTGCCGGATTGAAACCTACGGACCGTCCTGGTCAATCGTAGAAAAGTTCAGAGATTATTGTCTTGGACCTTCAAACGATGGGACCCCATGTATGGTTCGTAGGTCCATTGACGGACCGTACATGCCAACTGTCAATCTAACCTTGAACCGTTAAAATTTCACTAAGTCTGGAGAGACCTACGAGACCTACTTACGGTCCGTAGAAATAGTGATGGATCGTCCTGTTGAGTCGTAGAAAGGATCCTGAAACTTGACATTTCCAAAAGTTCACCTTGCCACCTACGGTTTCCACCTACGGCCCGTAAGTCGACCTACGGTCTGTAGGTGGCTTCCGTTGGTACTGGCACTAGACCTGAAAAAAACCAGAATTTCCTTCCTTTTGAATCCGAAATGTTACATTTTTACCTATAATTAGTATAAACTTAATATAAATTTCTTATAGAGAAAATTTAAGTTTTTGCTATTATTTTTTTTATTTTAACAAAAATTATGAGATTGTTCAGAAAACTATTAAATAGCATTTGACCAATATTTTATTTGTTTCAATCATAATTTTAGCATAAATAAAGTAATGTAATTTAATTCAAAAATAACTTTCAAGTATTTTTGGTATTAATTATGGGTCATTCATTTCTTCTTTTGTAAAATACTTAGGGTCGAAATTTAATTTTCTTCTTGCTATCCTATAATGACATAAATTTATAGGATTCAAAAATTATTTATTTGTTAAATTGAATTGAGTTATATAATAATCATGGATCGTTATGTGTTATTTTAAGTACTTTTAATTTATATAATAATCATGGATCGTTACAGACAATAGTTTTAATTTATTGTTCATAAGTAAAAATTAGAACAAAGAAGCACGTCTCATTATCACGTAATGGTTAATATGGTAATGTTTCGCCACCATAGTTAGAAATTACAACAAGACACCCTAGGACACTTGAACTCTGTGCTCTAATACCAAGTTTGTCACGCCCCGAGCCTACACCCTGGACGTGACCGATACTCGAGAACCACTGTTGATCCTCAAGCGAACCATTGACCTAGCTGACTACTTAGCGGAAGACTTACTTAAGCATTTTTAGTTTTAAATAACTAAAGGGAAAACATTTAAGTTAAATATTGTCTGAACTGTCTGAGAATACTGAATGTAAACTGAAATAGTTTAGCAAAATATCTTAAAATAAATACCAAGAGACTCTCTAATATTGTCTATCTATGAAACCTCTATTGTCTGAGATAGGCATCGGGACAGACCCACGACAACCTTAAATAAACTACTAAAGCGAATAAATGACTAGAGTCCTCCGAAAGTAAGGAGGCCTCACCAAAAGTTGGTAAGAAGCTGGGTAATATCAATGATGCACCTGTTGATAATCCTGAACACCTGTATCTGCATCATGAGACGATGCGAGTTGAGTGCCATCAGTATACTAAATGTACGAGTATGTAATATAGCTGAATGCAACAATATCTAAACTAAAAAGGTCTGACAACAACTCAAGTAAATGTAAAGAAAGTCATGAAGTAAAGATCATATAAGCCTCACATTAAAAATAAATAGGTTAAACCACTAAACTGAATAAATATGAACAGTAAAACACTTTTTACTTTGATGGGAAGTTTCTCTAACCGACAACCACCACTATGAGCCTCGTGATGATACAATGTCTTACCCATGTTGCCAGAGCCGTCCTATACCTTGCCGGAGTATAGAACGCAACTGAACTGATGAATACACTAAAATGTCTTCTTGAGGCAGTGAGGAGTCGTCCGAGTGTTGGTATAATCCTATCCTAAGTTGGCTACATAGTTTATGGGATTTGAGTTGTCTGAACCGTTACCCCATATCGGTGTTCAGTACTACTCTCAATATATATATATATATAAAACTGAAATTCTCATGTAAAATATTTTCTGAGTTGAGATAATTTCTCTAAGACTTCTTTAAGAAGTGACTGAAGCTGTACTAAGTACTTCTGAATTACTCTGAAAACTTTTTTTTTCTTCTGAAAATAGTGTTCGCTTTTCAAGGGAAAAATGATATTTCGGAACTACTCAAATCCCCTTAAATTCTCCTTCAAAACAATACTTAAAACTTTTCTCTTAAACTCTCTTTAGTTTCCAAAATCAATGTAAGAAAATTACTGGTTCAATATACTTTTAGCAAAATTTAATATATATAGGGTCCATATGGAGCGACAAGCATGCACAATAATTCAAGAATTTCAATGATTAAGTATTAAAATCTCATAATATAGGAATTTCATAAAGCTAAGGGCGGTAGAACCCTAGATTCAACATGCTATTGACTGAATTGAGATGTAGGGTATGAGGACTAACTAGTCCAACACTATGAATAGCCTTACATACCTTGAAGAACAAAGCTCCGGATGAAATTGGAAGAACGCTTGAAAACCCTAACTTTCTCCTCTTGGATCCTTTCTCTAAGACTTGGAGGCGTTAATGAGAGTAATAGGGTTGATTAATATTGTTTAGAACCTTATTTAGGTGTAAAAACATCAGGGTTTAGGCTTAGAAGGGTTGGGAAAAGACTGAACTATCCCTCTTAAAAAGATGATGAAAACCTTTCACGGGGCCATCTACAGTTTGTGGTTTCTTCTACAGACCGTAGATCCCATCTGTGGAATTCATATTGAATTTTAAGCCTCAAAATTTCATTCTACGGGTCCAAACTACGACCTGTAGAAGTTTCTACGGACTGTAGATCCAATCCGTAGAATTGATATTGAATTTTAAGGCTCAAAAGTTTATTCTACGGATCCAAACTACGGCCGGTAGAAGTTTCTACGACCCGTTGATGGATTCGTAGGAATAAGACCCCTAAATTTGTCTCTCTGAAGTTTTTCCATGAGTTGACAGTACGGTTCGTAATTACTTCTACGGCCCGTAGAAGCAATTCGTAGAAATTGACTCGGAAAACTCTATTGTGGTAGTCTCTGGTAAAAGGGTCATAACGTTTTACTTTGAACTCGAAATGAAGCAAACTTGGCGGAATTGGAAAAAGGACCCATAAACCTTCAATTTGATAGGTCATAGGCCACCTAATTCATTATGTGCTGAGAGGGATGATCGTTTGAAGTTGACCTAAGTAGAATCTTATATCAATACTTCATCGGTAAGGAAACTTTCAACTCAACTTTGTGCTAGGGGATTTTTGTGACCTTAATTCATATCCAAATCCATTTATACCTAAGAACAATTTAAGAATCATCAGATGCAACCTTACACACAAATAAAGAATGGTTAGGGTCTTAGCTTTGAAATTTTTGGAGTGTTATAGTGACATCATCAACAAGCAATGCCACTTTATTAGTGGATGTTGCTGCTTCTTCTTCTTTTTCTCGTTGGGCTTGTGAGTTGATTCTTTTAGATTTTTAGGGAGTGTTGCTTGAATTAATGCTTTTCTTTCTTGGAGCCATTTTATCTACGTACATAATACAAAACACAAATCATCAATTAATATGACTAATTTTTCAATAAAATAGGAAAACAAACTACTATAGTTGATTAAACAAGTACAAAAATTCATGTTTTTTTCCCTAATAAGTGAGTGAATTACTACTACAACTTAAGTAGTTGTTGGAGCAACTAAAACAACTTAAGAAATTAAACTCCATCTACTTAAGTGATTAATTCATCAACTACTTAAGTCGTTGCAAAAAACTCAGCAATTAATGATTTTTTTCAATAGCTGAGAGAGTGACTGCATCAAATGAGAAAAATCAAATAAATGACTGATTTACATTGGGAGTCTAATAGTAGAGGTTTGATATATTTTGTATTAAGAAATTTTAAATATTACCTTTTAATATAATCACAATTTAACTAAGAAGTTAAAAAAAATTGTTGACGTTTGGTTTTTTAGTTCAATGTCACCTCCCACCTAATTTTGTTGAGAGGGTTTAACGGTTGTCTCTTAAACCTAGCTCAAGAGTTGGGTGGAGTATTAAATAGTGTGGTTTCTCGTTTTCATCGCCACCAATTTTCTTCCAATCTACCTCCCATTTTTTACTCCGATCTAATCATCCCAGCTATATTATTATTCTTTTGCATTGTTCTTATCAGTAATCAGGATGAGTGGAGTCAGCTGCCGTGACTGGCGTATGCAGTAAATCTGCTATTCCATCAACTCCCGTAAGTCTATAGTTATTTTGTTTTGATAATGTTTGAGATATATTGCTCCCCCAAGTTATTATCCAGATTTGTATATTCTTGTATTCTTGTCCTTGTTTATATTCAGCTACTTGAATTCTGCCTTTCCTTGTAATAGGGACTATTTTTGGGGAGAACCACTCGTATTAGGAGCTCGCACTGTAACTTTATGGCAGGGAGTAGGATTCATTTTCCTCGGTAGAGAGTTCAAGCATATAGAATTACTACTAAATCTGTTAAACGTAGCTCTGCTCTTTCTGTAACATGCTGTGCTCACAAAATTCTAGTAGCAAATAGAGGAGAGATTGCTGTTCGTATGATTCGGACAGCTCATGAGATGGGAATTCCTTGTGTTGCGGTTTACTCAACCATAGACAAAGATGCTCTACATGTCAAGCTAGCTGATGAATCTGTGTGCATTGGTGAGGCACCAAGTAACCAATCGTAAGTTATCACAAATCAGTTAAGTTTCATCAATCACTCTCTTTTTAGATTCTCTTTTTTTTTAAAAAATATAATCGTTTGCGTGCTTGTATTCTCTTCATTTCTTTAGAATGTCCCATTATTCAGTCACTTTTGTTTTGTTTCTTTTCATAATTTGTTTTTATCTTTTCCTTCATTTGTTTGTAATTTCGTAGTTTCCTCAATACATCAACAAAAGGTGCATTAAGTTTGAAGAAATATTTCGTAAACATATTCCTAGCTATCCATCCTAAGTCAGAATATCGAAGTTTGTAGTACAACAAAGCATGGCGACAGTCACATTCTTTTTTTCTGCAGGTATTTAGTGATCCCAAATGTCTTATCTACTCCTATCAATCGTGGATGTACAATGCTGCATCCTGGGTATGGTTTCCTTTCTGAGAATGCAGTTTTTGTTGAGATGTGCAGAGAACATGAAATCAACTTCATTAGGCCAAATGTAGGTGATCCGGCTATACTCTGTTTTTTGATACTTCTTACTTTTTTGTTTGGTTAAATCTTTTAGAAGGAGTCTTTCCCTCTCTTACACTTGACTTAGCTGTTCTCGGAGTAAGGAAATTTGTTCAGTACCATGTATATGTCTAATCCATTTGAAAGAGACTCCCTTGTATGCCAGCACGAAGTACTAATGATCTATCAATTTGATAGTTAGGTTTATAGTGAAGAAAAAACAGTGAGCCAACAGAAATTGGCAAATTAGAATACTAATGACCAAGTCAAATATTTTGGTCAAAAACAAGATATGCTGAGGAAATTTAGAAAACTTGGAGCTGTGTGGAAATAGTTCTTGTAGTGATTCCTTTTGAATCAAGGGTTGAAAGTAATGTCTACATATTTGTTGAAGTAAGTGAGATGTCAAAGTGGTGGGTCATGACACTCTCCCCCACCTGATGATGCGACGACCGCGGTGCATTGCCGTTGCAGGAACTCCGAAATTTGGTCTCTAAATTGCCACAAGTCTTCATATCGCTCCCATGTGGCCTCCTCCGGAGCTCGTCCTTTCCAGTGAATGAGAAATATGGCACTGGCTTGTTGTCCTCACTTTCGTTTGGCTTGATAGTCAATGATGGCTTCAATTTCTCTATCATGCGAGGTAGTGACAGTGATCGGTGCTCGTTTTGATAAGTTTCGGTTCGGATCATCCTTGTCTTTATGGTATGGCTTGTGCATGCTAGCATGGAAGACCGTATGAATCTTGAAGTGTGGAGGCAGTTCCACCTTGTAAGAGATCTTGCCCACCTTGGCAACGATCCTGAATGGGCCCTCGTACTTGCGCACTAAGTTTTGATGAACGCCCCTTAGTGCGTTGAACTGTCTTGGATTGAACTTCACCAGGACCATGTCTCCGACTTTATAGTCTATGGGACGACGCTTGCGGTCGGTGAACTTCTTCATCTTCTTCGCTGCCTTGTCCAAGTAGGACTTGGCAGTATCAAGCTGCTCTTCCCATCCCTTAGTGAGATGGTATGCTCCCAAACTCTTTCCTTGAAAAGCGGCCGGTAATGAATGTTGAGTTTGGGGCTGTTGGCGCGTCGCCAACTCAAAAGGTGTGCGCCCGGTGGACTCACTCCGTTGCAAGTTATAAGAGAATTGCGCTATATCTAGGAGCTTCACCCAATCCTTCTGATGCGCACTCACATAGTGCCTTGGATAGCACTCCAATAAGGCATTGACGCGCTTGATTTGGCCGTCTATCTGCGGGTGGAAACTTGTGGAGAAGTGCAACTTCGTGACAAGTATGTCAAACAACTCTCTCTAGAAGATTTTGGTGAAGCGGGGGTCTCGGTCACTGATAATATGCCTTGGCAGCCCCCAATACTTCACTATGTTCTTAAAGAACAGCTTGGCAACCTCCTTTGCGGTGCAACCGGCTGTGGCGGGCGTGAAGGTAGCATACTTCGAGAATCTGTCCACCACGACCATTATCGTTCCATACCCGTCAGATTTTGGAAAAGAAGTGATGAAGTCCATGGTCACACTTTCCCATGGATGTTCCCGTACGGGTAGTGGCTCCAATAATCCTCCGGGTCGCTATTGCTCCACTTTGTCTTGTTGGCACACAAGACATGTCTGCACATAGCACTCGATGTCATCCCACATGCATGGCCAGTAATAAATTGCCTCGATCAACACCCTCGTACATTGCTGCCTCGGATGCCCAGCCCACGGCGTGTCATGGCTCCCCTTAATGATTTGATGCCTGATAGACCCGAACTTGGGTACATAGACCCTCCGACCGGCAATGAGCAATAGACCGTCTTCCACCCAGAAGCGTCTTGTCTTGCCTTGGACAGCTAGCTCCATAAGCTTCTTGGTCTCTGGATCGTGTTGCATGCCATCCTTGATAGCATCTTGGATGTCATAGTGAGCTGTGGTGATGGCAGCAAGCTTGGCCTCCCTACTCAGTGTGTCGGCCACTACATTGCCCCTTCCCGGCTTATACTCCAAGACATAGTCAAACTCAGCTAGAAAATCATGCCACCTAGCTTGCTTCAGAGTGATATTCTTTTGTGATGAGAAGTAGCTAGTGGCCACATTGTCTGTCTTGGCCACAAACTTGGAGCCTAGTAAGTAGTGTCTCCACGTGAGTAGGCAATGTACAATGGCCGACATCTCTTTCTCCTACACCGTGTAACGCCTTTCGGTCTCATTCAATTTGTGGCTCTCAAACACTTTTGGGTGTCTATCCTGCATTAAGACTGCCCCAATGGCGTAATCCGAAGCATCCGTATGTACTTCAAATGTTTTTGAGAAGTCGGGCAGCGTCAAGACCGGCTCCTCTATCACAACAGCCTTGAGACTTTCAAATGCCTTTTGTCACTCGTCGCTCCAAACCCACGGCTTATTCTTCTTCAACAACTCGGTCAGTGGAGCGGCCTTAGTGGAGTAGCCACTTATGAACCTGCGATAGTAGTTCGCAAGTCCAAGGAAAGACCTTAGCTTGGTCACCTTTGTGGGTGCCTCCCATTCTTTGATCGCCCGTATCTTAGCCTCGTCCATCCACAGTTCGCCTTGGCTAATACTATGCCCTAAGAAGTGTACCTCGTGCTGGGCGAACTCACATTTTTCTCGCTTGATATAAAGTTGGTTTTCCCGTAAGACTTGGAAAACCTTCCTCAGGTGCTCCATATGCTCCTCCAAGGTGTTGCTATAGATGACTATGTCATCAAAATATACTACCATGAGCTAGTCCAAGTAGGGATGAAAGATTTTGTTCATCAACGTGCAAAAGGTGGCGGGTGTGTTGGTCCAGCCGAAGGGCATCACCAACCACTCGTAAGCTCCGTATCTCATCACGCACGGTGTTTTTGGTTCATCCCCATCTGCTATACGTACCTGGTAGTAGCCTTTTCGGAGATCCACCTTGGTGAAGTACTTGGCGTGTCCAAGCCTATCAAACAGGTCAGCAATCAGCGAGATGAGGTACTTGTTTTTGATCGTCACCTTGTTAAGTGCCCGGTAGTCGATGCATAGTCGTAATGACCCATCCTTCTTCTTTTGGAATAAGATCGGTGCGCCATAAGGTGCTTTGGACGGGCGGATGTTACCGGCTTTGAGGAGCTCCTTCAACTATTTCCTTAGCTCCTCTAACTCAGGTGGAGCCATGCCATAGGGAGCATGTGCGGATGGCTTGGCTCCAAGCTCCAACTCAATCTTGTGATCTACCTCGCGCCTAGGAGGTAGGTGTTTTGGCAGCTCGTCCGACATCACGTCCTTATTCTCCTTGAGAACCTTTTCTATGACAGGTGGCAATGACTTCTTAACACTATTGTCTTCTCCCGAACTTGCAATGGTGGCTATAAACGTCGGCTCTCCTTTCTTAAGGCCCTTCACAAGCTGCATGGCCGACAGTTGGGCTTGTCCTTCCTTCTTGGGTACCTTGACTAGAGGCACCATGCATGACCCTTCTCGCTCCATGACCAAGAGTTGTTGGAGGTAAGGATCGATCATCGTGTCGCACTTCTGGAAGAACTCTTGCCCTAGTATGATATTAAAAATATCTAAGGGAGCAATCGTAAAGTTTATCTTACTTTGCCACTTGCCCAACGTGATGCTTACTCCTTGAGCGACTCCACACATGCGAGTTAGTGGTGCATTGACCGTCTCGAGGCACGTGTTGCTTGGATCGTAACTCCGCCCCAACCTTGTTGTTGCCGTCTTGGTCATGATGTTTCCCTCTGCACCGGAGTGTACCATGGCACGAGTTGGTCGTCTGTTGATGGAGATGTCTACATATTGCGTGCTATACTCCTTCGGTTTCCCTGTCTACTTGGCAACATCCGTGCATAGCTCAACCATGCCCAACTGCGTCGTACTCGCGTCCTGTGCGTCCTTCTCCTTTTGTTCCCGTAGGATAGCACCAAGGTTCTTCATCTGGGGCACCAGGCATAGCCATGCGGTCCACCGCATATGTAGCACCCATCTCCCTTTGTTGTTTGCGCTTTCCTCTCATTATAGTTCTGGCGCCCAAACCAATTGCCATCCGACTTGTAGGAGTCGTGCTGCTTAGGATGTGTCTGCTGCTCCTTGCCTTGGTCACGATCTCCCCCACCTTTAGCATGACTAGTCCTCGTGTCTTTGCCTTTCCCCTTGTCGTGCCTGTCATGCTTGAAGTCGGTCAAGGATTTGGCTTGTGTGATGGCCTCATCTATGGTCCTAACTTGCCATCGTTCTAGCTCTTTCTTGGCCCAATTTTGCAATCCGTCCAGGAAGTGGACAGCATGTCCTCATATGTGAGGTTGGAAATCTGAAGCGTGAGAGTGGTGAATTCCTTCACGTACGCCCGAATGCTACCTGTCTGTTTCAGTTCCTGGAACTTGCGCTTGGTCTCATAAATGACGTTAGGAAAGAAGGCCTTCATAAACTCTTCTCGGAATTGCTCCCAAGTATTGATGGTGCAAAGCCCCTTCCCTATCTCGGACTCATTGCGCCTCCACTATAGCATGGCCATCTTCGAAATATACAACACGGTAGTGTTGATCTTGTTTTCGTCGCTCCTCACTCGGTTGTACTTGAAGTAGTTCTCCAAGTGCCATAGGAAGTTCTCCACCTCTTGTGCGTCACGAACACCTTTGAACATAGGTGGCTTGGGAGCCTCGACCTTGGCCTCCCTTTCCCTATCGCGCGACGTAGATCCTCTAACTTCCGTGCCCTCCTTGAGTTCTTTCATCTCGGTCCTCATGGTCTCAATCGTGCTTAGTGCATCCATGAGCCGACACTCCAAGGAAGTGATGTCCTCCTTCATCTCAAACTCGGCACGCTGGCGGCCCTCCAATTCCTTGCGGATGTTGTCATTCTCCTCAAGGGTGAAGTCCTCCAGAGTTTTGAACTTGCCATCGACCTCGTTCAAGCGCTTGCCTAAGATCTCCACGGCTTGCCTTGCCAACTCAACCCTTGCGATCCACTCTTCTTTGGGTGTGACGTCAATGGTCTCTTCACCATGTTCATCGTCACTTGCTTCAGTGGTCGAAGGTGGGTGAGATGTTAGTGCTTCGCTTGGTGTTGGGTCGAGTAGCATTTCCTCACTACTCTTATGGTGCTTCTTTCCCTTACGGTTCTTCTTTCCACCATCCTGCCGGACGTTGTGGTGCTAGCAGCGTTTACGTCTCCTTCGTTGGCCATTCTCTTAGTATCAAACCTGGCTCTGATACCATGTTGTCACAAACTTAGATTTCTACTAATGCTTCGTGCGGCACTTGACAAGTTACTCACGGATCTTTCACGATTTTGTAAACTCAAGTAAGCCCTTTAAGACTTAGATCTTTAAGAGAATGAAAAGAAAGACCAAGAGAGCTTTTTAAAGAAGGCTTTGTATTCAGGGGCAGACCTACATGGGTGTAACGAACCCCCTCGACAAAAGCTTACACTGTATATATAGGGTAGATTTTTTATATTTTTGTATATATACTAATTTTGAACCACCTCAACCATAGAAGAGAGATAATCCATTTATATTTTTTATATTCCGAACCCCCTGAGTGAAAATCCTGGATCCGCCACTGTTTGTATTGCTTTGTGGAAGACTGCTTACACTTGCTTGGATGCCTTTGCAAATGAGAGATCCTCTATTTATACTACCTCTTAGGGCCAAAGTGTAAATAAAAATTACTACACAAGTCCCTACATATTTACAATTTAGTTCCTATTCTAGAATTCTCTACAAGTTTAGAGAATTCCAAAGCCTTCCTTGAAAATATCTAGGATGCTCTAGAGTCTTTCATAAACCTCTTGAAGACTCTAGCTCCTTCTCCCCTAGGACAACTCACTTATACTTCAATTTTCTACCTAAGTGAGATGTCAAAGTGGCGGGTCATGACACATGTCTTAGTGCTTTGGTGTTGGCACTGAAGTGCTGCTTAAGTAAAGCGAAGTGCACTACTTATTTTGCGCCTAGCTCGAAGTCTTAACACGTCTCAAGCAAGCCTTTGTCAACATTGCCGGCAACTAAACCAATGAGGTAGCGAGACTGCCTCCAATTTCAGGAATATGCGACTTTCTTTATTTTTTTTTTGTGTTGGACTTTCCTGGCGCAAAGAGGAATACCAGGGTCCTGTCAGTTTTTGGTACATAAACTCATAAAGCATTACATCAGTTTGTGAACAAAAAAGACTTGCGGTTTGATTACATCTGTGATGATATTTTATAACCATAGGAAGGAGAAAAAATCTTGTAGTGGGTGCATTGAGTTACTTAATAAGCATGCAACTTATAGCCAATTACCAGTCTGTGCTACAGTCTCGACTGGAATTATATGGCAATACCACACTGGCCGCTGTGTATGGTATGGCTACAGTTGGCATTGTTCTCTATGACCTTGTCTTTTGGGATGTTGTTCTCTGTGACCTTTCTTTCTTAACTTCCTTGATTTCTCCCAACCTATACTTGGTATTTTACTGGTAACTAGTACTATTTTTGCGCATGACAAAATTTTAATATTTGCTATTTCCCCCCAAAAATTGTTTACCATTATGTCGTTACTATAACGTTCTTTGTAGGTTCTCTACTTTTGTATACCACTTGTATGTTGGGAACTTCCCTAACACATTAATAAAATTGTTACATTATCAATATCTATACCTGTAATCACAATGAGTAAATAATTGTCATGATAAATTATGTTAGTTCCACTGACAATTTGTTTAGTTATAAGAAGTTAAAATGTTGGTCAATCAAATCACCCTCTCTTTATTTTGTTACCTGTTTATGTTAAAGGAATCCATTACATTGCATTTTATAAGTTCATTGGGGGGAATGAGAGGTCCACTAATGATGGAACACCTTCGAAATGCCCAATTTCTGCAGAGAAGAAACCAGAAGTTGCTAGAAGAAACACATTCCCCTGCATTGACACCTGAGCTACGAAAAGCCATGGGTGATGCAACTATTGCAGCAGCAACATCTATAGGTTATATTGGTGTTGGTACTGTTGAATTCTTATTGGATGAGAGATGATCCTTTTACTTCATGGAAATGAACACTCGTATTTAGGTTTAAGCTCTAGTTATGAGATGTCTTGTCAAAAGTTGCCTTTTTTAAGTATAGAGAATGTATCTTTTTCCTTTTTTCAGGTGTAAATAACGTAATATGTTGCTGAAATGTAGGTGGAGCATCCGGTGACATAAATGATATCATCTGTTGACCTGATAGAAGAACAAATTCGCGTGGCTATGGGAGAAAACCTGCGCTACAAACAGGTAATGCTGAACAATCATTTCCTTTTTATCTTGTCTTTTTATTCCTCTAAGATTTTCTTCTTCTGAAGAATTAACTTAGAACAATTTAACCTAGGAAAATAAGTTACTCATTTCAATCAAACAAATATCTGACCTGTTAGGTTACTCAAATTAGGTTTAAGAACATGTATTGCATAGGTAGGCGGGGCCACATTTGATTGTTGAATTATTGATAAATTATAGTGTCAAAGAATCTTTAAAAAGTATAAATGGTCTTATTTAACAATTTGATTTATATAATTTTGAAAAGAAAATAGAGGAGAATGAGTGTATGTTTTTAGTAGGGGCATTTTTGTTTTAAGACTAGCTATAATGGAGCTAATGCATTCAATTTGAAATGATGAAAGTCTAATCTTTCATTTCATTCCTTTTCCCTTTTTTGTTTTTATGACAGGAAGATATAGTGCTTAGAGGACATTCAATTGAATGCCGTATAAATGCCGAAGATGCATTCAAAAATTTCAGACGCGGACCTGGTAAAAATATGGTTGATTTGAAGCTTGTGTTTCTGAAACTCTCTAACGTAAAGCTCTCACTAACTGGTTGCAATTTAAGGTTGAATCAGACTGCATTGCACTACTGAGTGTGCCTGAATTAGGGACTCACTTAGTTTCTTAACTGCATAAGCAATGAGATTATTAGGAAAGATCTTTGATGCTTTAATAAGGTTGTGCTGATATTTATGCATAAGGGCCTGTCTGGTTTAGATTTGATTTCATGTATGATTAGTTCGATAATTATGATATGTTCTTGTTAAAACCTTAATTTTTTGCTAAATTCTTTCTACACTAACCATGATAAGAATCGGGTTACTTGAATAAACAAGAAAATAATGCGGAATTGAAATTATAAAGATTAAAGACAGAAATTGAAAGATATGTGAAATTTGAGAATAAAATCCCAAATTTCAAGAAAAGTGCAAAGAACCCTAATTGATCTTAGTATTTGTAAAATATAGAGATAATAGAACAATCTTCCTTCTCATATCATTCCAAGGATCAGGGTTATTTATATGTGTACAAGCAAGTTTATCTAAGGACACAAAATCAGAAGCAAATCTTATCTAAGGAAACAAAATAAGAAAATCCCTAATTATATTCTATCTATGATTGTGCTATGTATACAATATGATAATATGTCTATGTACATTCAGTAACACTCCCCCTCAAGTTGGAGCATAGATATTAATCATGCCCAACTTGTAACAAAGATATTCCACTCGAGTTCCATTTAAAGCCTTCGTGAATTTATCTCCCAATTGCTCTCCTGTCGACATATAACCCGTAGAAATCATGTTCTCTTAAATCTTTTCACGAATAAAGAGACAATCAACCTCAATATGCTTTGTCCGTTCATGATACACTGGATTCGAGGCTATGTGTAGAGCAGCTTGATTATCACACCAAAGTTTTGCTAGAGACAAAGGCTTCAACCCAACTTCAGTTAAAAGGTGATTTATCCATAGTATTTCACATGTGGATTGAGCCATTGCTCTATACTTGGATTCTACACTAGATGAAATACAACATTTCATTTCTTACTTCTCCAAGATCAAGATTTCCACCAATAAAAACGCAGTAGCCAGTTGTAGATCTTCTATCAATTCTTGGTCCAGCCCAATCAGTATCTACAAAACACTCAGTATGAGTATGTCCGTGATCACTATACAATATGCCAAGACCAGGAGTTCCTTTCAAATAACATAAGATTTGCTCCAAGGCTTCCCAATGTTTGACTGTCGGTGTAGACATGAATTGACTTACAATACTAACAGCATATATCTGGACAGGTTATCGTGAGATAGTTTAGTTTCCCAACTAACCTTCTGTATCCTTCTGGATTATCAAAAGGGTCACCGTCATCCTTTAAAAGATGTACACTAGGAACCACTGGTGTGCAGCATGGCTTGGCTCCTAACTTTCCCGTTTCGGCAAGTAGTTCAAGTACATACTTTCTTTGGGACAAGAAAATTACTTTCTTGCTTCTTGTTACTTCTACGCCCAAGAAGTATTTCAGTTGCCCCAAGTCTTTGGTATGAAACTTGGCATGTAAAAACTTCTTGAACGAAGAAATACCTGCACAATCATCTCATGTAATAACAATATCATCAACATAGACAACTAGAAGAATGATACCAACGGTTGATTGTCTATAAAAGACTGAGTGATCACACTTACTCTTTTTCAATCCAAACTCTTGAACAACATCGCTGAATTTTCCAAACCAAGCACGAGGACTCTGCTTCAGACCATATAGAGACTTCTTCAAATGACTAACTTTCCCATACCCCCCTGAGCAGCAAACCCTGGTGGTTGCTCCATAAATACGTCTTCATGAAGATCACCATGAAGGAACGCATTCTTGATATCCAACTGATGTAAAGGCCAATGTTAAGAAGCAGCCAAGGAAATAAACAAACGGACAACGATGAGCTTGGCTACCGGAGAGAAGGTATCAGAATAATACACCCCATAAATATGAGCATAGCCTTTAGCTACAAGTCTAGCCTTAAGTCTTACAACAGAACCATCTGTATTAACTTTGACTGCAAACACCCACTTGCACCCTACTTCTTTCTTTCCTTTGGGTAAATCCACCAAATCCCAAGTATGATTTTCATCTAGAGCATGTATCTCCTCAAGCATTGCGTCATGCCATTCAGGATGATTCAAGGCTTCTTTCACTATTTTGGGGATAGATATAGAGTCTAGAGAGGCAATCAAACAACTAGATGCAGGAGATAAGCGGTCATAAGAAACAAAATTGGCAATGGAATATTTGGATGTGCATTGACATGTACCTTTTCGAAGAGCTATAGGAAGGCCAAGATTTTCTGAATCATCAAGTGAAGGAGGATTTGATGACAAAGGAATTGATGTAGGACATGTGTCATTAGTTTCTCTCCTCCGTGTGTAAACTTGGACAATTGGTGGTCTTGCTGGGACAGATGGAGCATGCGTTGAAGGCATAATAGCTGATTGATGCTCAATAGAAGAACAAGGAGATGGAAGAACAACATCATTTGATTGATCTATCACAACACGGGTAACTCGATAAACTAACCATTCATCTTCCTCCCCCTGACTTGTAGAAACGGGAGGTGCATAGAAGAATGGTGTAGTCTCTGAAAACACCACATCAATTGACACCTGATATTTGCCAAGTTCAGTTGAATAACATCGATACCCCTTCTGAAGGCGAGAATAGCCCAAGAAAACACACTTCAATGCCTTCGGGTCTAACTTGGTAACAAATGGTCGAACATCTCGAACATAACATGTGCTACCGAATACCTTAGGTTCCATCGAAAATAGTGACTTGTTTGGAAAAAGAACTTAAGGCACATTACCAACAAGCACAGTTGATGGCATGTGATTAATCAGAAAACAAGCCACAGAGACCACATCTACCCAAAACTGTTTAGGAACCTTCATTTGGAACAAAAGTGCTCGGGCTGTCTCAAGTAGATGTCTATTCTTCCTCTCAGCAACTCCATTTTGAGAGGGTGTATCAACATATGAAGATTGATGGAGAATACTGTGTTGTCTCATGTAAGATGGAATATTTCTGACATGTAATCTTTAGCATTATCACTCCTTAGAATGCATACCGAAGCATTGAATTGAGTTTTGATTTCAACATGGAAGGCACAAAAGTGAGTAAATACTTCAGAGCGACTCTTCATAAAATAAATCCAAGTCATTCGAGAGAAATCATCCACAAAAGTGACAAAATACTTATGCCCAGTTTTGGAAATAATAAGACATGGTCCCCTAACATCAGAATGAACTAACTCAAAAGCTCACTCAACTCGTTTATTAACCCTTGAACCTAATGAGATGCGATGGTGTTTTGCAAATTGCATGACTCACAATCCAATGAAGAAATATTTTGAAACTGAGGACAAAGTTTCTTCAACGCAGATAAAGAAGGATGACTCAATCGACAATGTGCTTCAAATGGAGACACAACACTAGAGCATGCAACAGATTGAGATTCCCATTCATCAAGAATGTAGAGATCATCAGATACATGTCCTTTACCAATAACCTGATTCGTAGTAAGATCACGAAACAAACAATGATTGGGAAAGAAAGAGATATAACAGTTAAGGTCTCTTGTAAGTTTACTGACAGAAATCAAATTAAAGGCCAATTTTGGTAGACTTAATACAAATGATAGGGTAATAGATAAGGTTGGTTTAACAGTCCCCGATCCAAGACTATTACAAGTTGAACCATCAGCTACAGTAATCAGAGTGGGTGCTTTGTGTGATTGAAAGCTAGAAAAAATATTGAGATTACCCGTCATGTGATTTGTGGCACTTGAATCAATTACCCATTTATTCGAAGAGGTGATAAGACATCTGATTTATGATATTGACAGAATTTAGTAAACTTATTGGCTGAAACCCGAATTATTTTCTCAGATGATGGACTAGAACCAGACATTTTGAATTAATGTTTAGTCCAAAAGGATTTAAAAATAGATTATAGATGACTATAGATAACAAAGGCTGCAACCAAATTAACCAAACCTAAGAATATGTTATCTGCCAACAAAGATGTCCCTCACAGACCAAGAAGATATTTGGGCAATAGTGAGACGTGAACCCAATCTGAAAAGAGACTTGAACATACCTAAAAATAAACTTGAAACTTCACCCATGTCCTAGAAACAAACAGTCTCCAAACAGAATTCTTGAATCTAGACAGTACCACTAGAAAAGTTCAAATAGAATATGAATCAGAGATCCATAGATACCAAAACCCAACAAATACCAAAACCCAACGTTCAAAATTAATGGTGGTTGGAAAAAGAGATCGGAAGATCTTTTAAAGAGCTAGAGTAAAAAAGGGAAAGTGAAGAACACACCTTCCAAGTAGAGGTTTAGTGCCAAAAGATTACCAGAATATGTCATGAATGCCGAGACAATATCGGAGCAGTAAGCCAAAATCAGTTCTGCCAAACCACAGACTGGCGAGTGAAAGACAACCTAGATAGCTGAGACCTCCTCTCAGGCTACCATGAAGACATGAAATTTCTAATCAATGATTTTGAGCCCTAATGGCTCTGATACCATGTAAAATATAGAGATAATGGAACAATCTTCCTTCTCATATCATTCCAAGGATCAGGGTTGTTTATATGTGTACAAGCAAGTCTATCTAAGGACACAAAATCAGAAGCAAATCTTATCTAAGGAAACAAAATCAGAAAATCCCTAAATATATTCTATTTATGATTGTGCTATGTATACAATATGATAATATGTCTATGTACATTTAGTAACAGTATTCAAAATTAGCGGATTAAAACTAATTATAATACTAATAGAGTCAATTTAAGAACTTAGATCAAAAGTGATTAGAGACAACAATTAATATAAGACTAATTATTTTTTTAAATTTATGAATAAAAATCAAAGATATCAAGTTAAGTATTAATTTTACTTCTTAAAGAACCGTTCTTTAAGGTTGTAAGATATATCCATAGTCACCACACACAAAGGTGTGAAGAAGAGAAACTCTCAAATAATATTAATCATGTCTTGTTTAAAATAACAAAATCCACCCCTATATATAGGGAAAACCTATCTCAAATAGAATGGGATTCAAATCCTAATTTTATGAAAATAATTACTAGGAAACTTTAAACTAGAAACTTTTAAACTAGGAAACTTTAAACTAGAAAACTTTTTAACAAGGAAACTTTAAACTAGGAAACTATTAAACTAGGAAACTTTAAAATAGAGAATTTTTAAATTAGGAAACTTTGGATTTAAACGTTCAAGTTTTTGAGCTCTCTTTTGGGGCTTCATGTGGCCCAATCTTCTTTCTTTTGGGATTGAATTTGGACACTTCTTTCGTGTTAAACATATTCTTGATTTTCATTGAAGCCCGTCAATTTTAATGGAGGTATGTGAACATGGATGCTATCAAACCAAGAACCAATTCTGGTTTTAAAGCTGACTTTTCTTACCCAGAGCAGTATATGCGTATTATGTGCGTTATATATATGTTGTGATGGATGTTACCCAAATCTTAGCTTTCTTAAAAGAAGAAGAAAGTGTTGTTGCATATCTGACTTCCTGAAGTGTAGCTTGAGCAGTATGTTATATATTGAAATTTTGGAGAGAAGGAAGATATAATCTCTATCTTGGATGCCATTATAAATGCACTTTGTTAAATATACACTCTTTTTTCGCTGTTTCACCTGATCGAGTTGTAATACTAAAGTGGAAAAGGTGTCTTCTCTATGATTCACACTGATATTTCTAGACACTGAACTTTGTTGTTTGGCATAAATAGGGAGAATCACTGCGTATTTGCCATCTGGAGGTCCGTTTGTCCGCATGGATAGCCACGTTTATCCAGATTATGTGGTTCCACCAAGCTATGATTCCCTGCTAGGAAAGGTAGACTCGCTCCTCCTCTCTCTCCCCTCAATTCTCATCCTGTGGAACCTCTTATTCTTTAGGGAAAGAGGGACCTTAGGAGGTCAGGTTTCCTTTTCCCCATTGCTTGTGAAAAGTATGTGCTTGTGTTTCTGTGAAGCATATATGTCTAACTGATAGTGAAAGCAGTATATCTTATCTATTGATTTGAGAAAAAATCTTTAAGATATGTTACGTGATTGGACTTCAGAGCATGTTTTTTGGTGCTCTCAAAGCATGCATGACTATATAGTCTTTCTGACTTTTGAAAAATGTAGCTCATAGCTATTTCACCTTTTTCTTGAAGCTCTTTTACTCTTCTCCTGTTAATACCTTTCTTCAATTAATTTAAAAAATTGTTGCAGCTAATTGTGTGGGTTCCAACACGTGAGAAGGCTATTAACGCATGAAAAGAGCACTTGATGACACAATTATCACAGCTACAACTAACAGATTTCCTTTTTTGATAAATGATAACTAACAGCTTTCTTGATGCGTATTCCTCAAAATTGTTTGGTTATTTGCTCCAAATATGGAGATTGTCCTCAAGTTGCTCTGGTTCTTGAAATCCTTATAGAAGTTTTTTTTTCTCTTTAGCATATGGGTTTTAGTATCTCCTAATGGAGTATTTTTTTCTTTATAAGATAAATAACTCTGAACATATAAATATGAAAAGTACACTGCCCTAAGGATAAAAAAGCTGAGGAATTTGTGTTGGGGTTGGGGATTCAGACAGTTATACTCATGAATGGCTGATAGTTATTTGCAGCTCCCACTTTGAAAAACATGGTTATTTGCAACTATTTTCTGGTGGTTCATATACTGGCAACTAGCTACCTATTTCAAGAGTTCCTCTTCTTTGGTATCACTGTTTTTTTGGAAACACAGTTTAATCCTAACTACTTTACATCCTTTCTGGGTTTTCTTCTTTGTGGTTAATTTTATTTGCCTGAAGTCTGTCAGTATATTCAGAACACTGTCGCTTTCTCAACCATGTGGTATGCTAATACATATCTGCTTCTTTTGACCATTCAGTTGAAAATTTCAGTCGAAATCAAATTTTGCCATTTAAAGTTTTTCTGGCACTTCCATGTAGCATTATTTTTCCTACATGTTATCTATTGTCTTAAATTAACTCTTTGTGATAGGAGTTCCACCACAATAGAATATCACAAACTCATCCTTGATATTGAGGTATGCGGATTACCATGTTCTTTAGGACTGCTGATTTAGGAGATTTTGATAAGCTTAATTTTCTTTGTTTGTTGGACAACAGGACTTCAAAAATGGAAAAGTCGACATGCTTCTATTCCAAAGCATGAATAGGAATTAGCTGCTGTAAGTAGTGGTATTGTGATCTTTGTGTCTTTAAACTACATTACCCATCCATATATCTTTCATTTTTTGCTGCTACTGTTTGCCTTCAACTTGTCATTTATAAATAGGATTGATTAAAATAAGCTTAACTGTTTCATTTGATAGAGGCTCCCATATAGAGTTCACAATGAAACAGGCTGCTCTTTACTTCCCTTCTAATTAGTCCAGATTCAATGCACCGTTGGTTCAACAGAACCCACTGTATATGGGCCAGACCTTAGGTATATGTGTAAAATTTGTTGATGCTACTACATATAGAAGCAACTGAACCCAACATGAAATGGGCCATTGGTTTAGTGGAAGTAGTTCCAAAGTGGACTATGGCCCACATTTCACACAAGTTTGAATCCAACTTCTCACTCGTGTTTTTTGTTTCTTCCCTCGGGAATGCATGGTTAGTGAAGATTCATATAGCCAAGCCAACTTGGTTAGGATTGAGGTGTAGTTGCATTTTTAGCTAAAAGGGAATGTGGAAGTGTCGAAGTTAAGATTTCATTGTCTTAGAATATGATTTAAAAATTCATAAGGGTAATTTGGAGGATGATATGTATGTCTATGTCTACATCTAAGTATAATGTGCATAATATACAACAACAACAATATACCCAGTGTAATCCCACAAAGTGGGGTTTGGGGAGGTTAAAGTGTACGCAAAGCTTACTCCTACCTAGGTAGAGAAATCGTTTCCGATAGACCCTCAGCTCAAGAGAAAAACAATCCAAAGTAGTATAGTGAAAGAAATAATAGAAATGAAAATGTCATGACAAGAGACTATAGACAATCTGACAAATCAACCTGAACTGAAGTCATAACAAGGTGAAACAATAATCGAAGTAAAAAAAAAACACATAATAATCAAACTCAAAGGACAAAAAACTACTAGGGTTGTCATTAAAAAAAAAAAACTACTAGGGTAATACAATGACTAATAGTAAAACTAATAGTACAGAGAAATAAGTGAGACATCACTTAACTATCTAACTAACCTTCTATCTTAATCTGTGACCTCCATAGCTTCCTATCTAAAGTCATGTCCTCAGTAAGCTGAAGTTGCATCATATCCTCTGTAATCACCTCTGCCCAATTCTTCAGTAAGCGGAAGCTGCGTCATATCATGTCTAATCACCTCTCCCCAATACTTCTTCGACCTACCTCTATCTCTCTTGAAAGCATCCATATCAAACCTCTCAGACCTTTGCACTAGGCATATGTGCATCTCCTATGCACATGTTTGAATCATCTCAACCTTGTTTCCTGCATTTTGTCCTCTATCGAGGACATTCCTACCTTGTCTCGATTACCTTCATTTCTAATCTTATCTCTCTTAGTATGCCCACACAATCATCTCAACGTCCCCATCTCTACAACTTTCATCTGCTGAATGTGAGAGTTCTTGACTTGCTTCCTTCAAGTTTTGGAGGCATCTTCTTATCACAGAAGACTTCAGATGCGAGCCTCTATTTTATCTCCCCTGCACTAATACGATGTGTGATATCATTGTCAATCTCCCCCTTTCCTTGAATAATAAATAATAGACCCCAAAGTACTTGAAACATCCGTTCTTCTGAATGACCTGTGTATCAAGCCTAACTTCAACGCTAGCCTCAGGTGTTACATCGTTGAACTTGCACTCCAAATATTCTGTCTTAGTTCTACTCAACCTGAACCCTTTTTACTCTAAGGTTTGCCTCCAAATCTTCAGCTTAACGTTAACTCCACCTCGGGTCTCATCAATTAGAACTCTGTCATCTACTAATAACATGCATCATGGCATCTCTCTTTGGATATGCTACACAATACATCCATCACCAAAGAAAATAAGAATGGGCTAAGTGCTGATCCCTGATGCAATTTCATCACAACTGAAAAGTGCTCCAAGTCTACTCCTACAGCCTTTACTCAGGTCTTGGCTCCATCATACATGTCCTTGATCCCTCTAGAGTATGCCACATGTACACCTTAACCTCCAAACATCTTCGTAGAACCTCTCTAGGGACTTTGTCGTAAGCATTTTTTAGGTCGGTGAACACCATGTATAGGTCCTTCCTCTCCCTATACTATTTTTCAATCTCCTTACAAGATGAATTACTTATGTAGTTGAGCATCCCGACATGAATTCAAACTGGTTCACGGAAATAGTCACGCTCCAATTACTATGGGTCTTGCTAACCTACTACCTTCATGTAGTAGGTAACACTGAACCCATTTTTTGATTCACTAAAATACCTATGCCACCTTATAAAAAAATAGGGGCTTTTTGTTCTTGTACTTTAATTTCCAAATTTCCCTCCCTAGATTCTGAAACCCATCTTCTCCGATTTTAGTACTTAATACAACTATGTCTTCTTAATAATATAACACCCATCAATCACCACATGGGCAATGACTTCTTAAAATCCTTACTGAAGAATACATGAAATATTCTCAAGAACATGTATTTCTCGAGAACTGTAAAAAATAAAAAGTTTGTCGATACAGTAATCCCCATAAGTAGAGGATATCAAATGTATTTTTAACATCATAAGCTATTCTTCTTTTAGTCTACATGGTTCGAGCTCAATAGAATGTACCCTTTTCTGTTTGATAATATTGATGGGAATAAGTTATTATTCCCTCTGTTTCAAATTATATGCCACACTTTTCTTTTTAGTTAGTCCCAAAAAGAATGACACATTTTCTTATTTGACAAATATTTAATTATTCTATCAACATTTTATCCATGTTGGGTTCCACTTATTTGGCAAAATGTCCACAAAGATGTAGACTATTTAAAAATTAAAGGGTAGTTATTGCACTTTGTAATTTTTTTTCATATTTCTTGAACTCTGTATCCAGTCAAACTATATCACATAAATTGGGATGGAGGGAGATATTACTTCAAACATGAAAGTATGGCAATATAAATTAGGCGAAATGGTCTGGTGGACCCTTGTACTTCTATCGATTTGTATTGTGGACCTGTCTACTTATTCATTTGTCATCTGGACCCCTAAACCCATCCAAACCCAACATTTTAAACACATTTTTTGATGTGGTCTTGTGCCTGTTGCACAAACACTTACACGTTGGCTAAATAAAAAAACTTTTTAATCCACGTAAGAAACTCTCAGTCCACATAAGCAGTGACTAGTATGAACAAAGAAAAGTAACTCTTCATTGTTCATCTAGACACTTCATCTTTCCCCTTCTCCCACGACTTCTCCCACAAAGAACAAAGTCATTGCGGCGATTTCCCCTTCTCCGATGAACTCATATGCTCAGTTGAAGGACATTTTATCATCGCCTTGTAAGTTTCTCAGTTTTTCATTGTTCATTTTCTTAGTTTGTATTCCTTTCATTTCGCAGTATGTATTTGTTTGATTTTAGGGTTGATTGTCAGTGGATTTTCTGAAAAAATTTGGGGATTTTACTGTGGTTTGTGTCTAATGTTAGTATAATATGCTTTCGTAGTGGGTGTTATGACTTCGAGGGACTTCAATGGCATATTTCGTTAATTCGAGTAGATTCTAGGGTTTATTTGTAAAATCTCAATTTTGACTGAAACTAAGCCTATTTTTTTCGACAATTGTCTTGGGTATTGATTGTGTTAGTGGTCCATTCTTATACATCAGAGGTGTATACGAATCTTGACACCTTGTTTCCTTAAAAAAATAGGGTTTTTTGTTATTTTTACTTTTAAAATTAGAATCTTTTACACGTTTTTCTTGTCACTTTACATGTATGGTAAGTAAATGGCTTTAACAATAGTGACACTTCAATTTCACTATGGAGGCTATTTTCTATTTGATCCTGAGCTAAGGTATGCCAATGGAATCACTGATCTTGAAAAGAGTCATATAGATGTAGATGAGTTGCATATCATGTTGTTTCATAAAATAGCAAGGGAATTGGGTGTTGAAAATGTTGAAACATTTGGATGTAGAGTCAACAAGAAGGGTGGTTATTACATGTTAAATACTGATTCTGATGTTTTAAAGTTTCTTAATAGTTTGAAGGGTGCAGATTTTGTTGATGTATTTGTGGTACATCCAATTAGTATACCTTTAGTTGTCGAGGAGCTACCTGTATTGTCTAGCACTAATGCTGATGTGTTCTTCCCACAAAAAGATAATTCTGATGTGTCCTTTTCCCCACAAAATGATAGGGCTCATGTGTCATCCTCCCCACAAAATGATAGGGCTGATGTGTATTCATATGAACCATTTGATGAAAATGAAACTAGGAATTTAAATCAAGATCAGTCCCCTAGAGTTGAAGATCAGACACCTAGAGTAAATGTAGAGCTTCATTCTGATTCTGATTCTCTCTATGATCTTGATGAAAACATTGATGATTTGAGTGATCTGGATGAGGAGCTGCTTCAAGCTAGACAATCTAACATTCAAGAACAAGTTAAAGAGAGGGCTGAGAAGGCTGATAGAGTAAATCTAGATGAGATACCATCTGGTCCTATAGGTATAGATGCTGGTTTTGAAGACATTTATAAGGAGAAGAGGGGAAGATTTGAAGGTAATTTGGGTGGTGATGACCCTTATTTTGATAGCTCAGATCTTGGTAGTGACATTAGTGAAGATGAAGGGGATGCTGTTGAGAATGATGAAGTGGTAGATCCACCACCTAGAAGTATAAGTACCAAGATCTACTTTGATCCAACTGCTAAAAAGGTTTTATTTCAATTGTATATGATTTTTTTGAATCATATTGAGTTCAGGGAGGCACTGCAAACTTACTCAATTAAGAAGGGTGTGAATATTAAGTTGAAACCTAATGAGAAGGAAAGGATAAGGGCAAAGTGTAAAAGAAAGGGTTGTCCTTGGCATATTCTTGGAAGTATTGATGGTAACACTGGAAACTTCAGTGTTAAGACATATTTTCCTATCCACAAGTGTTGTAAAAGAACAAGAAACAAACTGTGTACCCCTATTTGGATTAGTAAACATTACAAGGAGAGGATTATGAGTGAGCCTACCATCAAACTACATCAGATTCAATCTTTGATACAAAAACAATATGGTTTGTATGTTAGTATGACAAGTTGTAGAAAGGCAAAGCTGAGAGTTATGAATGAACATTTGGGAGATTTCAAAGAGGAGTTTGCTAGGCTGTATGATTATGCTGAGGAATTAAAGACCACAAATCCTGGAATTACTGTATCTATTAGGACATCCAAGAACACAATTCCAGGAAAAGAGGTGTTTATGAGCATCTATATTTGTCTTGGTTCCTTAAAAAGTGGATGGAAAGAAGGGTGTAGAAGGATTATTGGGTTAGATGGTGCATTTCTCAAGAGTGTATGTAAAGGTGAACTGTTATCTTGCATTTCCAAAGATGGAAATAATCAGATGTACTCTATAGCATGGGCAGTAGTTGATAAAGAAACCAAGGACACATGGTCTTGGTTTCTCAAGTGCATCAAACATGATTTGGAACTTACAGAAACTGAAGGTGAAGGACTAACAATGATGTATGATATGCCGAAGGTATTACTAACTTATTTGTTAAATTTATTCTTTCTATTTTCTGTAGTAATTGATATTTAACATTGTTGTATGACTAATGTTCTTTGTTTGACAAGGTCTTCATCTTGCACTTACTGAACTATTGCCAAATGCTGAAACTCGATGGTGTGCTAGGGCCTAGGCATATATGAGCAAATTGGAAGAAAGAGTGGAGGGGTGTAGAAAGGAGAAGAAAATTCTGGCAGGTTGCCAGGGCATAATTTGAGGTCCTTTTACAGGTAAAATTTGATGACATGAGTCAGTTAGGACAAGGTATTGTGGAAGATTTGTTAAAGTATAACGAAGAATCATGGTGTAGAGCATTTTTTAAAGAACATAGCAAGTGCGATGTGGTTGAGAACAACATGTGTGAGACTTTCAATAGTTGGATTTTGGGTGCTAGGTTCAAATCAATCATCACTATGCTAGACGAAATAAGAGTCAAAGTCATGGAAAGAATGAATCAAATGAGAGAATTTTCAGAAAAATGGATTACTGATGTATCACCCATGGCTATGGACATTCTTAGAAAAAAATGCTAAAATTGCGAATAATTGTGAGGTGAAGTTTAATGGTGATCTTGGCTTTGAGATTCATGATCCACCATATAAACATGTTGTTGACTTAAAAATAAAGGTGTGTAGTTGTAGGTCATGGCAACTAAAGGGAATTCCCTGTGGCCATGCACTTACAACAATTCATTATAAGGATTTGATTGTTGAGTCATTTGTGGATCACTGGTATAAGAAGGAAACATACTTGAAAGCATATAATAGGTTTATACAACCTATGACAAACATAAAGATGTGGCCAAAAGGCACATGACCAACCATTGAACCACCTGAAATTACTGCCATGCCCGGAAGACTAGGTAAACACAGGAGAAAAGATAGTGATGAACCTATTAAGAAGAAGTTTGGAAAGGCTACAAGGAAGGGAAGAAAAATGAAATGTTCTGTGTGTAAGACTTTTGGACATAACAAGAAAGGATGTCCAACTCTGGTAAGTTGTGCTTTAATGTCTTTCTGTTACTGAATTTTACTCTTTGTAGTTATACTTTTGACTTTAAGATATGTTTGTAGAAAAATGTTGGAACTTCAACTGCTGGAATTGGAACTTCAACTACTGATTTTACAAATGCTGCAATTGGAAGTCAATCAAGTGTAAATGCAGGTCCAAGTTTGCGGCCTGAAACTGCCTCAGCATCTGGTGGAAGGCCTACAGGTGCTACATCAAGTGGTTTGAGGCCTGGAACTGCCTCAACATCTGGTGGAAGGCCTACAGGTGCTACATCAAGTGGTTTGAGGCCTGAAAATGCCTCAACATCTAGTGGAAGGCCTACCAGTACTACAACAAGTGTTGTGAGGCCTGCAACTGCCTCAACATCCAGTGGAAGGCCTAGAAATGCTATATCAAGTGGTGTGAGGTCTTCAACAACTCCATTAGGTACTCAAGAATCAACTTGTAGTGCAGCTGGCCAAAAAAGAAAGGCTAGCACAACTTTGAGAGGTGGTGCAACTCTTGGATATAAGAGACCAAGACAAAAAAATGCAAAAATAGCTGGTTATGGTCTTTTATTTGGATTTGGTGGAAGTGTAATTGAGAGGGTATGTATTTTGTCATTTACATATTTAATTGCCTTAATTGATATTAGTTCATCTTTAAGTGAAGATTTTTGTTGTTTTCTCAGTCTGGAAATATTGATAAAGTGTTACATAGTGCTACATTGTCAAGTTCAACTCCTACCAATATTGATCTTGGTTACAAACCTAATGGACTAAGGTGGAAGGGAGGAGCTGTAGTTACTCAAAGGCAGCTAAGAGAGGAGAGTTACAGAAGCACTCAAGCCACAATAGACACTCATGCCACACCAACCACTCAAGACACACATTAGATTTCTCTTTGTTTAGCTTAATGACTTAATCCCAACTGACTTTATTTATCTTAATGACTAGATCCCAACTGTTTTGGTTATACCTTAATTGGGAATACTTTGTTTTTGTATATGAATTTGTGTTTGAATAAAGTGAATGCCTTTGTTAAGTTGTTGTTCAGATTTGTGTTAAAAGGCTATTGTGAAACCAATGTCTGTGTTGTGCAATTGACAACTGCTGCATATAATTGACAACAAATTTGTGTTTGAATGAAGTCAATGTCTTTCATTATCAAATAACAGCTAATACAAATCAATATATCTTAAAAATAACAGCTAAAAACCAAATCACAACAATCACAATAACAGTGATATCAATACTAGTGTTTGATCCTTGTCTTTCTCGCCTTTCATGTCTTCTATGTCTTGCTTGTCTTCCTTGACCTGAATTCGTTGATGGATTCTTGATGTTGTATTGTTCTTGACATGTTGAATCATTTGCATCAGCCCATCGAAAGAATCCACACCTATTACCAGATGAATATTTTTGGCAACCCCAAAACATTCTTCCAGGATTAGTTGGAGAGAAGAGGTTCTTTGATTGATGAGTGCTTAGTAGAGAACTATACTCCTTGGCAAATTTAGTCCCAAACGTGAGCACTTTTCGTATCCGTCAATATTCCACAAACGTTACTATTTGTGTCACACCCCTATTTTTTTCCAACAAAGTTTTGAAAAGAGAGTTTTTTTCAATTAAAGTGATATTTTGAAAAGAGATTATTTTATTAAATTCAGAATCATCACTTGGAATTGAGTTTTGGTGTTTCAAGTCAGCTTATTTAAATCCTTAGTCAAAAGAAATTGACTCTTATTTTGTTGGTCTGTGAACTAGAAATCTAACCCAGCAATTATGTTGATCGAGAGGAAGGTATTAGGTACACCTCGAGTCTCGTGGTTCTAGCACGGTTGCTTTATTGACTTATATATATCTTGAATTAAATTTTAGATATATTATGTTTATGAGTTTAACCAAATTGCTTATGTATGGCCTTCTTTGATTTTAAACTTATTTAAAATTGTTTTAATTTATTAGTGTATGGTGTGTTGGTAGCAGCGCTTTCCAATCTTGTCACGAAATAATTATTTATCTATGTGTCGCGTCTAAAATTTTTGTATTGCTCTTTAGATCGTTATGTTTACCCATTATTATTATCGGCCTAATCATGCTCCTAATGTTTCAATTAAAAGAAATTTAATTATAGAAAAATATTTAAAAGCTGGATTTTTTATAAAGTCGAAGGGCTTTAAATTATTTTTATTAAAAATTAATCATTGTGACTCACTAAAGACATAATTCAATAACCAAATATTAATTACATAGATCAAAATAAAATCATTAATTTAATACTAAAAAAATAATCACTCAAACGAAATGCAAGGAAAGTTTCAAACTTTATCTAATTTTAATTATAATTTTTCTCAAAAAAGAAATAACACAATTTTATTTAGTATACAAAGTGGGAAAGTAATTTAACTCGAGAAAATGATCAATATAGTCCTTAATGTATGGACTTAGATTGATTTGGTCCCTGATATATGCAGCTTATGGAAAAGGTCCTTTATATATGCTAAAAACTTATCAATTTAGTCTTTCACCCTAAAAATCTAACAATACAAAAAAACTCGGTCAAATTTAACAGAGGTGTGCAACTCACGTGACATACAAAAATTTTAAACAAAACTTTTATCTTCTTGGTTCAGTTCCAAAGGGTGAAAACTCCTGCCTTTCCAACAAAAAATCATTTTCTTGTAAAATCAATCGACACGAGTTTTTTCATTGTTGAACGATGTTAATCAAAATAAACTCCATGGGATCGAGCCTCTGTTATGGTAAAAATTTATCTTGCTTTTAGTCGAGGTAACCACATAATTCGATCATCTTCTTCAAGTTAGTAAGATTTAGATTCTTCAATTCAACATAATCAAAGTAGTCAATGATACCACCAACTTACTGTTTGGTAGGTTGATGTTTTATCAATCCTTTATGATAAACTTTAATATTGAAAAAAGACTCCTTGAACACAGAATCTACAGATAAAGATTACATATTTTAGTAGATCAAGACCACATTTTAGGTGTTACAAAACATGTATATTTTGTACACCATAACTTCTAAATATTCTTGAATCCACAAACCAAAAAAAGCCAACAGTAAAAAATCGAAAAGTAAGATTTTCATATCACCAAAAAGAAAAAAACGTATTTTATAAAACGATTGGAAAAATAATAACAACCCTGTAAATTTTGATTACCAAATAGGTTGGCCTTTGGATTGCCTCGACTAAAAGCAAGATAAGTTCTTACCATAACAGGGGCTTGATCCCATGGAGTTTCTTTTTTTACAAGTAAAAGGGTTTTTTGTTGGAAAGGCGGGAGTTTTCGCCCTTTGGAACTTATCCAAGAAGACAAAGGTTTTGTTTAAATTTTTTGTATGTCACGTGAGTTGCACATCTCTGTTAAATTTGACAGAATTTTTTTGTGTCGTTAGGTTTTTAGGGTGAAAGACTAAATTGATAAGCTTTTAACATAGATAAAGGACCTTTTCCATAAGTTGCATATATAAGGGACCAAATCAATCTAAGTCCATACATTAAGGACTATTTTGATCATTTTCTCAATTTAACTCATTAAAACTAAATCTCATCCCAATATTATTAATTACAAAACGTAGGCGGTAAGACATTAAGTTTCCATGTTTTAATCGAGAACAAAATAAAAATTAGACTTTTAAGCATGCAATAAATAATTACATGTTATACCAATTTTACTCTAAATTTAGTGATAGCACGTTCAAACATATTTCAATATTACAACATTAATAATATTAATAATGGGTTAAACACATACGAAATCTAAACAAGTTCAATATATTGGAATCAATTTTTGCACAATCATGACATAAAACTGTACCAAAATAAAATAAAGTGTTACCTTTTGTGAAAATTATTTCATGAGAAAAAAGGACTACAATCAAAAAACAAACTCAAAACCGCAAAAATAGACCTCAAAATCTGCCTTGTTTTTCTCTTCCTTTTTTCATTGTCCAAGTGTGATAAAGATGGTATGTAACTGTTTGCTATGTGGGTAGTATGTTTTTTTTTTCTCTCTGTATGTGTGCGTAAGTTTGCTTTGCCGTAGTGTAGGATGTATTTGAGTGTGAGGTAGTGGGATTATGTGGGGTAAGAGAGAGTGGTTTTAGGGAGCGTGGGAGAAAAATAGGGTAATGTGATGAGTGGGTGAACGTAGATTAATTATTATTTTTTAATTAAATATATATAAAAATTATAATAACAAAAATATTAGCTAACTATTTTATACTAGTAAAAAAATATTAAAAAAATTAAATAGCTAATCGAAAAATATAATTAAGAAACACTAACTTATTTATTTAAATTAAAAGAAAACATATATTTTTGTAAATTTTCTTTTCTTTTGATGAAATTGAAAATAAAAATTAGCCTAAAATGTGATTCAATTTTTTGTTGTTTTCAAATCTTTTTAAAGTAAACTTACTAAAATAAGATAAAAAAAATAAAATATTTAAGTACTAAAAATGGTGTAAAACATCAAATTCGATCAAAAATCAAATGTCTACAATTTGCCTCTCTTTGACTGGAAACAAGAAGAGTTTGTAGACAAAGAAGTATACAGCGTGACAAGTTTTGACCAGACTCTTATTTAAAAGAAAATATATGCAACCGAGTCCTAGTTTTGGACAGCCTACATATCCCGAGTAATAAGAGAATCAGGTCACGTGTAGTTCAAGGAGCTAAAGGCAATGGAATATACTAAGTTTCAAGAATCGAATGAGGTCCCGTCGAGGCTCCGGTCCACGACTCCTATCATTGCATAAAAAAAAATAAAGCTAATAGTCAAAAAGAAAATACAAGTGCAAGCTCCTATATATCTATGCAGCTTCTCTTGAATTTTGAGTTCAATCTTCACTTTGAGTCTTGATCTTCATATATCATCTATCTACTTCTAGTGAGTACCTTGATCTTGCACTTAATTTGAGGCTTAAAATTGACATTCAAAGTGAGCTTTTGACGTTCTTTCAAATGACACCTGGAGAATCTTCTGGGATGTCTGTTTCCTTGATCAATAGTTGGATGGAAATCGATGTCAGGAAGTCAGGCTGCTACATGCATTGAAGAAGCTGATTCTGGCTATCATGGGGATTGAACATTCTGAAAAGAGTTGAAACTTGGTTTCTGAATTTCAAATCCATGTTTTGCTTGAAGAAACTTGCAAATCATTACAAACAAAAGAAATAAATAAAATTTTTGCCCTAGTTTTCACTGAAAAATTTTGTGAGTTATTAGCAATTGTGAATTTTAAAAATAATTGTTTCAGACTAGGAAATGTTTATCCTAGAAGAAAATAAAAAATAATTGTCTCAGATTAGGAAATGTTTATCCTGGGAGAAAATAAAAAATAATTGTCTTAGACTAGAAAATGTTTATCTGAGGAGAAAAGAAAAAAATAAATGTCTCAAACTATAAAGTGTTTATTCTAGGAGGAAATAAAAAATAACGTCTCAGACTAAGAAATGTTTATCCCAAGAGAAAATAAAAATAACGTCTCAGACTAGGAAATGTTTATCCTAGGAGAAATAATGAAGAATAAAAACAGTCTCAGAGTAGGAAGTGTTTATCCAAGGAGAAAATAAAAAATAACGGTCTCAGGGTAGGAAATGTTTATCCGAGGAGAAAATAAAAAATAATTGTCTCAGACTAGAAAATGTTTATCTTAGGAGAAAATAAAAAATAAATGTCTCAGACTAGGAAGTTTTTATTTTAGGAGAAAAATAAAAAATAACTCTCAGACTAGGAAGTGTGTATCCTAGAAGAATATAAAAATAACGTCTCAGACTAGGAGGTGTTTACCCTAGGAGAAAAATAAAAAATAATTGTCTCAAACTAGGAAGTGTTTGTCCTAGGAGAAAAAAATGACGTCTCAAATAAGAAAGTGTTTATCCTAGGAGAAAATAAAAAATAATGTCTCAGATTAGGAAGTATTTATTCTCAGAGAAAATAAAAAAATAACGTCTCAGACTAGGAAGTGTTTATCCTAGGATTAAAAATAATGTCTCAGGCTAGGAAATATTTATCCTAGGAGAAAAATAACGTCTCAGACTAGTAAATGTTTATCCTAGGAGAAAATAAAAAATAACTGTCCAAGATTAGGAAGTGTTTATCCTAGGAGAAAATAAAAATAATGTCTTAGACTAAAAAGAGTTTATCCTAGAAGAAAATAAAAATAACATCTTAGACTAGGAAGTGTTTATCCCAGGAGAAATACAAAGAAATGTCTCACACTAGGAAGTATTTATCCTAGGAGAAAATAAAAAATAACGGTCTCAGACTATAAAAAGTGTTTATCCTAGGAGAAAATAAAAAATAACGATCTCAGACTAGGAAGTTGTCACGACTCGATTCCTCGAGTCATGATGGAACCTACTGTAACCCACCAGTAGATAAGCCAACTCGTAACCCAGAGTGACAAGTAATGAGTATAAGGGTAAAACCAAACCAAACATAAATAACACTAACCAATAAAATACGCCAAAAATGGAAACAAACCAAAATCTATATACAATAAAATCCCTCTTAGAATCCGGAAGTCACGAGTACAAAGCTGTCTAACATGAAAATACACATCCCAAAAGTGGATCACAACAAGTCGTCTCAAGGGAAAAAGACTAGCTAAAAATATATACAGAAGGAGACAAGCTGATCCAAGATGCCAAGTTCTCACCCTCGTCTCCGATCTCCAAAAGCTGCAAAAGATGGCACAAACGATCACTGCTGGTAGCTGGTACTACGACCTACATCACGAAAAAGATGCAGAGTGTAGCATGAGTACCAAAGAAAAGGTACACAATAGGCATCAAAGCCAACTAAGCAAGGAAGGTAAAAGCAATATGAAATGATAGAATCTAGACACAAATAGAGGTCCAAGAGGATAAGAAAGAAATCACACGAGCACACGGAAAGTAAATCAAATTACATCTTAACTAAACCTCACTAAACCCCATAAACCCAGAAGGTACACTCATACGCAAGTTTAAATAAAATCTGAACATATCCCTATAAGCTCGACATGTACATAGAATAGCTAACATTACAAGAGAGAAGTGCCTCACATCTAGATTCGATAAGTGTAATCCAGCCTCGAACCCCAAGTGATAGCCTCTTACTAGAGGTCACAAGCTCAAACCGTAAAACATCAACCTCAGACTGGAAATAACAACCTCGAACCGTGAACATCAACCTCAGACTGGAAGTAATTGCCTCAAACCGTAACATTGACCTCAAATTGAAAATAACACAGTATAAAGCCAACTCCCAGCCCAGCTAGCAAGAGTGTCAAAGGCGTATTGATTCCGAAGAGGATATTAACATCAGGACTAAGTCACTATGGAACGACGTCCACCCACAAGTATCAATAGGAGGCTCCAAGCCTAGAACAACCCAATCTCAGGTTGCCACGAAAGCTCCAAACCTCTGGTAATGCATTGGAACCGCAAAGATAGGGAGAGATGACAAAAAGTCTACAAAGTTGCGAATCGCCTAAGCTAAGGCTCATACTGTCAAACTCAAGTCTGCTATTCTAGTCTACAAGGATTTAGTCCGTCCTAATGATGTTGGAGATGAAAACAGGGCTATAAGGCTCGCGAGTCTAAGGTAGCACTAGTCTATCCTAGACTAAGGCTGAACATGCTTCAAATAGCAAGTAATCAATGCAAGTAGTTCACAAAAGCATGCAACAACACACATAAACCCCAACTAGCATGGTACTACACACGAAACAATGCCAATCAATTCTAAAACATGGTATCTAAGAAGAGAAGTAAGAATAACTAGGTACCCATTTCCAATTCACTCTAATCAACATGTGCTTACACAATTCATCTCAATCTATAAAGAAGGGAAGTCGTAGCCTACCTGTAGGCCGACTACACGCTCCAAATTACAAGGCCGAAGGTTTTCCTTTTCAAATAGTCTCCAAACGCTGCCACACTATCAAAAATAGGATTACAACATCAGTACGGTCGTTTAGACACAAAAAATACATGAAATGGAAATGGACCAATTTTGGAGTCAAACGAAAATTGAGAAGCCTGCATCAAAATTTATGGAATTGACTCCGTCAAGAGGTTCTAATCCATGCCCCGAACTTGTGTTCCAAAATTGAACACAATTCGGGGCTCGGATCAGCGAACACAGCAACATGCATAATTTACGACAATTAAGCTATAAAAACAACTTGGGAATGCAGTTTTGATTGGGAATTCACCTCAAATAAAGATTCACTAACTCTTTACAAACACACCACAATAAATCCTCAATGATTCCAGACGTGTGGGATTTCGAATCACCCAAATCCGAGCTAAAATGAGGGAGAAATCACTAATTAACTCTTTGGAATGAAGCTGCCTCGCGTTTGGTCTTATTTAAAAGACCAGACTAATCTCCTCTTTGCGAAAATGCAGGGTCCCCAGCGAACATGGCGAGGGTCTCGTGAATACGACCAAGAGGAAACTGGAGTCCCGCAATCGTGGTAGGGAACCTGTGAACACGGCCAGAGCCTCGTGAATGCGGCCCTCAGGTCACCTGACCTCAGCAAACGTGAAGACCATTTCAGGCCTGCACCAGCTGATGCATATCAACTGGTTTTTAGGCAAGTCCAAATCTCCTATTGTAATGACCATTCAGGTTATTTGTGTATTTGTGCCTCTTTTCTGTCGTTTAGAGCGTTCTGTAGGGACACCAAGTCATTTATGACTTGCTGGCACTGTAGGTTCGGTTGCCTGGTCGTTCGTTTGGGTTTTGTGCTTGTTTTCCTGTTTTGGAGAATTTGAAGCCAAAAAAGTTGATTTCGGTCATCACCTCAGGTAAACGATCTCAGATGAGAATTTTGATGTTTCCATCAGCTCCGGAGCGGCCAAATTAGGGTTGAAGCATGGTTGGCTCGAGTCCCGGGGCTTCTGGTGGGACTTTGGGGCCATTTGGCTCTTTAGCCTTTTAAATTTGGCTTGAAGTTGACTTTGGCCAACATTCTTGGTAAACGCGCTCGGATGAGAATTCTGTCAGCGCGGTTATGTAACACCCCGGATTCGAAAGGGCAAAAAATTTCAATTTTTGGAAACTTTGGTGACCTAGTACTTGACCTACTAATCATTCGTGGACTTACCAACAGTAGGTCAAGAGGGTAGGAACCGTTGGTAAGGCTGCCTAAGGGAAAAAGTTTGAAATTTTTTTCTTAGGAGTGACTTACTACTTGACTTACCAATCTTCGTTTGACTTACTAATAGTAGGTCAAGAGGGGGGGGGAGGTCGTTGGTGCTACTGGTGTAGGGGAAGAATTGATTTAATTTTTTGACCTAAGGAAGGCTGAGCTATGGTTGGTGACCTACGGGCAATAGGTTGACCTACCAACCGTAGGTCATATGGTAAGTGGGGCCGTTAGTGAATATTTGGAGAAGGGTCGTTTCACATTTTCACCTAATGGCCTATTTACTAATCTAAGTTGGTTTATACCTTCTCCTAACTCTATATAATCCCTTTTAATCCTAAAATCTACCCTTTCCAATCACTTTACAAGATTCCCCAAATTCTCCTCTCTCAAATATTCTCTCTCTAGAAGTTTGAAGAAGAAGAAGAAGAAGAGGGCAAACTAAGGTTCAAGAAATCAAGTTTTTCTTCATCAATTTATTAAGGAATTAAGACTCTAAGGTATGATAGTGTTCATCCATGGAGCCCTTTCCTCCATGGAATTCCTAAAATCTCTAATTTTCAAAGTCTCAAATCCCCGATTTGATTTAAGGGTTTTCTCGTATGATGTGGGTTCTTTCAATTATGATCAAATTTCTTTCAGTTATGATTTTCTAAGTATGAATTGAGTTGAATTACATGTTTTAAGATGAATCCCCATGAACCCATATGAATTTCCCTAATTTTGATATTTATGCATTGATGATGGGTTGAATTATGAAGAATATGGAATTTATGAAGTTTATGTGAACTCATGCATGTTTATATGATTTCAAAAGCTATGATTCATGATGAAATTGATGAATGATAAAAAAAATGGGTTTTGTGAAGTATGCATGTTCAATTATGGAAATTATGATGATTTATAAATTACTTTAAGATTGAAGCTTAATTGATGTTGTTGTTGAGTTGTGAAAGGGTTTCTCACGTAATACTCACACTATGAATTTGAAAGGAACAAGCGGTGATTACCCATGTTTCATAAGGAGCTATTCCAAGGGTAGACAAGAGGCGATTACCCATGTTCCCTAAAAGTAGACAAGAGGCGATTAACCACGTTCCATAATGATAGATAATAGGCGATTACCCATGTCTATTAATGATAGAGAAGAGGCGATTACCCATGTCTACTAAAGTTAAGATGAATTATGATTTATGACTATTCCGTGGGAAATATGCTTAGCACCGAGTGGATGACTGGTGATTCCCCATGTCCCATAAACTATGTGCCACCAAAGGATTAGCTAGTGGATCCACGTAAGCTAGAAATTAAGGTCCTACCTTGGCAAAGAAGGCAACCATTTTTCGGTGTAGGGAGAACACCGAAATCCATGTTATAGCTCAAATGGTCTATGTCGGTTAAGTCTCACTTCCTACAACAATGAACTAAAGTGTTTTTATGATGTTCCTCAAATAAAGTAAAGATGTTTAGCTTGGTTTGACCATGGTTTATGTTCTATGTTTTCTAACCTTTATCATGTTTTAGCTTGGTTATTGCATTTCATGAAAATGTCCCGTTTTAGCATGTTTAAGTGATTTTGTGCATTGCTATCATACTTGGTACTTGATTGTATTAACGCATACTCTTGCCTACATTGACTTGTTGATGTAGGACTTGGCGATTCTCCATCTATTCGTGGCTAGAGCTTTGTAGAAGGATTATTGAAGACTTTGTGAGTCCTCATCCATTCGAGGACATAGCCTTGTTGTTCTTTTATGTTCTTTCCTTTTGACATGTATTGGGTTACGTCCCAAATGTTATTTCTCATTCTTATGTTAGATTGGCTTTGAGACACTTTATGTAGACTTCTGCTGCTTTTATCAAACTCTTATGATTTGAACTTGATTTTTAACTCTATGATCTTGGACTATGTATGCTAAGTGGCATGTATGAGGAATTTCGGGGTCTTGTATGCCATGTCACGGCTAGGGGGAATTTCGGGTCGTTAAAAACTTCGTATTCAGAGCCTAAGGTTTTAGAAAGATCCTAGGTTGTCTCATAAGCCACATCGTGTAGAGTCTTGTTCATGAGTGTGAAGTGTGCCACTTTTATGAATGAGAGGCTATAAGATGTTTAGGAAACTTCACTTCTTTCACTACTCTTAAGTTGTGCAATAGAGTTTAACCTCATAGATCTTTCTCTCCTAATCCCTATCTTATGCGTTTCAGGATATGGCTACCCGAAGAGCTCATGCTAGAAGAAATGTGGGAGAGAATGTGGAACAAGAAGCTCCTCCTCAAGCTCCTCAAGTTTCAGCCGACCCTTTGGTTGAGCAAGTGAATAATGCGGAGTTTAGGGCTGCTTTTCAAGTGTTGTCTCAAGCCATGACGACTCAAGCCAATAGAGAGGTTGTGGCTCCCGTGAAACCAAAAATGGGTACGGTGGCATCAAGGGTGAGGGACTTCACTAGAATGAATCCTCCGAAATTTCATGGTTCTAAGGTTAAGGAAGATTCTCAAGAGTTCATTGATGAAGTGTACAAAGTGCTAATGATCATGGGCGTGACGCCGGACGAAAAGGCGGAGTTGGCCACTTATCAACTTAAGGGTGTTGCTCAAGTTTGGTTCAACCAATGGAAGAGTGAGAGGGCTGATGAAGCAGGTCCTCTTGATTGGGAGAAATTCAAGGTTGCTTTTCTTGATAGGTTCTTTCCCCTTGAGATGAGGGAGGCAAAGGTACTTGAGTTCACTAACCTTCGTCAAGGAACCATGAGTGTGAAAGAGTATGCTTTGAAGTTCACACAATTGTCTCGATATGCTCCTTCTATGGTTGCCGCTCCTAGGGCAAGAATGAGTAAGTTAGTTTCGGGAGTGTCCGAAATGGTGGTCAAGGAATGTCGTACCACTATGCTTATCCATGATATGAATATTTCTCGTCTTATGGTTCATGCTCAAGAAATAGAAGAGGAGCTTAAGGAGAAAACTAGGGATTCTAAGAGGGCAAGAAGGGATGATGGTGATTCTTCACATTCAAAGTCCGGTGGAAGTAACCATTCTCAAGGTAATGATTCTAGTAAGCAAAATGTGTCAGAGTGTTAGAAGTGTGGAAGGAGTCATCCGGGTGATTGTTTAGCTTGTTCGAATGCACGTTTCGGTTGTGGAAAAATGGATCATAAAATAAAGAATTGTCCTTCAGTTGCTAGGAATGAGGGAGATAAACGTCGATGGGCTCAACCTTATCCATCTAATGGTAGCTAGCAACAAGGTAGGGCATATGCTCTTCGGGCTCGACAAGATCATGAGGGTTCCCCAGATGCGGTAATTGGTAAGTTATGGTCTTTTAGCTTGTGATTATGCATTGTTTGATGTTGTGTGATTTGTGTCTATGATAAGACTGATAAGACTCTATGTGTGGCTAGTGTGATTATGGTCGACTTTGAAATCCTTGTGGAGACTTCTTAGGTGTTTACTTGTAGAAATGGTTCCGTGGTTGTTAAGGTTTTGGTACTATGTTTGGATTGACGTAGATAGATTCGGAAGGATTAGAGAGGTTTGCTCCCAAGGGGGAGATAGGGTGTTTCATGATTGGTGAGTGTGGGGACTAATTAAGTTGCTGGAAAGAGTTCCTTGTTATGGGTTGATATATGTGAAGGTTTGGAGGTGAAGTTAAGTCTTTGTATCCCTATCGTTCTTTCCTTCTATCTTCGGGTCTAGCTTGAGACCTGATCCCCTCATGGTTCGCTCTTAATGATTCTTGTGTCTTAGTCATTCTCATGTTTCCTCATGCATTCATGCCTATGAAAATTTGATTTTTTCCCAAAGATATGACTTAGTATGATTGATTTATCTATGACTTAGTATGATTGATTTATCAAACATGCTTTAGCTTAGAGTTGATGTTTCCTCGGATATATGCAACTATGTAATTGCATTTTTTTTATTGGATTGTTAGGTCTTGTTTCTACCTTCCTTATGATGTCTTGATTCTCGTTCGAGGACGAATGTTCCCAAGGGGGAGATAATGTAACACCCGGATTCAAAAAGGCAAAAAATTTCAATTTTTGGAAACTTTGGTGACCTACGACTTGACCTACTAATCATTAGTGGACTTACCAACAGTAGGTCAAGGGGGTAGGAACCGTTGGTAAGGCTGCCTAAGGGAAGAAATTAAAAAAAAATTTCTAAGGAGTGACTTACTACTTGACTTGCCAATCTTCGTTTGACTTACTAATAGTAGGTCAAGAGGGGGGAGGTCGTTGGAGCTACTGGTTTGGGGGAAGAATTTATTAAATTTTTTGACCTAAGGAAGGCTGACCTACGGTTGGTGACCTACGGGCAGTAGGTTGACCTTCCAGCCGTAGGTCATATGGTAAGTGGGGTCGTTGGTGAATCATTGAAGAAGGGTCGTTTGGTCTTTTCTCCTAATGGCCTATTTACTTATCTAAGTCGCTTTATACCTTCTCATAACTCTATATAAGCCCTTTTAATCCTAAAATCTACCCTTTCCAATCACTTTACAAGATTCCCCAAATTCTCCTCTTTCAAATATTCTCTCTCTAGAAGTTTGAAGAAGAAGAAGAAGAGGGCAAGCTAGGGTTCAAGAAATCAAGTTTTTCTTCATCAATTGCTTAAGGAATTAAGACCCTAAGGTATGATAGTGTTCATCCATGGAGCCCTTTCCTCCATGGAATCCCTAAAATCTTCAATTTTCAAAGTATCCAATCCCCAATTTGATTTAAGGGTTTTCTTCTATGATGTGGGTTCTTTCAATTATGATCAAATTGCTTTCAATTATGGTTTTCTAAGTATGAATTGAGTTTAATTACATGTTTTAAGATGAAGCCCCATGAACCCATATGAATTTCCCTAATTTTGATATTTATGCATTGATGATGGGTTGAATTATGAAGAATATGGAATTTATGAAGTTTATGTGAACTCATGCATGTTTCTATGATTTTGAAAGCTATGATTCATGATGAAATTGATGAATGATAAAAAATGGGGTTTGTGAAGTATGCATGTTGAATTATGGAAATTATGATGATTTATAAATTACTTTAAGATTAAAGCTTAATTGATGTTGTTGTTGAGTTGTGAAAGAGTTTCTCACATAATACTCACACTATGAATTTGAAAGGAACAATAGGTGATTACCCATGTTTCTTAAGGAGCTATTCCAAGGGTAGACAATAGGCGATTACCCATGTTCCCTAAAAGTAGACAAGAGGCGATTACCCACGTTCCATAATGATAAATAAGAGGCCATTACCCATGTCTACTAAAGTTAAGATGAAATATGCTTTATGACTATTCCGTGGGAAATATGCTTAGTACCGAGTGGACGTGCGGTGATTCCCCATGTTCCATACACTATGTGCCACCATAGGATTATTTAGTGGTTCCACGTAAGCTAGAAGTTAAGGTCCTACCTTTGCAAGTAAGGCAACCCTTTTTCGGTGTAGGGAGAACACTGGATTCCATGTTATAGCTCACATGGTCTATGCCGGTTAAGGCTCACGTCCCACAACAATGAACTAAAGTGTTCTTTTTATGATGTTCCTCAAGTAAAGTAAAGATGTTTAGCTTGCTTTGACCATGGTTTATATTCTATGTTTTCTAACCTTTATCATGTTTTAGCTTGGTTATTGCATTTCATGAAAATGTCCCGTTTTAGCATGTTTAAGAGATTTTGTGCATTGCTATCATACTTGGTACTTGATTGTACTACCGCATACTCTTGCCTACGTTGTCTTGTTGATGTAGGACTTGGCGATTCTCCATCTATTCGTGGCTAGAGCTTAGTAGAAGGATTATTGAAGACTTGGTGAGTCCTCATCCATTTGAGGACGTAGCATTGTTGTTCTTTTATGTTCTTTCCTTTTGACATGTATTGGGTTACGTCCCAAATGTTATTTCTCATTCTTATGTTAGATTGGCTTTGAGACACTTTATGTAGACTTCTGCTGCTTTTATCAAACTCTTATGATTTGAACTTGATTTTTAACTCTATGATCTTGGACTATGTATGCTAAGTGGCTTGTATGTGGCCATTCGGGGTCTTGTATGCCATGTCACAGCTAGGGGGAATTTCGGGTCGTTAAAAACTTCGTATTCAGAGCCTAAGGTTTTAGAAAGATCCTAGGTTGTCTCATAAGACACATCGTGTAGAGTCTTGTTCATGAGTGTGAAGCGCGCCACATTTATGAATGAGAGGCTATATGATGTTTATAAAACTTCACTTCTTTCATTACTCTTAAGTCATGCGATAGAGTTTAACCTCATAGGTCTCTCTCTCCTAATCCCTATCCTATGCGTTTCAGGATATGGCTACCCGAAGAGCTCATGCTAGAAGAAATGCGGGAGAGAATGTGGAAGAAGAAGCTCCTCCTCAAGCTCCTCAAGTTCCGGCCGACCCTTTGGTTGAACAAGTGATTAATGCGGAGTTTAGGGCTGCTTTTCAAGTGTTGTCTCAATCCATGACGGCTCAAGCCAATAGAGAGGTTGTGGCTCCTGTGAACCCAAATGTGGGTTAGGCGGCATCAACGGTGAGGGACTTCACTAGAGTGAACCCTCCAAAATTTCATGGTTCTAGGTTAAGGAAGATCCTCAAGAGTTCATTGATGAAGTGTATGAGGTGCTAATGATCATGGGTGTGACGCCGGAGGAAAAGGTGGAGTTGGCCGCTTATCAATTTAAGGGTGTTGCTCAAGTTTGGTTCAACCAATGGAAGAGTGAGAGGGTGGATGATGCGGGTCCTCTTGATTGGGAGAAATTCAAGGTTGCTTTTCTTGATAGGTTCTTTCCCCTTGAGATGAGGGAGGCAAAGGTACTTGAGTTCATTAACCTTCGTCAAGGAAGTATGAGTGTGAAAGAGTATGCTTTGAAGTTCACACAATTGTCTCGATATGCTCCTTCTATGGCTGCCGATCCTAGGGCAAGAATGAGTAAGTTTGTTTTGGGAGTGTCCAAAATGGTGGTCAAGGAATGTCGTACCGCTATGCTTATCCATGATATGGATATTTCTTGTCTTATGGTTCATGCTCAACAAATAGAAGAGGAGAAGCTTGAGGAGAAAACTAGGGATTCTAAGAGGGCAAGAAGGGATGATGGTAATTCTTCACATTCAAAGTCTGGTGGAAGTAACCATTCTCAAGGTAATTATTCTAGTAAGCAAAAGGTGTCCGAGTGTCGGAAGTGTGGAAGGAGTCATCCGGGTGATTGTCTAATTGGTTAGAATGCATGTGTCGGTTGTGGAAAAATGGATCATAGAATAAGGAATTGTCCTTCGGTTGCTAGGACTGAGGGAGATAAACGTCGGCGGGCTCAACCTTATCCATCTAGTGGTAGCCAGCAACAAGGTAGGGCGTATTCACTTCGGGCTCGACAAGATCATGAGGGTTCCATAAATGCGGTAATTGGTAAGTTATGGTCTTTTCGCTTGTGATTATCCATTGTTTGATGTTGGGTGATTTGTGGCTATGATAAGACTCTATGTGTGGTAGTGTGATTAAGGTCGACTTTGAAATCCTTGTGGAGACTTCTTAGGTGTTTATTTGTAGCAATGGTTCCGTGGTTGTTAAGGGTTTGGTACTATGTTTGGATTGAGGGAGATGGATTCGGAAGGATTAGAGAGGTTTGCTCCCAAGGGGGAGATAGGGTGTTTCATGATTGGTGAGTGTGGGGACTAATTAAGTTGCTGGAAAGAGTTCCTTGTTATGGGTTGATATATGTGAAGGTTTGGAGGTGAAGTGATGTCTTTGTATCCCTATCTTTATTTCCTTCTACCTTCGGGTCTAGCTTGAGACCTTAGCCCCTCATGGTTCACTCTTAATGATTCTTGTGTCTTAGTCATTCTTATGTTTCCTCGTGCATTCATGCTCATGAAAATTTGATTTTTTTCCAAAGATATGACTTAGTATGATTTATTTATCTATGATTATGTGCATTTGAGTACGAGTTGCGTTAAGCCTCCATGAAACGATGTTTTTAACATGCTTTAGCTTACAGTTGATGTTTCCTCCTTGGATATGTGCACTTATGTGATTGCATTTTTTTTGGTTGGGTTGTTAGATCTTGTTTCTACCTTCCTTATGATGTCTTGATTCTCATTCGAAGATGAATTTTCCAAAGGGGGAGATAATGTAACACCCCGGATTCGAAAGGATGAAAAATTTCAATTTTTGGAAACTTTGGTGACCTACTACTTGACCTACTAATCGTTGGTGGACTTACCAACAATAGCTCAAGGGGGTAGGAACCATTGGTAAGGATGCCTAAGGGAAGAAGTTTGAAAAAGAAATTCTAAGGAGTGACTTACTTCTTGACTTACCAATCTTCGTTTGACTTACTAATAGAAGGTCACGGGGGAGGGGAGGTCGTTGGTAATACTGGTTTGGGGGAAGAATTTTTTTAATTTCTTGACCTAAGGCAGGCTGACCTACGGTTGGTGACCTACGGGCAGTAGGTTGACCTACCAACCGTAGGTCATATGGTAAGTGGGGTCGTTGGTGAATCTTTGAAGAAGGGTCGTTTGGTCTTTTCACCTAATGGCCTATTTACTAATCTAAGTCGGTTTATACCTTCTCCTAACTCTATATAAGCCCTTTGAATCCCAAAATCTACCCTTTCCAATCACTTTGAAAGATTCCCCAAATTCTCCTCTCTCAAATATTCTCTCTCTAGAAGTTTGAAGAAGAAGAGGGCAAGCTAGGGTTCAAGAAATCAAGTTTTTCTTCATCAATTTCTTAAGGAATTAAGACCTTAAGTTATGATAGTGTGGCATCCCTAAAATCTCAAATTTTCAAAGTATCAAATCTCCAATTCGATTTAAGGGTTTTCTTCTATGATGTGAGTTCTTTCAATTATGATCAAATTGCTTTCAATTTTGGTTTTCTAAGTATGAATTGAGTTGAATTACATGTTTTAAGATGAATCCCCATGAACCCATATGAATCCCCTGAATTTTGATATTTATGCATTGATGATGGGTTGAATTATGAAGAAGATGGAATTTATGAAGTTTATGTGAACTCATGCATGTTTCTATGATTTCAAAAGCTATGATTCATGATGTAATTGATGAATGATGAAAAATGGGCTTTGTAAAGTATGCATGTTCAATTATGGAAATTATGATGATTTATAAATTACTTTAAGATTGAAGCTTAATTGATGTTGTTGTTGAGTTGTGAAAGGGTTTCTTACGTAATACTCACACTATGAATTTGAAAGGAACAAGAGGTGATTACACATGTTTCTTAAGGAGCTATTCCAAGGGTAGATAAGAGACGATTACCCATGTTCCGTAAAAGTAGACAAGAGGTGATTATCCATGTTCCATAATGATAGATAAGAGGCGATTACCCATGTCTACTAATGGTAGAGAAGAGGCGATTACCCATGTCTACTAAAGTTAAGATGAATTATGATTTATGACTATTCCATGGGAAGTATGCTTAGCACCGAGTGGACGAGTGGTGATTCCCCATGTCCCATAAACTATGTGCCACCATAGGATTAGCTAGTGGATCCGCGTAAGCTAGAAGTTAAGGTCCTACCTTTGCAAGTAAGGCAACCTTTTTTCGGTGTAGGGAGAACATCGGATTCCATGTTATAGCTCACATGGTCTATGTCGGTCAAGACTCACTTCCCACAACAATGAACTAAAGTGTTTTTTTTATGATGTACCTCAAGTAAAGTAAAGATGGTTAGCTTGCTTTGACCATGGTTTATGTTCTATGTTTTCTAACCTTTATCATGTTTTAGTTTGGTCATTGCATTTCATCAAAATGTCCCGTTTTAGCATGTTTAAGTGATTTTGTGCATTGATATCATACTTGGTACTTGATTGTACTAACGCATACTCTTGCCTACATTGACTTGTTGATGTAGGACTTGGCGATTCTCCATCTATTCGTGGCTAGAGCTTTGTAGAAGGATTATTGAAGACTTTGTGAGTCCTCATCCATTCGAGGATGTAGCCTTGTTGTTCTTTTATGTTCTTTCCTTTTGACATGTATTGGGTTACGTCCCAAATGTTATTTCTCATTCTTATGTTAGATTGGCTTTGAGACACTTTATGTAGACTTTCACTGCTTTTATCAAACTCTTAAGATTTGATTTTGATTTTTAACTCTATGATCTTGGACTATGTATGCTAAGTGGCTTGTATGAAGACTTTTGGGGTCTTGTACTCCTTTTCACGGATAGGGGGTACTTTGGGTCATGACAGGTTTGTTTTGGAATGTCGAGTTTGGTCTAGAATGACCCTTCAAGCATTTCCAGGGGTTTTCGATCCAATTCCGAGGCCCTTGGTTAAAGTTGGCAAAATTGGCACTCTGGAAGTGGGACCCACTTTTTATCGAAACGACCTCGTATGGAAATTTTGACTGCGCCATTGAATCCGGAACGTCGAATTTGATGGGGTAACATATTTCGTTTGCGTGCATGGGGTCCCATCGGAGTTTTGGGAATGCCCAAAACTCGGCTGGTGCACAGCTGAAGTTGTTGACACATTTCTTCTCCACGTTCGCAGAATTGTCTCCGTGTTCGCGGAGGTATGAGTGGGTCTACTTCGCATTCGCGGAGGTCTGTGGCAGTGCTCTCTGTGTTCACGGAGGCCTGGGTGCCTTCTCTCCGCGTTCTCATGAGATGCCCTGTGTTCGCAGCGTTGTATTCCTTTTCCCTTCGCATTCACCGAGGCATGCAGGTGCTGACAATATTTAAAGGGGAGTCGGGCTTGGCATTTGTAAAAGTTCAAAAATTCATATCTTTCTCAATTCTTGTCGGGTTTTGGTGATTCCAAGTCCTGTGGGTTCGGAAGTTCGTTGGACTCGTAGGTATTTAAGTTGAGTGTGTTTGGTGGGCCCCATTTCTCATGAATTTGAGGTGTAAGTTTCTATCCTAAGCTTAATTTGTAGAGTTTTGCATCTTTTATTTCTTTGTGTTGTTGGCTGTTTCGAACTCCGAATTGTGTTCTGTTTTGGAATACAAGTTCAAGAGAAAGCTTAGGACCTCTTCACAGAGTCAATTCCAAGATTTCCGGAGCAGGTCCCACATTTTTTGATTTTTGACTCCTAAATTGGTCTTTCTCCGATTTTGATGATTTTAGAGTCCAAACGACCGTGCTGACATTGTGATTCTATTTTTGGTAGCTTAGCAGCTGTCCGAGGCCGTTCGGAAGGGAAAAGCTCTGGCAGAGTGATTTGGAGCGTGCTTGGTCGGTCTTTAGGTAGGTTACGACTTCCATTCCTTTAGATTGAACTGGAATGTGTGAATACTTGCTGATTTGTATGAATCTGGGTGGGATTCTAGTATTTCTTCTCTCCTTCTCAGAAACCATGCTCTGGGTTGACTTTCGGGTTAGCTTTGGGGTTAGTACCATGTTAGTGGTGGGGATGCTTATCGGTGTTTTTGATTATCTATTGGTCTGTTTATATGTTGTTGCATGCGGATTGTCTGGTTGGCTGCTTTCTGTAGTGGAGCTTATCTTGTCCTTAGTTTAGGATAGAGTAGTATTAACTTAGGCCCATGGACCTGTTGACTTTGGTATGTATCCGACGTCGATTCGTATGTACTAGGTCCCTGTAGACTGGAATAGCAGACTTGGGTTTGATAGTTGAGCCTGGTTGTAGTTTCGTATTATTTGTGATCCTTCTGTCTTCTCTCACCTTTCTGTGGTGCCGACGCACTATCGAAGGTGTAGCTTTTTCCTTGCTAGGATGCCCGAGGCTTGTTCTGTGTTGAGGATTGTTGGGAATGGACGTTGATCCAAAATAGTTTAGTATGGATTCGCGTGTTGTGAGGTGATTGGGAGTGGACGGCGATCCACGTTATTTTGGAATTTGAAATCCTCTATAGAGTGGATATGACCCGCGCACTCTGTCTGGCTTGGGGCAGGGCCTCCGGGAGTGATAACTGACTCACTTGACTTGCATTGGGAAGGGCCCCCGGAGTGATTAACTGGCAGGGCAATTGGATATAAGTTATTTGAGGTCCTCTTCGGAGTAGAAATAGCCCACACACTCGTCTAGCTGGGACAGGGCCCCCGGAGTGTCAGAAGTCTCACTCGTTTGGCCGGGTAGGGCCCCCAGATAGCCTATTGGGCAGTTGGATATGAGGTTATTTAGAGGGGCCGACGTACCCCCCTGCAACACTCGTCTGGCAGGGTAGGGCCCCCAGAGTGACTAGCAGGCTAAGGGAGCTGCTTCGGAATTCAGACATGTTATCTGGTTTGGAATTGGTTGATCGTTTGGTTGAGTTGATTGGTGATTCCGATTCGCAGTTGGTTCTTCCTTCGCTCTCGTAGAATTAGCTTTCTGTGCACCTGTCGGGCTTATGGGGGTTCGTTTGGGTTCTAGTTTGTCTGTGCTATGTGTATCTAGCTGGTCTTATGGGGGGGGCTCAGCTAGGTTTATTCCTGCTATTCTTAGATTTGTTCTCTATTTGCGCTGTTATTGTTTCCTTTGACCTATGTTCGTGTTTGATTCTATCATTTCAGTCTGTTTTTACCTTTCTTGCACAGTCGGCCTATGATGCCTACTGGGTACCTGTTGTATTGGTACTCATGCTACACTCTACATCTATTTTTGTGATGCAGGTTCGAGCACTTGTTAACAGCATTGAGTTCGAGCCTGCAGCAGTCTGTACCGGAGACGAGGGTGAGCATATGGCGCTCTGGGATTACCTTTCTCCGTCTGTTGATATATTTTGTATTGTCTTTTGCTTTTGAGACAGGCTTGTTTCTGTGGTCCACTTTTGGGACTTGTACTCGTTTAGTGGTTCGTAGATGTGACTTCCAGGTTCTGGGAGGTATCTTTATATATATATATAGTTTCGGGTTGCTTCCGCTTTCTCTTATGTGTTCCTTATTTATATTTCTGCTTTTGTTGAGGTTTAGTTCCCACTCTTAGTCCTATTACTGCTAAGTTCTGGGATATAGTTTGGCTTGCCTATAGGCGGGTTGGTAGGCGCCATCATGACTCGATAAATCGGGTCGTGACACCTATGGGGTGTTCCGCATTCATTAAGAATGTCGTACATGCCAATGAGATACGCAACCCTACCAAATTTGATATTCTAGACTCAACAAAGCAGTCAAAATTTCCATACGAGGTCATCTCGGTAAAAAGTGGGTCTCATTCCCAAACTCCATTTTAAGCCAAAATCTACAAGAGGACTCAAAATTAACTTGGAAGCCTCGGGATCCTAACGATGGGTCATTCTAGACCAAACTCAATATTTCGGAGCTAACTGCGCTGACAAAATTTTCATCCGAGCTCGTTTACTCCGAATGTTGACTACAGTCAAACTTAGGACTTAACTTGAAAGTTAAAATGCCTAATCACACAAACTCTCACTGAAAGCCTCGGGAGTCATGTCAACTATGCTGCTTGCCTAAAATGACCCTTTCGGAGCTGATGGAATCGTTAAAATTTGATTTTGAGCTCATCTTTTTGAAATTTTGATAAAAAATGACCGTTCAAGGTTCAAAGCTCTAAATACTAAAACTCGCATAAAAACCAAACTAATGACCAGGTGATCGAACTGTCAGTCCCAGCAAGTCATAAATGACTTGGGGTCGCTACACGAATGCTCTAACGATGAACAAGAGGCATAAATACAGAAATGACCTAGAGGTCATTACAACATCCACTATTAAAAAAAAAATTGTCCACAAAAGTAAGAGTCAAAATGTACTTGAAGGCTCAAACAAGCCAGAAAACTGCTCTCGCATATCATGCTCAGTCTCCCAGGTAGCCTCTACAATTGGACGATGCCTCCAATAGACCTTAACTACATGAATGGTTCTGGAATGCAACCACCGCACATCTTTTGCTAGAATGGCAACTGGTTCCTCCATGAGAGTCAAACGGTCATCCAACTCTACCGCATCATTCTGGAGTACATGAGACTCATGAGGAACATACCGGCGCAACACAAAACATGAAAAACTGGGTGGATAGTTGAGAACACTGGAGGTAAAGTTAACTCATATGCAACCTCTCCAATGTTCCAGAGGATCTCAAAAGGTCCAATATACTTGGGGCTAAGCTTGCCCCTCCTCCAAGATCTCATCATGCCCTTCACGGGTGACACACGGAGGAAGAATCTAGCACCAGCTAAAAACCTCAATGGCCGTCGCCTAAGATCACCATAATTTATGTGCCTACTCTGAGCTGTCCAAAGTCGGTCCTAAATCACCCTCACCTGGTCCAAAGCCTCCTGAATCAAGTCTGTACCATGTGGTTTAGCTTTGTGGACTTAAGCCAACCAACCGGAGAGCGACAATGCCTACCATATAAGGCCTCGAACGGGGCCATCTGAATGCTAGAGTGGTAGCTACTATTGAACGCAAACTCCGCCAAAGGCAAGAACTGGTCTCACTGACCTCAAAACTCTAAAACACAAGTCCGCAACATATCCTTAAAAACCTGAATAGTACACTCTAATTGACCATCAGTCTGCGGGTGGAAGGCTATTCTAAGGTCAACGCGAGTGCCCAACTCATCCTAAAAGGTCCTCCAAAAACTAGAAGTGAACTGAGCATCCAGTATGATATAATAGAGATCGGCATAACATGAAGATAGATCACCTCTCAAATGTAGATACGGGCTAACCTCTCGGTGCTGAATGAAGAGTGAATAGGGAGGAAGTGTGCTAACTTGGTCAATCGATCAACGATGACCCAAATGCTGTCAACAACTCTAGAAGTCCGAGGCAAACCTACCACAAAATCCGTAGTTCTACTCCAGAATGGGTAATCTCTGAAACTCACCACCAGGTCTCAAATGCTCGGCCTTCACCTGCTGGCTACTGTGGCAATGGGACACATAGTCTGCAATATCTCTCCTCATGTCACCCCACTAGTAATGTTGCCTCAAGTCATGATACATCTTCACGGTGCCCGGATAGATAGAGTATCTAGAATCATGGGACTCATAAAGTATCATCTGGATCAAACCCCCAACTCTCAGAACATAAATACGGCCTGCAAATCTCAAAACCCTATCTAAATATGACGTAACCTGACCGGCATCACCCGCTAACACCCAATATCAAAGTGCCACCAAGGCCTCATCCTTAAAATGACGGCTATGGATTTGATAAAAAAAAGAGGACTGAGCTCCCACATAGGCTAAGACACGCCTAGAATCTGAAACATCCAACTGAATAATCTGATTAGCTAAGGACTGAATGTCCAAAGTTAAGGGTTGCTCCACAATAGACAGGAAGGCTAGACTACCCATTCTCACTGCCTTCTGGCTCAAGGCGTCCGCTACTACATTTGCCTTGCCCAAGTGATAGAGAATAGAGATGTCATAGTCCTTCAGAATCTCAATCCAACGACGCTGCCTCGAATTAAGGTCCCTCTAGCTCATAATGTACTGAAGACTCCTGTGATCAGTGTAGATCTCACAACGACCTCCATACATGTAGTGCCTCTAGATCTTAAGCACAAAAACTACTGCTGCCAAATCTAAGTCATGGGGTAGTTACAGTCATGCAACTTAATCAATGTCGGATGCATCACAATATACCGTGAAGCCCTCACCCTCAACTAGAAGATTCAATATAGAAGTAGTAGTCAACAACTCCTTGAGCTTCTGAAAGCTAAACTCACATTCCTCATACCACTCCAAAGGAACATCAAGGCGAGTAAATCGGGCCAGAGGTATGACAATAGTGGAGAAGCCTTCCACAAACCGTCTATAGTAGCCTACTAATTTGATGAAGCTTCAAACCTCAGTAACAAAAGTGGGCCTAGCCCAATCACGAATAGCCTCAATCTTCACCGGATCTACCATGATGACATCTATGGACATAACGTGCCCCCAGAATGCTATTGACTCAAGCCAAAACTTGCTTTTTGAGAACTTGGCATAAAACCACTGATCTCTCAAAGTCAGGACCACAATCCTCAAATGCTACAGATGTGTGGTAGATTTACACTCATTTAAGATCGTTTAGCTTAATAATTAGTGTCCTCAATGCCTAAGTTTTTCCTATTCTGATAAAATATTGATGATTTGTAGCTATGAAGCCAATTGGACAAGGCATGGATTGATGTTTGAAAGAATGGACAAAAATGCAAAAAGCAGTGCAAACTATACATTGTTGATTGCCTAACAAGAAGGGCAGATCGCCAAATGAGCATGACCTTGGCCAAAATGACAGTGCTTAGCACCTGTGTCTATCAAATCAGGTCAGTAAAATCCAGTAGAGAAGGCGATACGCCGAATGAGAAAGGTGGCCTTGCTGAACATCACCCAAAATGACAGTGTAAAAAGAAAAGATTAAATGCTCAAAAGGCGAACCAAGGTGGTACTCAGTGATTCATCCAACGTGAAAGGCTGACTCAATCAAGTTCGCTATCTGAGATTCAAACACCTGAAGCCTAGAGCATTAAAAGGTGAGCTGAGGAGCAAGAGACAATTCCCTAAACGAACTTGGCGAACCTAACTAATGTCACCGATTTAGTCGCATATTTGATTTTGGGCCCAAATTTTGGAAATGATAAATAGCTTAAAAGAGAGAGAAATGAGAGAGTTGGAAATCAGATTAGAAAATATCACATTAGAGTGTGTGTGAAGAGAGAGAGGGGAAATAATTTACCTTTGAAGAACACTTTTCTAGCTTTTGGGACTTTACAACTTTGTGCTCGAAATTGACAAATTGAAGTTGAATACAAAGTGGGTTTACTTGTAATTGCTTAATTTCATGGTACCCATGGCTGCTTTCATAGAAGGTATAACTTTACTCTTTGTGATGGGTGGATAAAACCCCAAGATCTAGGGGTGCAATTAAGGCGTTGAGTCTTGATTTAATATAGTGGGTGTTGTGCTATGCCCTGTTTTGCTGTTGTTCATACATGAATTTGGTCTTATTAGCATGGGGTTAACTTATGGGTTAAGGTTGTAAACATAATTCCTACTTTCGATCTCCAGTTGATGCTTGAAAGAGATTAGTTGGAGTAGGTAATTAGTTCAATACTAGCAATTTAGATTTGATGTCTATAACTTGCTTGAAAATAGAGGTTATGGGTTGGATATATTTGCCCTATTCTTTAGAAAGAGAATAGAGTCATGTATTGGGTTGTTTAGATTGACATTTAGATGAGACCGAAAGGAGATTCTATGCATAGATGCTCTAAGATTGAAAGATGATTAACATAAATGAAGATGACCTAGCCAATTCATGAATGTTCATCACTATAGAGCAATACAACTACCCCTATGTGACATCAATTTCCAATCCCCGCATCCCTGGATTGCTTGTTAACTCTTGAATTCTTTGACATTTTAGTTTAACTGCGATAATTGATAACCAAAGCTTTATATTAAATTGGTGGAATTATCCACCCACTTGTTCTTACTATTGCAAATGAGCGATCTTAAAATCCAAATTTCTCGATAGGAATTCTCCACAATATACCATTCTCTGTGGGATTCAACCTCGACTTTTCATTAGGATTTTATTGACTATGAGCGTTGTTCCTTTTAATTGATTTTAAAGAGGACATTTGAGCGTTATCAAAAATGGCACCGTTGTCGAGGAATGGTGGTTGAGAATTCTAATAGAGAAATTAGGTTTTAATTTTGTTTATTTGTAGTAGATTTTTGTTTGGTGTTGTTGTTGGCTGATTTGTAGGTTGATGCAATGTGTGACCATGGAAGTGACAATCATAGTCACTTTGGTCAAAATGATAACTTGGGTGGTTTGAATGATATGCACATGAATGTTATTCAAACCACGGGAGCAATACGAATACCCCCGTACTCGGGAGGGCTGTGTTTCACATAATCAGAACAATGATACAATTGCTCTATCTGAAAGGAAATTTTGGGAGCCTAGTTCATGAAGATCCCCATGAACACCTTAGAAATTTCATGGAGGTATGTGGACTCTTTCTGTTCAAGATTATCTCTCAAGAGTCCGTAAGGTTGAGGTTATTCCCGTTCTCTTTAATGGGAGAGCTCATAAGATAGTTGGCAGAATTGCCAAATGATTCTATCACTTTGTGAATATAGCTAACTAATGCCATCTTAGAGAGATTCTTTCCACCCGCGAAGATGGTTAAACTTCGAAACCAGATTCAAAATTTCAAGTGTATTGGAGGAGAACCTCTACATGAGACGTGGCTGAGGTTCAAGAAGCTACTTTTGCAATGTCCAATGCATGGCGTTCCGGACAATTTGCTTCTGCAATACTTCTATTGCAGTCTTGATTCAGTCAATAAAGGTGTGGCTGATCAGTTAGTCCAAGGCAGATTAATGAGATAGTCGTATGATGTGGCTACTTTGTTGGTAGATGATATGACTAAGGTTAACCGAGCATGGCACACTATAGAAGATCAAGTGCCTACTCTACAAGTGAGTTTAAGCAAAGAGCAAATTGAGAAGGACCATGAAATAGATGAAAACATGGCCAAAATGATGACCCAACTTGAATTTTTGTCGAAACATGTCATGGGAGGTGGACTCAAGTCGGTACATACGGTTGGAACCAATAGTGTGTAGTGCCGGGAAGATGCCAAATTTGAGGCATTATACAATGAGGAAGCTAAATACTTAGGAAATCAAATGGGGGGGGGGGTTCTCACACAGATTATCAACGATAAGGTGGGAACCAAGGTTGGATCAATGATACAAATGGTGGTTGGAAAGACTGGAGGGTTTGAAATTAGAGAGATAGGGAGATGGAAAAAGATAGGTACGTGCCTCCCCATGATTTTCCACACCCAATAGAACCAGCCGGGCCAGAAGGAAGCCAGACTGACGACAGGCTAGTAAGGATTTACAACAAGAGTGAAGGGTACGATAAAGTGTTGAAGGAATTGAAAAATGACTTCTCCACTTTATCCGAGATGGTGACTTCTCATTCAGTTTCTATCAAGAAGTTGGAGACCCAATTGGGCCAAATTGCCACTCATCTCAATTCAAGGTAAAAGGGAACTTTGCCTAGTGACACCATTTCGAACCCCAAGAATGATTTTTGAGATTGAGCACTATGTCGTGCCACCACATTAAATAAGGCACTTCTTAGGAGGCAATCCAAGTCTTTACTTTTGCTTTTATTGCTTTTGAATAATGTGCATTGTGAGTGCAGGTTGAGAAAAGGTCGAAAGGTTGAAAAGGGAAACATATGCGATGCCAAGACCCACACAGCGATACGTTGAAGGCATTGTGCGGAGTCTTTCCTGTCACCTTTTTGAGCTTGAACAGATGGAAAAGTACACTGTCAAAATCGGCGATTAGGACTCCAAAAGGTGATCCACCAAAGTGCACTACGTGGACTCCATCGGGTCCACCGAATCAGCCTTCAGGTTTGGCATTTGTTCAGGCATGTTCAGCGACCTTAAGCTTCAATTGGCGATACGCCGAACACGTTCAAAGACGTTAGTTGTGATCACCGAATCGGCCTGATATAAAAAGGCCAAGGGCCTTTTCAAATTCAAAAATTAAACCCTTTGATATCTTTAAGTCTTTTTCTTTCCTTTCACTTGCTTTGCTTCTTTTGAGTGATTGTGAGCCATTGGTGTGTGTTTTCAAAAATCAAGGAGTGCATTTGCTTGGATTTCATGTCATCCTAGCTCTAATTTTCTTGGTTTTCTCAATTTAGGCTCCTACTGAGGTTGGTTTTCGAATTTTGTTAGGAATTTTGAGCTTTAAATCGTATGCTGGGTGTGGGCTTGAAGCCATTAATTGTTATTGGGTGATTGATTTTGATGAGTAGCATCGCATTGTGTGATTTGAACTGTGCCCATTGAGATATTTGAATGTGTGTGCCTGTAAAATGCAAATCCTATTTGTGTTGGTTGAAATTTGAAATTGAGCTAAAAAATATGCTGGGTCTGAGTCCAATTTGATGTGGGTGAAGTATGATTAGCCCAGTATTGACCCAATTGCATGATTTCTCCCAATCATAGCCAGGATGACTACTTTCTTAAGGGAAAATCATCAATTAGTGCAATACTTAGCAATATCTGGGGGAAGTCTAAGTACCCATGGGTAGATAATCATATAGGTGGGTTGTAATGGCGGGGGAAACTCGTATTTGTTGTATGTGTTGGGTTAGCTGTGAAAATTAGGCACTGGGTTAAACACTTTAAGTTTGGCGGACTTGCCTTAGCTCGCTAAGGAGGTTAGGCAAATGGCTGAGTAAGCCCCAGTTCACCTTCTTTAGCATATATATGGCCTTGGATTCTATCCCATTCAGTGGGCTTATCTTAGTCCGCCGAACCCATTTAGCAAATCATCGAGTGGGAGTGGATATCACCCTTGATTCCTATGTCTTTTTAATTTGTATTGTCATTTTCGGTGAACATGTCTTATCCCACCAAAACTGACTCGGTGAATCATTGAGTTGGAACTGACTCCACCTTTTGTGCCTGAATCATGAGATATTTGCTACTTTCTAATTCGGTGAGATCACCAGAGCTCACCGATCTTGCTTGGCGATCCTCCTTCCCGATAGGCGAGCCTTATAAATGTTTTTGAAGTTTGATTCAATGTGCGTTTGATTTCAACTAACCTTCACAAATACTATTTTTGAATGTGTGCTTTGCAGGAAATGACACGAACAAAGGATAAGCAAATGGTTACATCTTATACAGAGTCAGACAGAGATTCCCCTCATTCTCCTCCGCTAAAGAAACACAAGGGCATTTCCATAAACGAGCCTTCTAAAACTCCCCGTCGTCAGCAATCTAATATCTCACAAGCATCTACCCAAGAGAGTGTACAACCCAAAAGGGGTGGTGAGAAAAAGGACAGAGATTAGGTCCAAACTGGTGCAACCCTTTTCTGCACAAACACCTACTCCTAGAGTCCTTTCAGTTATCGCTCCAAGAGCCCTTAATAGGCTCAAAGCTGCTAAAGAGAGGAGTATCCTTGAGGAGAGACTGCTCTCCACTGACGGAGTCATGAATGACTACCCAGTTATCTAGGACACCATCCAGTTTCATAAGTTTGAGGGGTTCACCAAGCCAAGGAACTCCTATATTCCTTCATGGGTACGAGAGTTTTACATTGCATATGCTCAGGCCCTTCCAAAGAAGAGGAAAGGTAAAGTCTACAAGCCACTTGAAGAAGTGGAGATACAAGACAAGAAAGTACAATGCGATGTTGGAGCAATTAACACTGCACTGGGGATACCGTTATTCCATGCAGATCAATATTCACTTCGGATGCACCATGATTTGAGATGGTGCCTGGATTGAAACGAAAAACTTGAATGTGGTGGCGAGGTACTGGTTTGGCTTCATCAGCAACAACATCATGCTATCACAAAATGAATCCATACTCCGCACCCCAAAGCAGTCTTGGTAGGCACAATCATAGACAAAGAGCATATACATGTGGGTGCGGTCATAGCTGATGAGATAATGATGAGAGCTAGGCAGGAGCAGACGTCTCTCCCATTTCCAGTGTTGAGTACACAGTTGTGTGAGAGGGCAGGAGTCCCTTATAGGGCAGCTACAAATGTGAGGGTCACACGGGCCTCTTCTAGTGACATTAGGAGGATTGAGGCTGAATATTTATGGAAGATGTGGCTCGGAGAAGTCTGCCACCGCTAGACACGACGCTCGTGGTGTATCCCACCACACTAGTGGCTGAGGCTAGCACATCTGCTCCTTCTGTGGAGCATACTGGTATTTATTCTACTATGTCTCCTTCTTTTGTCGCTACTAGTGATTGTTCTGATGTTCCCGCTAGTACTAGTGTTTCTACTACTGCTGCTGTGAGACCTTCCCCTTCTCCTATCACCCGTTCCCCATTGACCCAGGTGATAATTTATCATATGGGAAGCCTTGCCTAGTCGGAAAATGTTAGAGCTGCCCCAGTTTAGACGGACATGCCCAAGATCATCGATCGGGCCATTGAAAAAGCCTTAGCTCCGTTAGTAGAGAGAGTGGTCAAGTGTGAGGGGTAGGTTGAGAGCCATGTGATAGGTTGGACAACCTCACCGCTAGACTTGAGGCCCTAGAGTAGGCCGAGGATAGCTCTGGTGCACTAGACACCATGAGGGCCGAGCTTGCTACCTTGCGAGTGAAGGTAGTACAGTTGTTGTCTACGAACATATCCACGCTTTGGGGCGATGTTCCCCTACAAGATGCCCCTACCTCCATGCCTAAGATGCCTATTATTGAGCCTCTTCCCAGCGAGCAGCCTGAGATAACTGCAGGTGTTGCTGTTGATGATGATGATGTTGAGAGGGTTGATGATGAGTTGGCAGAGGAGACAGACGAAGAGGAGCTAAGGAGCTAGGAGCATGGGATTGCGGAGATGTTGGCTGAGCTATAGGAGACCGAGGAGGTCATTCTTCAGGCAGCCCTGGAGAGATCTCTTCGAGACACTTCAGAGGTTGGTCCTAGTGGAGTCTCTTCAGATTCCACCATACCTCCAAGGGTTGAGACGGTCACTGATGTCCCAGATGAGTCCTCTCTACCACCTCTAGTGATCCTATTATCGGGCATCAATGCCCCTCTTGAGGCTTCCCCACCTGAGACTCAAGATGAGAGTGCTTCGCAGGCATATCCTGTCAAGGGGACCCTTTTATCTCAGCCTCCCATACTTTTGTTTTCATTGCATTGATGACACTCTTTTATTTTCTTTGGTGGGGAAGGGCCTTTGAGCCAATATTCCCCTTTTTGATTGTATTTTGTTATTTTGAGTTTCGAATATTTGTAGTACTTTATTTTTGTTTAGATTATAGTGCTCTTTTGGTTAAAGTGTGTCTCTTGTTTCTATTTTGTTCTCTATTGATTTTGCAACCCCCATGAATTTAAAATTGTGAAATGGTTGGAGTTTTCATTGATGACAATTTGAGGATCGATTTTGTTCTATACTGATGTCTTGAATAGTACTCATGATGAGTATGGTGTGGAGTTTTGGTGTTGCAAGAATGAAATCAATGTGGTTGAAATTTTGAGCGATCTCTTTGAATCTTTTGTTGACTAGTTGCATTTTGATATGAGCCTTACAATAAACATTGCGCGAACGATTTAGATCTTTTCAAGATGTGCTAAATGAGTGTATTTCGAAGTTCCATGTGTGGTGAGGTCTTGCTTGAAAGCATGTACATGGAATCCCAAAATTTGCCTTGTTAGTTCAATTGTTTGAATCTTGGTGAATGTGAGACATGATCTTGGGCAACAATTCAAAGAGGGAACCCAAATTGTCCATAATCCTTTGTGACTACCTTGTGAGGGTGTGCATCCATTTTGGCGCCATTTGAGCTTGACCTATTTGTTGGCAAAAACCAAAAGAAACCCTCTTGAACCAAATTATCCCTACCTTCTCACCAAAAATCCTTTTCAAAGCATTGTTATATTTGTATAGCCAACTTAGGCCAAAAGCCAAAGTTGGGGGTGTGAAAAGGAAGGAAGAATTAAAGCCAAGTGAAGGGCAAATAAAGATGAAATGAGACTCAACTTTGTAAGTTGTTAAAAAAAGAGAAGGAACCCCTCCTTAAAAAAAGTCATAGTGATGGAAATGTCTTTGAAAAATGAAAATGAAAAAAGGGAAGTGAATGAAATAGAGGGGATTCAAATAAGTTGAGTGATAAGTCAAAGTTTAAGTTCTCAATTGAAAAGGAAGGAAAAGAACTTGAGAAGAGGTGATGATGATTGCAGCAATGCTTTGAGAAGGTAAAGTCACCAACCCAAATTGACCATACCTTAACCCTCTGCCCTATTACAAGCCTAAAAGACCCTTGAGATCTTGCATGAACTAGGTTATGTGATGATTAGAAAATATGGGCAAACCTATGGGACAAAGCTTACATGTGTTTCTCTTTTGAGAGAGTGAGAGTTGCATTGATTCCTTACACCTTTGTTTAATTGCTTTGTGAGAGCATTGCATCGTTCTTGATGTGAGGGCACTTTAATGCATTTGTTGAAACATGTTTTCGCATTAGACAAGAGGCTAAAGTTAGCTTGATCTTGTGTTGAGGCCAACTAGTCATCATTTAAAGCTTTTTGATCATGATTTAGGGTAGCATGTTGTTGAAAGTAGTCTTGCTATGGCACTTGCATGTTAGCTCTCATGGAGTACTGTTGTAGACACCCTTATTGAGCTTATTGCATTCTCGATTTACTTGAGGAAAAACAAAAATTTAAGTTGGGGGTGTTAATGGGTGGTAGATTTGCACTCATTTAAGGTCTATTTAGCTCAATAATTAGTGTTCTCAATGCCTAATTTTGTCCTATCCTGATAAAATATTGATGATTTGCAGCTATGAAGGCAATTGGATAAGGCATGGATTGATGTTTGAAAGAATGGCCAAAAAATGCAAAAAGAAGTGCAATCTATACGTTGTTGATTGCCTAACAAGAAGGGCAGATCACCAAATGAGCACGACCTCACCCAAAATGATAGTTCTTAGCACCTGTGTCTATCAAATTAGGTCGGCGAACTCCAGTAGAGAAGGCGATACGCCAAATGAGAAAGGTGGCCTTGATGAACATCGCCCAAAATGACAGTGTAAAAAAAATAATTGAATGCTCGAAAGGCGAACGAAGGTGGTACTCAGTGTATCACCGAACATGATAGGCTAACTCAATCGAGTTCACCAACTGAGGTTCAAACACCTGAAGCCTAGAGCATTAAAAGGCAAGCTAAGGAGCAAGAGGTGATTCACTAAATGAGCTCGGCAAGCCCGACTAATGTCACTTATTTAATCACGTATTGGATTTTGGGCCCAAATTTTGGGAAATGATAAATAGTCCAAAGGAGAGAGAAATGAGGGAATCAGACATCAGAGTAGAAAATATCGCATTAGAGTGTGTGTGAAGAGAGAGAGAGAGGAAACACCTTAACTTTGAAGAACACTTTTCTAGCTTTTGGGGTTTTACAACTTTGTGCTCGAAATTGACAAATTGAAGTTGAATCCAAAGTTGGTTTACTTGTAATTGTTTAATTTCATGTTACCCATGGCTGCTTTCATGGAAGGTATAATCTCTTTACTTTTCGTGATAGGTGGCTAAAACTCCAAGATCTAGGAGTGCAATTATGGGGTTGCATGTTGATTTAATGTAGTGGGTATTGTGCTATGCTCTATTTTGCTGCTATTCATACATGAACTTGGTCTAATTTGCATGAGGTTAACTTATGGGTTAAGGTTGCAAACTTAATTCCTACTTCCGATCTCCAGTTGATGCTCGAAAGAGATTAATTGGAGTGGGTAATTAGTCCAATACTAGCAATTCAGGTTTGATGTCTGTAACTTTCTTGAAAATAGAGGTTATGTGTCGGATCTATTTGCCTTGCTCTTGAAAGAGATAATAGAGTAAGGTATTGAGTTGTGTTAGAATGGCATTTAGATGAGACTGAAAGGAGATTCTATGCATAAATTCTTTGAGATCGAAAGATGATTAGCATAAATGAAGATGACCTAGCCTATTCATGAATGGTCATCACTATAGAGCAGCACAACTACCTATTTGTGACATCAATTTCCAATCCCCGCACCCTTAGATTGTCTGTTAACTATTGAATTCTTTGACATTTTAGTTTAATTGCAATAATTGATAACCAAAGCTTTATATTAAATTGGTGGAATTATCCACCCACTTGTTCTTACTATTGTAAATGAGCGATCTTAAAATCTAGATTTCTTGATAGGAATTCTCGATGATATACCATTCTCTGTGGGATTCGACCCTGACTCTTTGTTGGGTTTTTATTGACTACGACCGGTGTCCCTTTTAATTGGTTTTAAAGGGGAAATTTGAGCATTATCAGCTGCTCATGATCACCCCTACCCCGTGAGTATACCTGTCACGACCCAGGGTACCCTCTAGACGTGACATGGCATACAAGACCCTGAAAAGCCTCATACAAGCCACTTAGCATACATACATACAAGATCATATAGATTTAAGAGTTCAAAAGATAATGTCATATCAAAGCTTTTAAGAAAGTAGCGGAAGCTACATCAAATGCCTCAAAGCCAATCTAACATAAGAATAAGAAATAACATTTGGGACGTAACCTAATACAATGTCAAAGCAACGGAACATAAAAGTAAGAATAACAATGCTATGTCCTCGAATGTATGAGGACTCACCAAGTCTTCCAAAAACCTTCTACTAAGCTCTAGCCACAAATAGATGGAGAATCGCCAAGCCCTACATTATGAGACAATGTAGGAAAAAAGTATGCGTTAGTACGAGGAATGTACTAAGTATGATAGCAATGCACAACACCATTAAACATGCTAAAAAGGGAACATATTCATAAACATGCAATGAACAAGCTAAAACATGATAAAAAGGAGTAGAAAAGAATGAGTCGTCATTTAGGGTCAATGCAAGCTAAACATCTTTACCTTACTTGAGGAAAGCCTTTAAAGTCACTTTAGTTCTTTATTGTGGAGAGTAGCCTTAACCGACATGTAAGACCATGTGAGCTAACAATATGGAATTCGGTGTCTAACCCCACACCGATAGGGACATTCCACTTGCCAAGGTAGGACCCTTTACTTAACATATAGCTTACGTGGATCCACTAGCTAGTGTCTATCATAGACCATGATCCTATGGTAGCACATAGTCTATGGGACATGGGTAATCGCCATTTGTCCACTCGGTGCTAATCATAATTCCAACGGATTAGACATAGTTCAATTATCATAGGTAGACATGAGTAATCGCCTCTTGTCTACATATGGGTACATGGGTGATCGCCTTTTGTCCCTTCATTAGAATAGCTCCTTAATCATCGATTCAAATTTAGTTGGGCAAGACTTTCAACAAGTGATGAATCATTACATGTGAGAAAACCTTTCACATTCATGGGTTGATTAATATATGAGAATTCATTTCAAACTCAACAACAACATCAACATATCATAAACTTTGATGCTTCAATCTCAAAGCACCCTTAATTCATCATTAGCTTCATAAGAGACATGCACGATTTCATAAACTTCATCTTCACAAGTACATCATGCTCATAATTTACAAATCATAGATTTCATATGGGTTTATAAGAATTCATCTTAAATCATGCAATTCAATGCAAACTCATGCTTAGAAAACCCTAAACAAGGCAATTTGATCATAATTGAAGGAACCCACATGATAGAGGAAGGTCAAAGTTTTTGATTGAGCATGCTTACTTTCTTAAAATTATCCTTAGGTCATTCATAATATCATCATGGAAACCTTGGTTTAGAAATCATAATTCATGCATGGATTCATAGAGATTTCATAAAATTCATCACTTTATAATTCAACCCACCAACAAAGCATAGATTTTGAAATTGGGGAAATTGGCATGGGTTCATGGGGATTCATCTAAATTCATGAAATTCAACTCAATTTATACTTCAAAGTTCATAAAAACAATCAGTTTAATCAACATTGTAAGGAACCCATGACATGGAAGAAAACCCTAGCATCAATTGTGGATTTCTAACTTGAAAATTGAAGATTTAAGGACTTCATGGAGGAAAGGGCTCCATGAATGAACACTATCATACCTTAGAGTCCCAATTCCTTAAGCAATTGATGAAGAAAACCTTGATTTCTTGAACCCTAGTTTGCCCTCTTCTTCTTCTTCTTCTTCTTCTTCTTCTTCTTCTTCTTCTTCTTCTAACTTCTAGAGAGAGAAATATTTGAGGGAGAAGAGTTTGGGGAAATTTGTAAAGTGATTTGAGAGGGTAGATTTTAGGATTATAAAGAGTTATATAGTGTTAGGAATAGTAAGGAACCGACCTTGGTCGATAAATAAGTCATTAAGTGAAAAGTTCAAAAGACCCCTTTAAAATTAACTGTCGGACCCTATTGATGGCTTGACCTATGGTACGTAGGTCCAACCACGGACCGTTCTAGTCAACCGTCGTTGGGTTCAGAGTCTGTTATCTTGGACCCTGCAATGACGGGTCCCCACCTACGGCTCGTACCAGGATTGATGGGCCGTCCTAGCAAGCCCTCGTTGAGGTTCTACAACTTGAAATTTTGAGATCATTAGTCTACCACCCACGGTTCCCATCTACGGGCCGTAAGTCAACCTACGGTCGGTAGTTGGCCTCCATCGTTTACTGGTACCAACCCAGAAATAAGAAATTTTCCACCCTTTCGAATCTGGGGTATTACATTATCTCCCCCTTGAGAACATTCGTCCTCAAATGAGAATCAAAACATCACGAGAAGGGCAAGAACTTAATCTAACAATCCAACCTAGAATGCAATCTCATAAATGCACATATCCGAGGAGGAAACATCAACTCCAAGCTAAAGCATGTTCAAAACATCATTTCATAAAGGTTTAATGCAATTAACACTTAAATGCACATAATCATAGGAAAATCAATCAATCTAGCTCATTTATCAAGATTTAGACTCTTCATGAACATGCATAAACAAGGAATCATGGAAATAGCTAAGACACATGAAACCAAAAAATGAACCATGAGGAACTAGGTACCTCAAGCTAGAGTAGGATCGGAGGGAAAGAGATGAGGATATCGGGACATCATATCGGCCTCGACCTCCCAAGTAGCACCCTCAACTAATTGATTTCTCCAAAGAACCTTCACGGAAGCAACTTCTTTGTTTCTTAACTTTCGGACTTGCCGGTCTAAAATCTCAACCGGAACTTCTTCATAGGAAAGACTGTCATTTATGCCAAGATTCTCCAATGGCACTATAGACATCGGATCACCAACACATTTTTTCAATAATGAGACATGGAAAACCGGATGCACTTATGTCAAATCATTAGGCAAATCAAGTTCATAAGTAACCTTACCAACACGTCTCAAAATTTGATATGGGCCTACATAGCAGGGACTAAGCTTCCCTTTCTTCCCGAATCTCATTACACCCTTCATGGGTGAAATTTTCAAGTAAACCCAATCAGCAACATCAAATTCCAAATCTCTCCTTCTATCATCGGCATAGGACTTTTATCGAATTTGAGCCATTTTCAACCTTTCTCTAATGAGCCGAACTTTCTCCATAGGCTCATGTACCAATTTGGGACCTATCAAAGCAACTTCACCAACTTCAAACCAACCTATAGGAGATCTACACCTCCTACCATAGAGAGCCTCAAACAGAGCCATACCAATACTAGAATGGTAGCTATTATTGTAAGCAATCTCAATCAAAGGCAAATGATCATCCCAATTACCTTTGAAATAAATCACACAAGCTCTCAGCATATCTTACAAAGTTTGGATAGTACGTCCGCTTGCCCATCGGTTTGAGGATGAAAGGCCGTGGTAAGCTTAACCCGAGTACCAAGACCCTTTTGAAAAGACTTCCAAAATTGAGAGGTAAATTGTGCCCCATGATCGAAAATAATGGATAAAGGCACTCTATGCAACCTAACCGTTTCTCACAAGTACAACTTAGCATAATCCTCCACCTAATAAGAAACCTTGACCGGAATGAAATGGGTTGATTTCGTCATACGATCCACAATAACCCAAATCGAGTCATATTGTCGCCGGGTACGTGGTAAACCAACAATAAAGTTCATATTCAAATCTTCCCACTTCCAAGTAGGAGTGCTAATATCTTGGGACAAGCCTCCCGACTTTTGATGCTCAACTTTCACTTGTTGACAATTAGGACACTTAGCCACAAATTCCGCAATATCCTTCTTCATCCCATTCCACCAATAGACCTTCCGCACCTGCGATTAAGACAAAACAACAACACGAAACCACAATCTACTACAACTAAATAAGTTTACAAACTAACTTCATAAATTTAATTCTTAGCCATCACTCCCCGGCAATGGCGCCATCTTTTATAACGCTCAAGCTACCCTCAAAACAAGTAAGAGAATACGAGGTCATTATCAATAAAAATACCCAACTAAGATTTGGGGTCGAATCCCATAGAGAGTGATATAATGCAAAGAATTCAATTAGGAAATTTAGAGTGTGAACCAATTCATTTGTAGCAATTAAAAGATATGGGTGGATGATTCCACCAAGTTTACGAAAAGAGTTTTGCTATCAAGTAACACAATTATACTAAAAGATGGATTTCAATCAAGTAAACGACGATCTAGAGATGTGGGGATTGGTATCAATGTTAAGTAGGGGTAGTTGGGCTTGCCCATTATCGCTAAACAATCATGGATAGGCTGGCTAATCTTAAATAATACTAATCTTCTTTCGATCTCATAGCAGTAGATCATCGAATCTCCTTCTAGTCTCATCTATGTGCATAACATATCAACCCAATACCTTCCTAGAATCTCTCTTTTGAGAAGAGTTAGAAATTAGAATTGAAATACAATTTCTCTTTCAAGTAAATTATAGTAAATAAAACTAAATTGCAAGCATTAAACTAATTACCCCCTCCAATTAATCTCTTTCAAGCATCAATCGAAGATCTAGGCTAGGATTAAATTTACAACCTTAACCCATGAATTAACCCCATGCTAATTAGCTTAAATCCATGAGTCTACAATAATAAAATAGAGCAAGATACAAAACCCACTATAATAAATCAGCACCCAACCCCATAATTACACCCCTAGATTTGTGGTTTTCGCCAAACATCAAAAAAGGAAAAGAAAATATACCCATAATGGATTCAGCCATTAGGGAATTGAAATTAAGCATCAATATTCAAAACCCACTTTGATTTGAACCTCCAATTGTCGATTACAAGGTTAATTGAAAACTCCGAAACTAAGAATGTTCTTCAAAACTAACTCTCAAAAGTGATTCTGAAAAGTGATTCTAACAATTGATACGTTTTCTCTCTCTTTAGGCCTATTTATAGTTTCCCAAAATTTAGCCCAAAATTTACTACATGACCAACTCGGCGACATTAGTCGGGCTTGCCAATCAACTTTGGTGGATCGTCGTTTGTCCTTTAGCTCACCCTTCATTTTCTTCAGACTTCAGTTGTTTAAAGCTCAGTTGGCAGACTCAGTCAAGTCTGCCTTTCACATTTGGTGGATCCCTAATCACCACCTTGTTTGCCCTATAAGCTTTCATTTTAATTTTGAGAACTATCACCTTCGGTGATGGTCTTTCAGTTTACCTATTAATCTTCGACGAGTCATCGTTTACTCTTTTAGTCCGCTGACCTGCCTTGAATATTTTAGATTGTGAGCACTGTCACATGGGCGAGGTCAGACCACTTGGGAAATCCGCCCTTTTGGTAAGGCGACTCCCAGTTTGGAGTTTGTACTCCTTTTAATGATTTTGGCCTCTTTTTCATATATTCATCCTTGCCTTTTCCTTCGGCCTTCATACCAGCAAAACATCAAAATACCATCTTAATAGGACATAATTAGGCATTGAGGACACTAATTGTTGAACTAAAAAGTCCTCAAATGAGTGAAAATCAACCGCTCATCACCTTGTCCTTTAGCCTTCATAGTTGTAAAACATCAAAATATCATTAGATAAGGACATATATAGGCATTGAAGACGCTATTTGTTGAACTAAAAGGCCTCAAATGAGTCAAAATATCATATTCATCACTATAACAATTAAAAATAGTTTTATTTTCCATCCAAACCTACTGGTCATAAATCTTCATGCTACCTAAGAAGATCTTGAAAACCATTGAGAAAATTTGCAAAACCTTCATATGGACAGGAGGAATTGATTTGTCCAAAAAGGCACTGGTTGCGTGGGAGGAGCTTTCTTTGCCACGGGTTGCAGGAGGCCTCAATATCCTCAAGCTACACATATGGAATAGGGCAGCCATGTGTAAGTTACTATGGAACCTAAGAAAAAAGAAGGATGTATTGTAGATACAGTGGGTTCATATCTATTATGGTAAGGGAAGTTCATTGTGGGGAAAGATACCTAAACAAGCTAGTTCAATTATACAGAAGATTTTGAAGACACAGAAGTATATAGAGGAGGAAGAGATGTGTGAACTAAACCTGATCTAAATGCCTACCTTTACTATCAAAAATATGTATTACAAGCTACTAGGAGAATATTTTAGAATACACTAGAAAAAATGTACTTTGTAACAATCTTGGTCTACCTAAGTGACTTTTCATCCCTTTTCTAACCCTACACAGGAAGATCTATACTAGAGATTGATTGATTAGTTGGGGGATGCAAGAAAGCCATGAGTGTCCACTGTGTGAAAAGGAACTAGAAACCATAGACCACCTCTTTTTCCAATGTACAATGACCAGAGGTGTCTCGAGCAAGCTATTGCAATGGTTAAGAATAATGAGACTAGCTTTGCCATGGATTGAGAAGGTACAATGGTGTGTGAATTGGAGGAAAGGCAATGGGAGCAAAGCTACAATCTATAGGATCACACTTGCTGCTACAATCTATAGGATCACACTTGCTGCTACAATCTACAAGCTTTGGATGGAAATGAATCATAAAGTTTTCAAGCAGAAAAGGCGACAAGATGCTTATGTCGTGAAGAAGATCATCCTAGAAGTACTAGTAAGGACCAACATGCATCCTAGACTACAACATTGTAATTCCCAACTTAATAGTTATCCAGGCTAGCTAGTTAGTTCTCCTGTAGATTTATTTGTTAGGTGAAGAAATAGTCGATAAGAGGCTTTCCCAAGCTGGGCATGTCCAGTTGAGGAAGAAACATTTTTTTGTCTCCCTTGATCTGTAAATTACTAGTTATGGTAATAAAATATGGATATTTACCAAAAAAAAGTTGTCTTATTTTATTAGTGTGTGGTGTTTTGGTAGCAGTGATTTTGCGATGAGTCTCCTACCTAGCAATGAATATTTCCAAAAATAGTAGCTTCACCCATGTTTCCTTGATTCCTCTTTCACTCATTTCTTTGGCCTAATTGCTTGATAATACATTACATACCTTTGCATTTGTTTGACATGTTTGCATCTTGTATAGGTACTCTATTTTGAAAAGAATGGCCAATAACGTCAATCAAGTTGAGGAACTAATGGAAGAAAGTCATAGAGGATGAAATTTTGATCATGAGAGGTTTGTCTCCGCCAAATGTCACAGATTGTATGACCTCCTCCTCACCAAAAATATTACAAAGGAGAGGGGCATATTTTTGGATAATCTTGAGGAACACATGCCTGACTTTTATGGTCATTTGGAGTCGGGTGGTTTGTTGTGCTTTGTTGCTGAGCCTATAAAGGCTAATCATATATTGGTGCACAAGTTTTATGCCAACACCACCAAAACCAGCTTTGTCGATGACTTGGCAGTCACTGTTCAGGTTAAGCAAGTCTGATTTGACCCCACAAGGATCAATACATACTACGGCCTTCTAGATGCTGATAATGACATTCACAAGGCAAGGTCATGGTTAAAGGGAAAGAGTGGTTTGTGCAACATCTTCATGATGGCAATAGGACAAAATGGATTGAGAATAACCACCAGATCAAGTCTACTAGGTTCACCCCCAAGGACAAGACTTGGCTTTCTATCATTTGTAGCCGAGTCATCCCTTCAAAGAATGAGACCGAAGTGTCTCCAGACAAAGCCTTATTGATTTGTGCTATCATGGAGGGACTTCCTATCAATGTTGGCTGAATTATTGTGCAGCATGTGCAGGAGGTGGTCATTGAAGGTGCAAAGAGTCTTCCTTTTCCTTCTTTGATCACTTATTTGTGTCAGACAGATGGGGTGGACCAAAGAGAGGGGGATAACATGAAAGATCCTGAAAAGCTTATCCATCCACTCAAGAAGAAGGTCCCAAGCCATGTGATGAAGAAGAGGAAGATTGATATGCGAGATCTGACATTTGGTACATTTGCTGAGAGCACTGCTTCACCGGGTTTAGCCCCCATTCCTCCTCCAACTGAGCTAGTATGGAGTGGATCACCGGTACTAGTCCACTTATCAGGACAGATGGATATCATGGATACCCAGATTCACTTGCAGATTCAAGAGTTGACTAGGAGTCTTCCCAAAGGGCCTGGAGAGAGCTCCTCAGCCTCAGGTAGTGCTCCTTCTCCCCTTTTCACTCTAGTGCAGGATCATCAGATTCTTAAGGGAAGAATGGCAAAAATGGAGAGGAGGCAAAAAAAGATGAAAGAATGTGAACATAAGAAGAGCATGTTTTTGAACAAGATAATGTGTACACTCCGAAAGTTCTATGGCTCGAGTGATGAGGCTGATCATGATGTCCTTTCACATCCTGATAGATCCTCACATGAGTGATGATCTTTGCAGGGAGTCCCTCGTATTCTCTTTTGATTATTGTACTGTGAGGACACAGTTACATTTTTATGTGGGGTGCCTCCCTTGTTTGGCTTATTTTAGATTTTGTATTGCATATGACTGTGCCCTTTTCATGCTTTTTTTGTTTTGATTTGTGGATGATATGCCCTTGTCGGGCTTTTGAGATTCTATGATGGTTTGGTTTGTTTTATTTTGTTTCTTGTAGTTTATAGCTTCTTTGTTTGTGTTTTGTTGTTGAGATATGGATTGATGATTCCCGATGATGGATAGAGTGATGACTTTCTTAAGGGTAAATTGTCAATTGCTTGTGAGTGATTGATTGGTGTTAAATGTGGTGACGTTTGAGTAGCCAGTCCCAAATCGATGCATGAATTTTCCCCAATGATGGAATTGTTGACGACTTTCTTAAGGGTAAAATCATCATTATTTTGGGAGGTTGTGGCTTGGTTGGTACTAAGAACACAGTCTTGCATGCGGAAAGTGGTTGAACATACCCCTCCATTTTTAAAAGTTGAGCATATTGTGAATGATTTTGTGACAACTCTTATAACTCTTTTTGTGACTTTTGATTCATTAGCAATTTAAATGTTTGATGCCACTTGTATTTTGAAAAATAAATAAGACTTTTGAACCATATTGTGGTGAGTTGTTGAATAATGCCTTTCGCTTATGTTACCTAGAACTTGCCCGGTAGGTGTTGAAATGTTGATCTTGATTAAGTTTAGTGGGAGAAATGATCTTAGGCTTTCTTTGTGATTGTTCTTGAAGTCCACTTGTCCTTAAAATCTCACCTTTGCACTAAATATATCCTTAGTTGTCCCCTTTGAGCCTAATCCTTTTTATTGGCAACCTCATTACAAGTCTTTCCCTTTTTGAAAAAGTAAACCTCTTTTGAACCCTTCCCTCCTTGAATTTGAGAATTGTGAAAGTTGAGGCTAAAAGCCTAAGTTGGAGTTGTTATGGGAAACTCATAGATGGGATACTTATCACATGAGAGCTTGAAAAAAAAAAGAGATTGAAAAAGGGAGGAAAAAGTCTTAAAGAAAGAAAAAGCTGTGAAAAAAAAAGAAAGAAAGTGAACAAATGAGACTTGAATCCTCCAAAGGTTGAAAATGGTGTCATTTGGGTTATCTAGAGTGAAAATAAGAAAGGAAAGATGAAAAATAATGTGAAATGTGCAATGGTTAGAAAAATGAAAAAAAGTCAAAAAGTTGGTAAATAATGAGTTGTTGTGTAGTGTTCAAAGAGGGTGTAGTCACTTATACCTAAATGATATCCTAACCTTCCCTAATCCTACATTACCAGTTTAACAAAGTCCTTTGAGATTTTTAACCAAATGAAGTTGAGTCTATGTTGTTTGAAAATATGGGTAAGTTTTCAAAACAAATAATAATAAATATGGGTAAGCCTATGGTGTGGCATTTGTGTTCATGAGATGTTTTATTGTGAGTTTTTGTGCATTTGTTCCATGTTTTGTAAATACTTTGTGAGTGTTTTGGCTCATTTATTTCCTTGTGAGGGCATGTAAGTTGATAAAGTGGTGATTTTGAAAATTCATAATTGAATCAAGTGAGCATGTAAAGGAGCTAATGAGTTGAATCACTTTTTGAGTTTGAGTTGATGTCACTTAATGATTGTTGGTTCTAGAAAATGTGCCATGAGGGGATTTATTTTGTGAAAATTTTGCATGTGAATATTTGTTAGTACCAACCGAAGCCATTACCTTTGTGCTTGATTGAAAAGGTGAAATTGATTTGTGGTGTGTGTTGAAATGAGAGCCTCTTGTGTTTTAGATTTTCCTTACTTGAGGACAAGCAACGTTTTTAAGTTAGGGGTGTTGATGAGTGCTGGATTTCCACTCATTTGAGGCTCTTTTCTTATTAGTTTTGGCTTAATTTTGGTTAGAATTGGTGCTTTTAATGTGGTTTTCTTCATATTTGCAGGAAAATGAAATGGAGAGCTAATTTAGAAGACATTTGAAGAAACCAAGTGGAATTGAGGCAAGAAGGAGTCAAAAGGAGGAAAGTTGTACTGGCAATTGAAGTACTTATCGCGAACGCATGAAACAGGGTTCGCGATCGCATTGGCCAAGAAATTCAGACTTCGTGATCGCGTGGTCAAAGGTCATGATCATGTGACCCAGCGATACTACTCATCGCAATTACATGAGTTAGATGTCGCGACCGCAAAGAGCATTTAATGACCCTTCAGGTCATTTGTGTGTTTGTGCCTTTTTTCTATCGTTTGGAGCATTCTTGTAGTGACCCCAAGTCATTTATGACTTGCTGGCACTATAGGTTTGGTTTACCTGGTCGTTCGTTTGGGTTTTATGCTTGGTTTCCTATTTTGGAGATTTTGAAGCTTGAAAAGTTGATTTTGGTCATAACCTTATGTAAACGATCTCAGATGGGAATTCTGACGGTTCCATCAGCTCCGGAGCAGCCAAATTAGGTTAGAAGCATGGTTGGCCCGAGTCTTGGGGCTTTCGGTGTGACTTTGGGGCCATTTGGCTCTTTAGCCTTTGCATTTTGGCTTGAAGTTGACTTTGGTCAACATTCTTTGTAAACACGCTCGGATGAGAATTTTGTCAGTGCGGTTAGTTCCAGAATGCCGAGTTTAGTCTAAAATGACCCTTCAAACGCTTCCGGGGGCTTCCGATCCAATTCTGAGGCCCTTGGTTAAAGTTGGCAAAATTGGCACTTGGGAAGTGGGACCCACTTTTTGTCGAAACGATCTCGTATGGAAATTTTGATTGCGTCATTGAATTTGGAATGTCAAATTTGATGGGGTAGCATGCCTCGTTTGTATGCACGGGGTTCCGAATGAATCCCGAGCACCCCGTCAGAGTTTTGGGAATGCCCAAAACTCAGCTGGTGCACAGCTGAAGTTGCAGACACATTTCTTCTCCACGTTCGCAGAATTTGCTCTGCATTCGCGGAGGTGTGAGTGGGTCTACTCCATGTTCGCGGGCCAGGGGCCTCGTTCGCGGAGGTCTGTGGCAGTACTCTCCGCATTCGCGCGAAGGACTCCGCGTTCACGGAGGCCTGGGTGGCTTCTCTCCGCATTCACGTGAGATGCCCCATGTTCGCGGCGTTGTATTCCTTTCCCTCCGCATTCACGGAGGCATGCATGTGCTGGCAGTATTTAAAGGGGAATCGGGCTTGGCATTTGTAAAAGCTCAAAAATTCATATCTTCCTCAATTTTTGTCAGTTTTCGGTGATTCCAAGTCATGTGGGTTAAAAGTTTGTTGGCCTCGAGGGTATTTGAGCTGAGTGTGTTGTGTGGGCCCCGTTTCTCGTGAATTTGAGGTGAAAGATGCTATCCTAAGCTTAGTTTGTAAAGTTTTGCATCTTTTGTTTCTTTGTGTTGTTGGTTGTTTCGAACCCCGAATTGTGTTTTGTTTTGGAATACAAGTTCGGGGAAAAGTTTAGGACCTCTTCACGGAGTCAATTCTGAGATTTCTGGAGCGGATCCCACTTTTTTTTATTCTTGATTCCTAAATTGGTCTTTCTTCGATTTTGATGATTTTAGTGTCCAAACGACTGTAATGACGTTGTGATTCTATTTTTGGTAGCGTGGCAGCTATTCGAGACCATCAGAAGGGAAAAGCTCCAGTAGATTGATTTAGAGCACGCGTGGTCGGCCTTTTGGTAGGTTGCGACTTCCCTTCCTTTAGATTGAGATGGAATATATGAATACTTGTTGATTTGTGTGAATCTGGGGTGGGATTCTAATATTTATTCTCTTCTTCTCAGAAACCATGCTTTAGGGTTGATTTTTGGGTTAATTTCGGGGTTAGTACCATGTGATTGGTGGGGTTGCTTATCTGTGTTTTATGATTATCTATTGGACTGTTTAGATGTTTCTGCCAGCGGATTGTCTGGTTGGCTGCTTACTGTAGTGGAGCTTATCTTTGGCCTTAGTTTAGGATAGAGTATTATTAACTTTGGCCCATGCACCTGTTGACTTTGGTATGTATCCGACGTCAATTCGGATGGACTAGGTCCTTGTAGACTGGAATCGCAGACTTAGGTCTGATAGTTGAGCCTGGTTGTAGTTTCATATTATTTGTGATCCTTTCGTCTTCACTCCCCTTTTTGTGGTGCCGATGCGCTATCAGAGGCGTAGCTTCTTCCTGGCTATGATGCTCGAGGTCGGTTCTGTGTTGAGGATTGTTGGGAATGGAAGTTGATCCACAGTAGTTTAGTATGGATTCATGTGTTGTGAGGTGATTGGGAGTGGACAGTGATCCATATTATCTTGGAATTTGAGATCCTTTACGGAGTTGATATGACCCGCGCACTCTGTCTAGCTTGGGACAGGGTCCCCATGAGTGATAGCTGACTCACTTGGCTGGCGTTGGGCAGGTCCCTAGAGTGATTAGCTGGCAGGGCAATTGGAGTATACATAGCCCACACACTCGTCTGGCTGGGACAGGGCCCCCGGAGTGTCAGAAGGCTCACTCGTCTAGTTGGGAGAGGGCCCCCGGAGTGATAGCCTATTGGGCAGTTAGATATCAGGTTATTTAGAGGGGTCGGCAAAGCCCCCTGCAGCACTCGTCTGGCAGGGTAGGGCCCCCGGAGTGACAAGCAGGCTAGGTGAGTTGCTTCATAATTCGGACATGTTATCTGGTTTGGAATTGGCTGATCGTTCGGTTGAGTTGATTGGGGATTTTGGTTCGCGGTTGGTTCTTCCTTCGCTCTCATAGAATTAGCTTTCTGTGTACTTGTCGGGCTTATGGGGGTCCGTTCGGGTTCTTGTTTGTCCGCGATGTGTGTATCTAGCGGTCTTATGGGGGACCCAGCTTGGTTTATTCCTGCTATTCTTAGATTTGTTCTCTGTTTGCGCTGTTACTATTTCCTTTGACCTTTGTTCGTGTTTGATTCTATCTTTTCAGTCTATTTTTACCTTTCCTGCTCAGTCGGTCTATGATGCCTACTTGGTACCTGTTGTATTGGTACTCATGCTATACTCTATATCTGTTTTTGTGATGCAGGTTCGAGCACTAGTCAACAGCATTGAGTTCAAGCCTGCAGTAGTATGTTTCGGAGATGAGGGTGAGCACATGGCGTTCTGGGATTACCTGTCTCCATCTGTTGTTATATTTGTATTATCTTTTGCTTTTGAGACAGTCTAGTTTATGTGGTCCACTTTTGGGACTTGTACTCATTTAGTGGTTCTGTACATGTGACTTCTAGGATCTGGGAGGTATCTTTTATATATATATATATATATATAGTTTCAGGTTGCTTGCGCTTTCTCTTATGTGTTCCTTATTTATATTTTTTCTTAAGTAGAGGTTTAGTTCCCACTCTTAGTCCCATTACTGCTAAGTTTCTGGATAGAGTTTTGCTTGCCTACAGGCGGGTTAGGAGGCGCCATCATGACTCGATAAATCAGATCGTGACAAGTTGGTATCAGAGCCCCAGGTTCGTTGCTCTCACTTGTATAGAACCAGCGTCTAGTAGAGTCCTGTGGATCGGCGCGGAGACGTCCGTGACTTATCTTCGGCTACAGGATGTCCTTAGGGGGTTTTCTTACTTTGTTTCATTTCATGCGTTGTTGAACTATTGGTTTCATGAATTCTTAGTTCTTTCACTCTATCACAGGATGGTTCGCACGCGCAATAGAGATCGACCCCAAGGTCAAGGTGGTGCTGCAGCACCAGGCCGAGTTGGAGCTAGAACTCCGAAGCTGGAGGCAGAGCCTCATAGAGAGTAGATTCCTCCTCAGCCGGTGGGGCTGGGGCCAGACTTTCCACCGCCCGCACCAGCTGCCGTCCCTGACCTTTAGGGTATGCTCGCGCAGATTCTGGCTGCGATAGGAGGTTTGCAGCAGCAGGCCTCAGAAGCAATTCTAGGTCCAGCTCTAGCACCATAGGGCCAGCCTACCCGTGTGTCTCTAGAGATTCAACAGCAGGGTTAGCCTGCAGTAGCAGCCCCAGAGGTTCAGCAGCCGGCAGCACCGGCCGCAGTTCAGCGGGACGCAGTAGATGGGGTTATGCCACTTTGAGAGCAGAAGATGCTCGGGGTGTTTCTTAGACTGTCACCACCGAGGTTCTTTTGGGCTGTTGAGGAGGACGCCCATGAGATCATTACTTCCTGCCGGGAGAGGTTACAGGCTTTGGGGTTAGTGGAGTCGAGAGGAGCCGACTTCACTGCTTATCAGCTAGACGGATCGGCCAGACAGTGGTGAAATTCCTTCATTGAGCCCGTCAGTATCAAGGGCAGAGTTTTCAGAGGCCTTTCTTGCTAGATTCATCCCACGGAGCGTCTGGGATCACCTCTGTGATGAGTTCTCGAGGTTGGAGCAGGGCTCCATGGCGGTGTCCGAGTATGAGGCCAGATTTCATGAGTAGTCCCATCATGCTACTATGATCCTGCCCACAGAGGAGAGAGTTAGATGCTTTGCCCAGGGATTAAGATTGCCGCTGTGTATTGAGTAACAATATATGTTATCAGTGGCCCATTCCTTTCTGGATGTCATGGACCATGCCAGGATGATGGCTACCGTAGGTCCCATCCCAGGCCTAGGGATACTCAGGACCGGGTCCAGCAAAGGTTCCAATCAGGTCAGTCTAGTCGCCCATTTCAGGTAGCACTACAGACTTCAGAGGATGACCAGCACCGTCAGGGTGGTTATAGTGCCGGTCCGAGAGAGGGCCGAGGTGGTTTTCGAACAGGTTCCCCAGGTCGGGGTGGCCGGCCTCCAGTGCCGAGTAGGTCTTCTCAGGGTTGCTTTACTTGTGGAGAGCTTGGTCATTGGGCTAGGGAGTGCCCTATCTCCAAATCAGCTTTACCAGCTCCTCAGGCAGCGAGACTGGTTTCAGCAGTAGCACCTCCAGCTAGAGGAGGAGGTCAGCATCAGGGTGCGCAGGGAGGTCCCTGGGGAGGCAGGACAGGTGGCAGGGTGGATGCTCATGGTAGAGGCGCCTAGGGCCATTCTTATGCAGCTCCAGCCAGAGCAGAGGCCGAGGCGTCTGATGATGTGATCACAGGTACGGTTCTGCTATGCCATAAGTCCCCTTCAGCCTTATTTGATCTTGGTTCTACATATTCATATGTATCTGCTTATTGTGTTCTTCGGTAGAGGGTGAGTTCAGAGCCTTTAGCGATACCCTTGCTTGTTTCTACAGTGCTAGGGGATTTTTTAGTAGTGGATCAGGTGTGTAGATCTTGTGTGGTGACTATCCGGGGACAAGACACTCTGGCTGATCTTATTGAGTTGAGTATTCTGGAATTTGATCTGATTTTGGGCATGGATTGGCTATCCCCTCACCGAGCGGTCTCGGATTGCTATGCCAAGACCGTTACTTTAGCCAGGCCTTGTATTCCGCTGGTGGTGTGGCAGGGCTCTCGTAGTCGCACACCAGTTTGGGTGATTTCTTGTATTCAGGCCCAGAGGCTTGTGGATAGCAGATGTTTGGTTTATTTGTCTTATGTTAGAGATGTTAGTAGGGAGAGCCCTACGGTGGAGTCAGTGCCTATAGTCTGAGAGTTTGCTGATGTGTTTCCTGTCGAACTTCCTGGCCTACCCTAGAGTGAGATATTGATTTGCCATTGATTTGGAGCTGGGTACTCATCCTATTTCCATCCCACCTTACCGTATGGCCCCTGCAGAGCTCAAGAAGCTTAGTGTTCAGCTTCAGGACCTCTTAGGTAAGGGGTTCATTCAACCTAGTGTATTGCCTTGGGGTGCCCTAGTTTTGTTTGTGAAGAAGAAGGATGGTACCATGAGGATGTGTATTGATTACAAGCAGCTGAATAAGGTGACGATGAGGAACCGTTACCCCATGCCTTGTATTGATGATCTATTCAAACATCTTCAAGGTTCCGCGGTGTTTTCTAAGATTGACTTGAGATCTGGCTATCATCAGTTGAGGGTTAGAGCAGCAGACATCCCTAAGACAACATTTAGGACTCGTTACGGCCATTATGAGTTCCTAGTGATGCCTTCCGGGTTGACTAATACCCCTGCCGCTTTCATGGACTTGATGACTCGTGTATTCAGGCAGTATCTGGACTCCTTCGTCATAGTTTTCATTGATGATATCTTGGTATACTCATGGATCCGTGGTGAGCATGAGCAGCATCTTAGGATAGTGCTCTAGAATTTGAGAGATCATCGGCTTTATGCCAAGTTCTCAAAGTGCAAGTTCTGGCTTGAGTCTGTAGCATTCTTGGGGCATGTGGTGTCCAAGGATGGCCTTATGGTGGATCCAGCGAAGATTGAGGTTATCCGTGGCTAGGCCCACTTCTGTGACTGAGGTTCGGAGCTTCATCGAACTGGCAGGGTACTACAGACAATTTGTTGAGGGTTTCTCTACTATAGCAATGCCTCAGGCTCGGTTGACTCGGCAGGATGTTCCCTTTGTGTGGTCGGAGGAGTGTGAGAGGAGCTTTCTGAGACTTAAGGAGTTGCTTACCACCGCTCCTATATTGACTCTTCCAGTTGAAGGCGAGGGCTTCACAATTTATTGTGACACATTTGGCATTGGTTTGGGTTGTGTTCTGATGCAGCAGGACCGGGTTATTGCTTATGCGTCAAGGCAGCTTAAGCTGCATGAGCGCAACTACCCACTCATGATCTGGAGTTGGCAACGGTAGTTTTCGTGCTTAAGATCTGGAGGCATTACCTGTACGGAGTTCATTGTGAGATCTACACCGATCACAGGAGCCTTCAGTATATTATTACCATGATATAGAATCTGTGGTAACTCAACAAACCCCCATATCTTTCTAATATACTCTGTTATTTGTAGTTCATATGGATTTCCCCCAATAACATATCCTATTAGTGCATTTTCCCACTCCTTAAAATGCAATCGGATGTCCTCATCTTCAATTTGAACAGTAAGAACACCCCTTTTAATCACAGGGGGAATAAAGCTCAGGGTCTTACAATTACTTCGATTCCCTTTCATAAGTTCAGTAGCATCAGGAGTAGGCTGCGTAAAAGTACCAGTATCCGAAAATTGAAGTTTCCTCTTCTGTGTGTCCCTTCCCTCTGCACTCCCGAGCTGAATTTCATCCTCCAAGCTGCTAGTATCCTCAGCAATCGTTTTAAATTTTGGACATAGAAAGTCCCCAAAGATGAGCGGTGAAAGTTGTTGAGCTGCCCCAGTAGCTGGTGTAACGGTTTTGGGTGTTTGTGTCGATGGTGGTTGTTGTCCGCGGGCCATCAGTGTAGCAAACTTAGCTCACAATTTCAACCTTGCTATTGTGCGCTAAGAGCACTCTCTAGCGCGTTAGCATGCGCCCCTCCTCTCTTGTATAAAATATTAGTATTTCTTCTCTTCTTCTCAGAAACCATGTTTTAGGGTTGATTTTCGAGTTGATTTTGGGGTTAGTACGTGTTTTATGATTATATGTTGGACTGTTTATATGTTACTGCATGCGGAATGTCTGGTTGGCTGCTTACTGTAGTGGAGCTTATCTTTGGCCTTGTTTTATTTAAAAGTTGATTAAAAGAGAGTCGCCACTTAATTTTTAAAGAAAAATCAAGAAAACTTTAATTTCAAAAATGATTTAAAATAGAAAATCAATTGAAGTAACCAAAGGTGGTTCGGGGGTTCAATGTACATTTCGAGAAGGGGTTAGGCACTCGAAATGCTCGCGAACTTGCGGTTGACCGACAACTTGAAAATATTTGTCTAACTTAAAGAAAACTAGGCATACTTACAAATTTAAAACAAATATCAATTTTTAATGCTTAAAAAAAATTCTTTAAGGGAAAGGGACGTTTTTTTTGTCTAAGAAAAACGACAGAGTAAATAGTTTAAAGCATTTTGGAAATCGGTTGAATAGGAATTGTAAATAACTCAAAATGGGCATCTTTTGAGGATTATGAATTAAGTTTTAGCTTTAAGATTAATTATCAAATGAACAAATAACATTTAAATATAAACAAACAAAAAACAAGGGAAGAGTTGATTTTGGGCCCAAGTCTGGATCATCTCCGCCTGGGCCAGTTCTTGGGCCTGATCTGATTTGGGCCTTTGGCCCACTTGTAACTGTCTTAAACTAATAATAATGTATCAAAATAAGTGGGCCTTTGGCCCAATAGTACCTGTCCTAACACTAACAATAAATATATACAAAAATAAGGGCTTTGGGTCCAAATAACAAAAGAAAAGAGGCTGCTGAATTTGGAAGGCTTTTTGGGCCCATTTTTGCGGCTGTATCACACTGTATATTAATGTATACAACCCTTTAAATTCGCAATTCTGCCTCCAAAACCTGTATTTCAATCTTCCAGCCCTGTATATTTGCTTCCCGGACAGCTGTTCATCGGCTCCATTGTGGGCAGACTCGAGATAATGCAATTGGGCCTCCGTGGCCCATTTGGAATGAAAAGAGGAAGGCAAAGGAGTTCAATGAACTCGACAATAGCCACATGAAAACAAAAGAAATGAATTAGCAAATATTCATACCAAACTCGAACCTCATAGATAAAATGAAATACAATTCAAAACTAATTCTTTATGTGTTAGCATAGATAAAAATAAGGTAGTCGTACAATCTTTTAGATAAAGAAAAATAGCATGTTGGCCAACCTTAAATCGAGATGGGATATCTCAATAGTCAAACTTCCATACAATTCTAGTAAATATAGATCAATACCAAAATTTTAAATAAACAAGGGACATAGTAACAAATTGTCTAATCTCAAAGTATAACAGAGACACGGAGAAAACTTATGCAACAGTGAATATCAACTGAAGCTTAATACGAGGTTGCTTCTCTAATCAAAATTTAGATACAATCTTTTTTATCTAGACCTCAATGTTAGTCCAAATCTCGAGGAACAAACACAAAAGAAGAATAGAAAGATCATAAATGTATTTGATATTGGAGGATAGCTCAAAATCAACAAGAAATCAACGTGTTAAAGAGATGAAGAGATACTTCAAAACAAGACACAAACAGATCTCAAGCAAAGACGATATCTGAACCGGATACCCTTCAAGGTGTATACTATCATTTCATACATTCTGCCAAAGAACATATGTATAGAATTGAAAAAAAAGAAGAAAAATCTAGCAAAAGAAAATCAAGGCGACTACGAGATTAAGCTAGTGTTATCGACACTCTATAATAATGAATCGAAACGAAATAGAAGACAGCCAAGACAACGAGTGAATAATGAAGAAATAGAACTATACAGTCAGTATATTCAACATGGAAACCAGACGGACATTAGACCATTTCGAGCAAAACAAAACAGAGATTTCACTAGCTTTCAGAACAAGATTAGGCTATTTCGAAGCCAACAAATCTAAAGACTAACATCTAAATCAAAGAACTTTACTAATACTTGACTCATGTATACAGCCCAGAAGTTCACAAGAAGGCAACACTAAGGGAAATGCTAAAACGAAGAACTAAGAACCTCTAACAATAGAACCTACAACAAAGCATGGAACATACAACACACTACATTGATACATAATACAAAAGGAAGTGAGGTTACCTTTCTTAGGGCAGCGTAACTGAGACAAAACGGGCAGAGGAATAGCGACTTTGCCACGAATGAGACTTCCAACAGAGTTACGGTGAAGAATCCGCGATGAAAGCTTCGGAAAAAAGAACTCTAGAACTCGGAACTTCTAAACTTTTGACTATCTATCCTTTTCGAGTCTATTGCTATACATACTCTATATACGCTCCTTTTTCCCCTTCTCTATATGTGTATGCCCAGAAAAATCATCTCCCAAAACAGTGAAGGGAGGGAGGTTTATATAGGGGGAAATTGGAGATGAAAAGGGGGGGAAAAGGGTAGAATCGGATAAGGTTTGAGAAAATTGGAATTTGAATTCAAAATTCTATCCAAAACAACAGAATATGCCAATTTGATTCCTCCAAATTCAACATAATCTGCAAGGGAAAGGACGAGGTGGACGGCCTGGATAATCTCGAGTGTCCTTGAACTTGACGTGGCTCAATCCTGAGCAGCCAAGGATGAATTGCAGGCGACCATTGCTGGAATCTTTGTACGAATGCATCGTTGAGGCGAGGCAAAGGGAGAAGACGATAAGGAGCGTATGTACTTGGATTGTACACACCTCACGTCGTGAATTTCGATGTGTATCTCTGTGAATTGACGCCTGGATTGTTGTTGCTGTATTGAATTGTTGTTGCTGTATTGAATTGTTGAAGACATTGTGATTGACGTTGTTCATTGCTGTTGATGTTGTATCGTTGTATGGAGTATTGGGCCGGGTCTGCGTGGGAATTGGATTGGAATTGAAGTTGGGATGGGCTAGGCTACTAGAAATTAGGAGTAAAAGGACCAAGATAAAAGATTTGAATGGGTTTGAGGTGAGGTAAAAAGGATGGTAATAATTGTAATTGAGATAAGGCTATATGAGTTAAGATAACAGCCAATTAAAGTCTCAAACATAGCCAAATCGAATTAATAACTGAATTTGACTAAAAGTTAAACAAGATAAATTAATATAAATAAATTAATGAGCTTTGATCTCAACCAAATAAAATAATTAATTTAATTATAAACCAAAATTATTTTAAAATATGAACATGACTTTAAAATAAACTAATTTAATAAAAACATTGAGTAAGAAATAAAATCATTTGAGGTGATTTTTGAATATTTAAAAATATACTAATTTTATACATAATTATATAAAATATATATTTATTATTCAAAAGATTATAAAATTGACAAAAATGGATTAGAAATAACTACAAATATTTTGAACTTTAAAATACTAATTATTTCAAATCGCTTGGGAATTAAGAAGCTCAAAAATTGACTCATATTGTAGAGGGTCAAAATTGGGTGTCAACAGGCCTTAGTTTAGGATAGAGCAGTATTAACTTAGGCCCATGCACCTATTGACTTTGGTATGTATCCGATGTCGATTCGGATGGACTAGGTCCTTGTAGACTGGAATTGCAGACTTGGGTCTGATAGTTGAGCCTGGTTGTAGTTTCGTATTGTTTGTGATCCTTCCGTCTTCTCTCCCCTTTCTGTGGTGCCGACGCGCTGTCGGAGGCGTAGCTTCTTCCTGGCTAGGATGCTCAAGGCCGGTTCTGTGTTGAGGATTGTTGGGAATGGACGTTGATCCATAGTAGTTTAGTATGGATTCGCGTGTTGTGAGGTGATTGGGAGTGGACGACGATCCACATTTTCTTGGAATTTGAGATCCACTACAGAGTTGATATGACCCGCGCACTCTGTCTGGCTTGGGCCAGGGCCCCCGAGAGTGATAGCTGACTCACTTGGCTGGCATTGGGTAGGGCCCCCGGAGTGATTAGCTGGCAGGGCAATTGGGTATAAGTTATTTGAGGTCCTCTTCAGAGTAGACATAGCCCACACACTCGTCTGGTTAGGACAGGGTCCCAGAGTGTTAGAAGGCTTACTCGTCTGGCTGGGACAGGGCCCCAGGAGTGATAGCCTATTGGGCAGTTGGATATCAAGTTTTTTAGAGGGGTCGGCGTACTCCCTGCATCACTCGTCTGGCAGGGTAGGGTCCCCGGAGTGACTAGCAGGCTAGGTGAGTTGCTTCAAAATTTGGAATAGTTATTTGGTTTGAAATTGGCTGATCGTTCGATTGAGTTGATTGGTTATTCAGGTTCGCGGTTGGTTCTTTCTTCGCTCTCGTAGAATTAGCTTTCTGTGCACCTGCCGGGCTTATGTGGGTCCGTTCGGGTTCTTGTTTGTCTGTGATGTGTGTATCTAGCGGGTCTTATGGGGGACCCAACTAGGTTTATTCCTGCTATTCTTAGATTCGTTCTCTGTTTGCGCTGTTACTATTTCCTTTGCCCTCTGTTCGTGTTTGATTCTATCTTTTCAGTCTGTTTTTACCTTTCTTGCTCAGTCGGCCTATGATGCCTACTGGATACCTATTGTATTGGTACTCATACTACAATCTGCATCTATTTTCGTGATGCAGGTCCAAGCACCAGTCACCAGTTGAGTTCGAGCCTGCAGCAGTCTGTTCCGGAGACGAGGGTGAGCACATAGCGTTCTGGGATTACCTGTCTCCATCTGTTGATATATTTTGTATTGTCTTTTGCTTTTGAGACAGTCTAGTTTCTGTGGTCCACTTTTGGGACTTGTACTCGTTTAGTAGTTCTATACATGTGACTTCCAGGTTCTGGGAGGTATCTTTATATATATATAGTTTCGGGTTGCTTCCGCTTTCTCTTATGTGCTCCTTATTTATATTTCCGCTTTGGTTGAGGTTTAGTTCCCACTCTTAGTCCCATTACTGCTAAGTTCCAGGATACAGTTTTGCTTGCCTACAGGCGGGTTGGTAGGTACTATCATGACTTGATAAATCGGGTCGTGACAGAGCAAATGTCTGGCGCCTGGATAGATTGGGAATTTCACATCCCAAAAACCATGTTTACACTCACCAGTAGTCATTATTGAGGGGATGCAGTAGAGAATTCAGATTTTAATTCCATAGTTCTTAGAATAGAGTATAGAGAAAAACTTGTAATGTTCTTATTTTTGGGTAATGATTTTGAAGGCAAGTTGCCCACAATTCATATTTAGGTTTGAAGATTGTGTGCTTAATAGTAAAATTACTTGTTCCCTTCTTCATTCATTTTTTTACATTGCTAGAATTGTGGGTGTAATTGTGTATATGAAATTGGGGATTTGTGCTAGAAATAGACAAAACTATTTGGGCATTTGATTTATCATTCTATTGCTTTTGTGATTCCTTGATTCCGTGATTAGATTCATGAAATGGGTTTAATCTATTTACCATGTTTTAATCTATGATTTGAGAGTGCACGCTTGAATCTACTTTAGAACTTTGTGGGTTGCTTGAAAGAGAATTCAAGAAGTCGGTGAATAGATTAATAATCATATTTCGGCTTTAAGTCCTAAGTTTGAGATCGAAAGGAGAAGATTTGGGTCTACTTTGTTGAACACTAAACTTGCTAGAAATAAGGGTTTAGATTAAGGTATTGGATTGTTTTGTCGTTGAACACGATTGAGACCGAAAGGAGATTTCGTGATATAACACTTTGAGAACAAAATTAGATTAGTGTTGATTGATGATGATCTAGACTATCTATGATTGATTTAACATGTGTTGAATTTCAATGGATCATTTGAGTGTTGATTGAATTCCAACATCGTTTGAGTGTTGATTAAATTCCAAATTTCCCAATTCCCATATATCCCTTGCTTGATAGTGTCTTTGTCCAAATCCATTATTTTGTTACCAAAATCGCTCTTAATCTAATAATCTTGTATATTGTATGTTTAGGTTCAAACTTGTAACTATTTATCCTTTGTCTCTTCGATTGTAGACAAATTATTCCTTGTGAGATTCGACTCCGACTCTCTTATTGGGTTTTTATTGCTAACGATTGCATAATCTCTTACTTGTTTTGAGGGTAATTTGAGCGTTATCATGTATGTATTGCAATCGCGGCCATTGGCTCTCGCAAACGTGATGAATAAATCACTGTCAGACCTGCTGAAGCTACTGTCAATTTGGGCGATGGCAGGGTCAATTGGGTGATCCGCCCAATCAACTTTGGCGAGCCTAAGTGCTCCAAAAGTGTTCCAACTCCTATTTTGATGGTGTTTTCATCCCAAACTTCAATCCCAATTAGTTTTGTGCTTCTTAACTTGTCAAAACAACCACTACAAACTTTGGAACTATGAGGATTAGTCAAAAAACAAAAATCCTAAGCTATTCTTAAAATAAAAAAACTTGAAATTAAACTAAGAGATAAACTTATTTGGATACCGATGGGTTGCCTCCCATCAAGCGCACAATTTAACGTCGCAGTGCGACATCGAGTACATCACTCTTTGTATTTTCACTTCAAGGCAATGAACCTTCTCCCCAACCTTTTCTTTTCAAAGAGCATAGGGACAACATGAGAGTATCAAGAGTTACACTCGATCTCTTCACTTCAAAGACTTGAATTTTTTACCCAACTTCAAATCATTTTTTAATTATGGAGCATTGGGCAGGAGTAAGAAGCTCACTAGGCCATTTGAGCATCGACTTTCATAATCCTTGCCCAAGTGAGTGATTCTGACTTCTTGGAATGTTATTGGCCAGGTTCGGTTACATACACTCAATTTCTCATCCCTGGTCATCAGAATCCATTCTTCCTCACAACAAGGTCATAGGCTATCGTCAAAGGACTTACAACCCCCAAGCGGTTTATTTTTATCACAAGAAGCCATAGAAGCAAAGCAAAAAGAGAGTAACGAAAACTATTCACAATTTAAATAGAAATAAGTAAACTATAAATCCTAAATCAATTCAATACGCCTAATTTCTCCCCGACAATGCTATTTTTGATAATGCTCAAATTACTCACAAAACAAGTTAATGAGTAAGTGATCATTAGCAATATAAAATACTCAACAATAGAGTCAGGATCGAATCCCACCAGAAATAATTTGTCGATAATCGAAAAGACAGAGAATTACAAGCTACTAGTTAGAATCTAAACTAACAATACACAATTATCAAAATAGGATTGGTGTAGGTAACAAAATTCGGATTGGGTAAAGATCTAATCAAGCCAGGGAAAACTGGGAATTGGAAAATTTGGAACTCAATTATCATTCAAATGATCCATTGCAACTCAACACATACTAATTCAATCATAGGTAGGCTAGGCCATCATCAACAACACAAATCTTTGTTCGATCTCATTGTGCTATATCATGAAATCTCCTTTCGGTCTCAATCATGCAATTCAACAAAACCACCTACTACCTTAATATAGACGTCTCTTTCAAGCAAGTCTAGCATTCAACAATGACAGCCTAAATCTCTCTTTCGAGCAAACTTAAGAATCAATGTTAATATACAATTATCCATCTAATTATCCACTTCACAAATTCTCTTTCGAGCAACCCACGAAGATCAAAGCTAGATTTAAGCGTGCACTCTCAAATCATAAATGAAAAAATGATAATTAGACTAAACTCATTTCATGAATAAGAAACATGGAATCAATTACAAAAGCAATAGAATGAGAAATTAAGGACCCGAAGGATTTGCCTATTTCTAGCACAAAACTCCAATTTTAATTAGAAATTGCACCCACAATTCATGCAATAAAAAGCAAAGGAAAGACGATATGATAAGAAATATTACTATTAAGAACACAATCTTCAATCCAAAAGATAAATTGTGAGGCAACTTGCTTTCAAAGTCTCAATCCAAAAGATGAACCCTAGAAGTTTTTCTCTCTACAATATTCTAAAAATCAGATACAATCTGATTAGGAATTGAATGGATGGAAATAATTGAATGAATGAATGACTGCTGATGAGTGTAAAAAGGGTTTTTGGGATCAATTTGGTGAAATTCCAATTCTTTCCAAGCGCTAGGCATTTTCTCTTCGTGGTCGCGACAACTAACTCACGCGATTACGATGAGTAGTGTTGCTGAGTCATGTGATTGCAAAATATGACCACGCGATCGCAAAGTCTGAAATTCTTGTTGTACACAATCGTAACTCCTGTTTCACATGGTCGCGATGGGTACTCAACTGCTAATTCAACTTTCTTCCTTTTGACCTCTTTTTACCACAAGGTTACTTAGTTTTTTCAAATGTCTTCTCAATCAACTCTCCATTTCATTTTCCTGCAAATATGAAGAAACCCATATTAAAAGTATCAATTCTTACCTAAAGCAAGCAAAAACTAACAAGAAAAGAGCCTCAAATAAGTTGAAACCTCCCAATCATCATATATGATCTTCAACTTCTAATTCATATGGAATGCATTCATCATACTTTACTGAGGTTAGCTTCTGATTGTGTTCAAGAGGTGTCCAGCAAGCTTGGCTCCACCTAATCCACACTCCACTATTAGTTCCAATGTATACTTCCTTTGAGACATATGAATTCCTTTTCCTTATTTAGCACACTCAATCCATGGGAAGAACTTGAGCTCACCTGGATCTTTCATCTTGAACTGTTTTTGCAGATCCTTCCTATTAGTGTCTATAAGACTTAAGTTGCTGCTAGTGATCAATAGATCATCCACATAAACTAAGATAATGAGTATATCCTCTCCAACCTTCATGGTGAACAATGAGTAATCAAAGTGGCTTTGGTGAAATCCCAACTGAACTAGGGACTCAGTTAACTTCAGGTTCTACTGTCTAGGAGCATGTTTGAGACCATACAATGACTTGTGGAGTTTGTAGACTTTAGTATTTATTCTCCCCATGTCTGGCAAACCCAACAGGAATTGACATATACACCTCCTCTAATAAATCACCATTAAGAGAGGCATTGTGAACATTCATTTGATGAAGAACCCAGCCTTTGCATGCTGCTAGGGCCACAATAGTCCTGACAGTGACCATATTTTCAATAGGACTAAATGTCTCACCATAGTCTTGACCCTCTTTCTGACCTAAGCCCTTAGGAACCCACCTAGCCTTAAACCTTTCAACCTCCCCCGTGGACTTATACTTCACCTTGTAAACCCACTTTCACCCACTAGGCCTCTTGCTAGAAAGCAAATCTACTAAGGACGAGGTTTTGTTATCTTCCAAGGCAGCAATTTCCAGCTCCATAGCCTGAACCCATTGAGGATCTAAGGCAGCATCTTTATATGAGAAAGGCTCAGAGATAACTAAGTAGGCATGCACACTAGAAGTATAGGAAGGGGATAAATGGACATATGACATGTTGTGAGACAAAAGAAAGGAGGAAGTGTTACTTTTGGGTTTGGTGACAAAATCTTGAAGCCAGGAGGGAGGTTTGTAGTGTCTAGATGAATTCCTAGTAGTAAGAACTGGAAGGGAGGGATGAGGCATATCCAAAGTATCAAGAGTGCTGGGGTAACCTTAGTGTCAGATGAAGGACCTAGTGAAAGAGCAGAATGAGGCACCTCAGTGTGATCAGAAGGAACTTCAGTAGCATAGAATGATCAAAATGAGGCACCTCAGTACCCTCAGAAGATATGACAGGATCAGGAGACAATATGGTGAGGACAAGAAAAGCGTGATCGTGAGAGGATTGCATATCTTTGAAAGGAAAGAAATCTTCTTTAAACACAACATCCCTATGAAAAAATAGATATGTTATGGATATCATACAAAATATACCCTTTCTGAAACGATGAATAGCCCATCAACATAGAAGGAATTGCTTTGGGAGAAAATTTATCAAGAGTTCTTGGACAGGTTGCATAACACAGGAAACTAAAGACCCTTATATGGGAAAACAAGGAGGATGTGAGCAGATGTAACACCCCGCATTTTGCATATGCTAGTTCTAATCATATGATACTCGACATAGCCTTATCGTATATGTGGGGGACAATATTTCTTATATGATTAGTGTTGGTTTAAACTAGCTAGGAAGGTTATGTAATGCCTTGCACGGTTCAGCATGTGTACTCAAAGTTAACCCCGACGAAAGTGTTTAAACTCGAGATAGTAAGGTGGTAATTGAGCTTAAAGTTCAAAGTTAAGTGTCAAGTTAAATAAAAAGAGTTTATTATTTAGAGAATGGAATAAAATAGTGAGCTGCTTCCTTGGCTTAATTAAGCTACTAGGTGCATCACCTACTTGAGCTATATGGATCTAGTTAAAGGGCCCAAGGTTAATGGATAAGATTTATGCTTATGTTAATGGACTCACTTGAGGCCCAAATTAAAACAAAATGGAAATGGAAAGAACCCAACAGCCAAATCTGCCAAGGCCCAATTTGGTTAAGCCCACTAAGAAAAGGCAAGTAGGTGCATCACCTAGTTTGACCTTTTGAGCAGCTTGATGTACATAAGCAGGTGCATCACCTACTTGACAAATTAGTGGTTGAAAATGGAGCTAAAAAGGGAGATTCTAGAGGATTTTATTTTTGGCGTCAAGTAAGCTCAATATAAGATAAATATTGGCTGGTATTTCCTGCCATTTCAACACACAAAATTCAGAATTTAACTCCAACTTTCTCTCCCCTTTTCTCTCAACGCTTAAAAAAGTAGCCATAAAATTCCTTCTAGGGTTCTTGAAGAAACCCTCATCTTTGCAAGACAAGGTAAGTGAAGCCACTTATGGATTTAGCTTAATTATCCCATGGATGACTAGGAAACCATGTTATTTATGCTCAAGTATACATACAAGGGAAGAATGTTTCCACAAGCTGTTACTCATTTTTCTTAGTTATTAAGAAACTTTTCTCTTCTTCTTTGGTTTAAATGTGAAGGGAAGTTGAAGTTCTTGAAGAGTTTAAGTTAAAAGGAGAAGTTGCAGAAATTAAGATTAATAATCTGAAAGGAAGGAGGTTAATTCACTGTAATATCCGAGTTGTACAACAAGGTATGTAAGGCTATTCGATTTCATATTCCTTGGCATGAAATCTAAAATTTGTGATTACTACCAGAGAAGTGAATTTTCTAAGCTCTATTCCTAGTAAAGGAAATATAGTGGCAGCGTACGATCTCCAATATAGCTAACAATAATTTTCCCCTCTCCTTAATATGTCGAGTTACTCAGTACATGTTCATTACTCTATATTTGTGTATTTATGTGCTAGATTGAAATGTATTCACAACAGCAAACATGTCAAATTCTCCTCTTAGTCAATTGAAGTCAATTGTCCCATTGAGAACCAATGTTTTAGATGAATCGTATCTAACTTCTAAATTGTGTCATTATAGAAAAGATGTCGGTTAGAAGGAGTAAAAGTACAGGTAAGAAAGTAGATGTGGCTGCTCAAAAAAGGGACCAGCCAACCACCACCTAGTCAAACTGATCAAAGTGAGGCTCAAGATGAGTCTCCATCAAAGACTTCCCTGACCCCTCCGTCTTTAGAAGATTTAAGGAGGGAAGCAGCACCTCAAGAACCCCTTACTAATGCTACTGAGCAAGATTTGAAGAACGCAGTCCAAGTGTTGACTCGTATAGTTGCTGGCCAAGGGCAAGGGCAAGAAGGTCCAATTGCAGGTACTAGAGGTGCAGACAAGGCTACTAGTGTGCGGATACGTGATTTTCTTAACTTGGACCCTCCATCATTCACCGGGTAAGATCCTAATGAAGATCCGAAAGACTTTATCGATCAAATCCAGTGGACTTTGGATGTTATGCATGTATCTGATAAAGAAGCAGTTGAGCTAGCAGTATATAGATTGAAGGGTGTGGCCATTTTGTGGTACGAAGCTTGGAAACAATCTAGGGGTACATGTGCACCTTCAATTATTTGGAAAGAGTTCAAAAAGACATTCCTTGACCATTATCTACTATTAGAGATTCGGGAGGCCCGTGCAGATCAGTTCTTAAATCTCCACCAAAGGAATATGAGCGTGAGAGAATATAGCCTCCAATTTAATTCCTTGTCCAGGTATGCTCCTAATGTAGTAGCTACTATAGAGGATAGAGTTCATCGATACGTGGATAGATTGGATTCATATCTGGTTAGAGATTGTACCATTGCTTCATTGAATAAAGACATGGATATAGCAAGAATGCAAGCTTTTGCATAAAAGTTGGAGGATCAAAGACAAAGAAGAAGGATCTAAGAGTCGAAAAGAGGGCAGTCCAAGAGAGCCAAATCCACAGGCAGTTTACGCCATCCCAAGGTGAGCTTAGGCCTCGGTTCTTTAATAGACTGCCTAGGCCATTGTTGCTTCCAATTGCACACGCAAGTGTACGTGGTCGCAGAAGTAATAAGTGGCTCTTTAAGAACCGGAATATTGAATCCACAGAGACCTGTCAATTAACTATTTACTAAATTATACTAGTCTAATTATTTATTTAAGAGTGTCAAAAGAAATAAAAGAATGCAAGAATTAAATACTAAGATTAACTTACAGTGATTGCGACAATTCCAGGGCTGCAACATGCTTTGGGTTTCATGTATCGCATCTCATGTAATGAATTAACTAAGGTTACCAAATTACTGATTTACAGGGTTGATTTTATGATCATGATCTCTCGACCTCTAAACGCCTACTCCAACTAGCTGTCTAACTACATCGTTGAGCGAGGATAGGCAATCCTAATTGGCGAGCATTTATATTTCATCTTGTTTTGTAACCTAGCGAGGTGTTCGTCCGGGCGTCACTCCTGAACATGAATCTAAACAAACTTAGAACAAGATCTTTGCATTCTCTTGTCTATCTACCTCTTCATCTCTCGAGTCCAAGAATAGACAATAGATTTATTTCTATGGTGGCCTAGCATGAAATACTAAAACAAGAACACAAAAGTAATTTAAGCGATAAACAATAATTAATTCAAAACAATCGATGTTCAACAATTACCCATGGCCGTAGCCCCAGAACAAAGGTTTTTAGCTACTAATACCTAAGAAAAAGAAGAAGAAAAGAACCCTAAAAAGTATTGACAATTTTTCCTTACAAAGTGTCTTCCTTCAAAAGTATTCTCCAATAATTATTTCTATGGACTATTAATAGATGTAGAAAATCCTGAATAAAATAACTGAGTCCAAAACAAATTAGGAACCCAAAACCAAAACGGAATTGAATTCCTTTTTTTTACTCGTGAAACCACCTCACAATTTGAGTGTCTTCAATTTTTTGCAGCGTGGGAATCCTTTAATTTGCAACAAATCGTTTGAATATGTATATATATAAATATAATATAATATTCAATTTAATCAATTAAGCTGCCTGCTTGATTTTCTTCTTCAACCTTCCATCTTTAATTCGTTTTAGCTCCAAACTTCTTCAACTTTACACCAATTTAATCCTACAAATAAAATACACTATTTAGCACAATCCATAAAATCCATGCTAAAAAAGGATAAATATAAATAATAATATATGAGGCAATTAATGATAAGAAAATATATTTTTGGCCTCAGATCAGCCATCGTCTTCCTACTCTAACGCTAGTGCCCCACCTCGATTTCCAGAGTCTAGGGGCAATCAGTTTGGGCAAAGAGGTGAAAGCCAAGGTTCACGAACAGTGGGGCACCAAGAGCAGGGAAGTATGAGCCAATCAAGGCCTCCTCGATAGCCTTGCAAACAATGTGGGAGAAATCATCTAGGTGTTTCTAGGTTTGGGACAAATGTTTGTTTTTGGTTGTGGTACACCGAGACATATCATGAGAAATTGCCCTGATCATAGGGGCATGGGTAGTGTGGCACAGCCTAGTAGATCAGTTGTTGCATCATCATCAACGACACCTTCTTTAGGTAGGAGACAGATGCCTACAGGTCGTGGTGGAGGAGCTAGGGGAGTAGTTAGTTCTAGTAGAGTTCAGAATCACACTTATGCTCTAGGGGATCGACAAAATTTGGAAGCTTCGCCAGATGTAGTTATAGGTATATTCTTCATCTTTTCACATATTGTATATGCATTAATTGATCCGGGGTCTACATTATCATATGTCACTCCATTGATTGCTGGAAAGTTCAAAAGAACCCCAGAATTATTGGTGAAGCCATTTGAAGTGTCTACAACGATTGGTAAGTCGATCATAGCTAGAAGGGTTTATCGTAATTATATTGTAACGGTTTGTGATCGTGATACATTGGCTGACCTTGTTGAGCTAGAAATATAGATTTTGATGTTATAATGGGTATGGATTGGTTGTCTTCTTGTTATGCCACAGTAGATTGTCGAACCAAGATAGTGTATTTCCATTTTCCCAAAGAGGCAGTCCTTGAATGGAAAGGTAATATTGGGGCACCAAGAGGCAAGTTTATTTCTTATCTAAACGCAAAGAAGATGATGTCCAAAGGATACATATGTCATCTGGTGAGAGTGAAAAATATAGATGTAGAGCCACCAACTCTTCAATCCATTTCGGTGGTAAACGAATTTCCTGATGTACTTCTTGAAGATCTTCCAGGTTTGCCTCCAGAATGAGAAGTAGAGTTTGGTATTGATGTGATTCCAGATACTCAACCTATCTCCATCCCTCCTTATAGAATGGCCCAGGTAGAATTACGAGAGTTGAAGGAGCAATTAAAAGATCTATTAGAATAGGGATTCATAAGGCCTAGTATGCCTCCTTGGGGAGCACCGGTTCTATTTGTACGCAAGAAAGATGGCTCGTTGAGAATGTGTTTTGACTATCAGCAATTGAATAAGGTAACAATTAAGAATAAATATCCCCTCCCTATAATTGATGATTTTTAATCAGTTACAAGGTGCTAAGTGTTTTTCAAAGATCAACTTGAGGTCGGGTTATCACCAAGTGAAGGTCAAAGACAAAGATATACCCAAGACAGCTTTCCGAACACGGTATGGTCATTTTCAGTTTCTAGCCATGTCATTTGGGTTAACAAATGCATCAGCAGCTTTTATGGATTTGATGAATAGGATGTTCAAGCCATTTTTGGACGTGTTTGTGATAGTGTTCATAGATGACATTTTGGTGTATTCGAGATCAGAACATGACCATGCTAATCACTTGCGGCAGGTGTTACAGATTCTTCGTGATCGTAAGTTGTATGCAAAGTTCTCTAAATGTGAGTTTTGGTTGAAATCTATGGCATTCTTGGGTCATATTGTATCTGATGAAGGAATAAAGGTTGATGCTCAAAAGATAGAAGTTATGAAGAGCTGTCCAAGACCTACAACTCCTACAGAGATTCGTAGTTTCTTGGGATTGGCAGGTTATTATAGAAGGTTCGTTGAAGGATTTTCTTCCATTTCTACACCCTTAACCAAGCTAACACACAAGACAACCAAGTTCCAATGGACTGATGCATGTGAAAGGAGCTTCCAAGAGCTGAAAAATAAATTAACTTCTACACCTATATTGGTACTTCCAGAAGGCACGGAAGGGTATGTAGTGTATTGTGATGCTTCAGGGGTGGGCTTAGGATGTGTATTGATGCAACATGGTAAAGTAATAGCTTATGCCTCAAGGAAATTGCGATCACAAGAGAAAAATTATGCATCCCATGATCTAGAGCTAGCAGCAATAGTATTTGCTTTAAATATATGGCGACATTACTTGTATGGAGTTCATGCTGACATATATACTGATCACAAGAGTTTGCAATATATCTTTAAGCAAAAGGACCTTAATCTGAGGCAGCGAAGGTGGTTTGAGTTACTAAAAGATTATGACATTGATATTTTGTTTCTTCCCGGGAAAGCAAACGTGGTAGCTGATGCTTTAATTCATAAGATGATGGTAAGCAATTATGGGCAGTCCACGGGAAGACAAGGGATAACTAAAGATCTACACCAATTAGCTAGCTTGGGGGTGCGTCTTCTTGAATCTCTGGTCGAAGGGATTATTGTGCAAAATGCTGCAGAATCTTCATTAGTAGCGGATGTGAAAGAGAAGCAATACACAGATCCTATTTTACTACTGCTTAAGAAGAATGTACAGCATGGTATGACAAATGCATTTGAACTTACGCAAGAGGGCGTACTTCAGTGTCAAAACAGATTGTGTGTACCTAATATAAATGAACTAAGAAAGAGGATTCTATGGAAGCACATCATTCAAGATATTCTGTCCATCCGGGGTCAACTAAAATGTATCATGACTTAAAAGAAATGTATTGGTGGGGTGACATGAAGAAGAACATGGCGGAATTTGTGGCTCAATGTCCAAATTGTCAACAATTAAAAGTGGAACACCAAAAGCCCGGAGGTTATATGCAGCGTATAGAACTCCCAATTTGGAAGTCTAACATGATCAACATGGATTTTGTCACTGGTTTGCCTTGCTCATTTCGGAAGTTTGATTCCATATGGGTAATAGTTGACATACTCACCAAATCAGGGCACTTCTTGCCTGTAAAGACTACCTATACAGCTGAAGAATATGCAAGGTTATACATTAAAGAGATAGTTCGTCTACATGGAGTGCCAATCTCTATTATATCTGATAGGGGAGCTCAATTTACAGCAAATTTTTGTAAGTCATTTAAGAAGAGTTTGGGAACGTAGGTGAATTTAAGTATAACCTTTCACCCTCAAACGGATGGTCATGCAGAACGCACAATTCAAACACTTGAGGACATGCTGCGAGCTTGTATATTAGACTTCAAGGGTAGCTGGGATGATCACCTGCCACTTATTGAATTTGCTTATAACAATAGCTACCATTCTAGTATCAAAATGGCACCTATAAATCTTTATATGGAAGAAAATGTAGGTCACCAATCGGCTGGTTTGAAATGGGTGAAACTACCTTATTTCGGCCAGATCTTGTTCTTCAAGCTATAGAAAATGTTAAGGTGATACAACAGCGGCTAGCAACAGCTCAAAGTCGACACAAGTCATATGCGGATATTAGAAGAAGAGGATTGGAGTTATCTATAGGGGATTGGGTTTTCTTGAAGGTGTCTCCAATGAAAGGGGTACTGAGATTTGGTAAAAAGGGAAAGCTGATTCCACTCTACATAGGGCCATATAAGATTATTCGAAGAGCTGGCCAAGTAGCCTATGAGTTAGAGCTACCACAAGAGTTTTCAACAGTTCATCCGTTGTTTCACGTCTCAATGCTTTGAAAGTGCATAGGTGACCCATCTCGTATTACTCCTACTGAAGATGTACAAGTTACGGGAGATCTCACTTATGAAGAAGTACTCATTGCAATTCTGGATCAACAAGTTAAGAAGTAAAGAAATAAAGAGGTAGCTTCTATAAAAGTACTATGGAGAAACCAACAAGTAGAAGAAGTTACATGGGAGGAGGAAGAAGAAATGAAATTGAAATATCCTTATCTCTTTCAGACCAGTGAGAAAGATGAAAACTTTAAGTTGAGGCGTTGACAAGTAACTATAAGTCTTTATGTATTATGTGATTAATAGAAGTACGTAACTTAGGCTTAAACGTGTTTGGGCTGGATAACCATGCTAACATTCGATGGCGAATGTTCTTAAGGGGGAAGGATGTAAAACCCCGCATTTTGCATATGATAGTTCTAATCATATGATACTCGACATAGCCTTATCGTATAGGTGGGGGACAATGTTTCTTATATGATTAGTGTTGGTTTAAAATAGCTAGGAAGGTTATGTAATTCCTTGCACGGTTCAGCATGTGTACTCAAAGTTAACCCCAACGAAAGTGTTTAAACTCGAGATAGTAAGGTGGTAATTGAGCTTAAAGTTCAAAGTTAAGTGTCAAGCTAAAGAAAAAGAGTTTATTATTTAGATAATGGAATAAAATAGTGAGCTACTTCCTTGGCTTAATTAAGCTACTAGGTGCATCAGCTACTTGAGCTATATGGATCTAGTTAAAGGGCCCAAGGTTAATGGATAAGATTTATGCTTATGTTAATGGACTCACTTGAGGCCCAAATTAAAACAAAATGGAAATGGAAAGAACCCAACAGCCAAATCTGCCAAGGCCCAATGTGGTTAAGCCCACTAAGAAAAGGCAAGTAGGTGCATCACCTAGTTTGACCTTTTGAGCAGCTTGATGTACATAAGCAGGTGCATCACCTACTTGACAAATTAGTGGTTGAAAATGGAGCTAAAAAGGGAGATTCTAGATGATTTTATTTTTGTCGTCAAGTAAGCTCAATATAAGATAAATATTGGCTGGTATTTCCTCTCATTTTAACACACAAAATTCAAAATTTAACTCCAACTTTCTCTCCCCTTTTCTCTCAACACTTAAAAAAGTAGCCATAAAATTCCTTCTAGGGTTCTTGAAGAAACCCTTATCTTTTCAAGACAAGGAAAGTGAAACCACTTATGGATTTAGCTTAATTCTCCCATGGATGACTAGTAAACCATGTTATTTATGCTCAAGTATACATACAAGGGAAGAATGTTTCCACAAGCTGTTACTCATTTTTCTTAGTTATTAAGAGATTTTTCTCTTCTTCTTTGGTTTAAGTGTGAAGGGAAGTTGAAGTTCTTGAAGAGTTTAAGTTAAAAGGAGAAGCTGCAGAAATTAAAATTAATAATCTGAAAGGAAGGAAGTTAATTCACTGTAATATCCGAGTTGTACAACAAGGTATGTAAGGCTATTCGATTCCATATTCCTTGGCATGAAATCTAAAATTTGTGATTACTACCAGAGAAGTGGATTTTCTAAGCTCTATTCCTAGTAAAGGAAATATAGTGGCAGCGTACGATCTCCAATATAGCTAACAATAATTTTCCCCTCTCCTTAGTATGTCGAGTTACTCAGTACATGTTCATTACTCTATATTTGTGTATTTATGTGCTAGTATTGAAATGTATTCACAACAGCAAACATGGCAAATTCTCCTCTTAGTCAATTGAAGTCAATTGTCCCATTGAGGTTACAGAGCTCCTTATGTTATTGTTACTATCTTAAAGTTTTTATTTTCATGTCTCCTACTACTGGTCCGTAGCTCCAAATCTCAGAAACATTTATGACCACCAAAACAACAATATGAAAGATTAAAGAAATTAAGAGAAGCAATCTAAGCATTTATGGATGGAAGCCCAGGGCAAATGCCTAGCATGGGTCGATCCTAATTGGTACAGAAGGGTGGCAGCTCAGGGGCAAAAGCCTAGCTTGGGCCGATCCCAATTTATGTAATTACGAGGACAACATCCCAGGGGTTAAAATGCCTAGCATGGGTCATCCTCTTCTACCACTGATCAACTGCTCATTTGTATCACATGCCTTACAAAGATTAAAAGCACAAAAGTAAAGAAAAGAATGTAACATACATGATCCCACAAGAGTAAACAAAGGTGGTCTTCTATTCTGATCTATGCACGGATATATTGATACTTGATTTCATTTGAGCCCTTATTTTACATATGTTATTGCCTCAGATATTTAGTACATTTTTTCGTACTAACGTCCCTCGCGGGGACGCTACATTTCATGTTGCAGGTACAGGTACTCCAGCTAGTAGACCTCTTTAGTAGGAGCACAGGTACTTAACTGCTATTGGTGAAGCTCCAAGTTGATTCGGGGCTTTCCGAGTCTTTGGCACCTATTTTGTTATTATATGATTGTTAAGGGTAAGGCAGGGCCTTGTCCCATTCTAAATTAAGGTTTTCTATCTTCTAGAAGTTTTGTAGACTAATGTATATAGTTCAGTAGTTCAGTTGCATCTTGTCTCTTTACAGTTGTGGCCTCCACGGCCAAGCCTTGTAGGTTTGGATCTACCTATGTTGGTTCTTATTGCTGCATCTTATATGAACCTGTCATACCTTTAACATTGTCATAGTTATACGCATAGTAAGCATAGGTTATATGTTAGTTCTCTCGGGCCTTTAGGGCATCGGGTGCCTGTCTGTCTTAGTGGGATTTGAGGCGTGACAGCAGAGTATCTCAAAGGGAGTTTTGTAGTGAAGAAGTTTAGAAGTAAAACTATTGAGAAGATACACAGTTGTGGTGATACATTCACCCCAAAACCTCAAAGGGACAGAAGCTTGGAATTTGAGTGGCCTCGCTATATCTAAGATAGTCATGTTTCTTCTTTCAACCATACCATTCTGTTGTGGTGTATAGACACGGTTAGTTTGATGAAGTATACCAAGGGTAGATAACATTGACCGGAAATCCTCACTACAGAACTCACTCTCATTATCAGTTCTTAGTGTTTTAACAGAAGTAGAAAACAAGTTAATGGCCTGAGTAAAGAAGTGTCTAAGTACTACTATAGCATCTGATTTAGAGGTAATTAAAAACAACCACGTAAATCTAGAATAATCATCCACAATAGTCACAAAATACTTCATGCCATTATGAGGAGGTATCCTATAAGGAACCTAAATATCACAATGAATCAATTCAAACACTGTTTTTGAAGTATAACAGCTACATAAAATGGGAGCTTAGTTTATTTAGCTAGAGGACAGACAGTACAAGGTGACTTAACTATTGTGTCTAATACATCAATACAAGAGGATGTCCTTATTATATCCATAGAGGCATGGCCTAGTATTCTATGCCATAGAGAAATTGAGGTAGAAGCACTTGTTGAGTGAACACTTATACTTGTTGAATGCGCTTAAGCTAAACTTATGACACCTTTCCTAAGATGTAGAGACCTTTATCTTCTCTACCAATCCCCTTAACCAGTCCCTTGTTGAGATCCTGAAAAATACAGAAGTCAGGAAAGAAGGATGCTATACACTGAAGGTCTTTGGTTAGCTTTGATACAGGTAGGAGATTACACTTAAACTCAGGTACAAATATAAAATTCCCAATGAGCTGATCCCCTAGAACCTTGGTGCACCCTACATGAGATACTGAAACTACATTCCCATTAGGTAAGAGGACATATCTTCTCTCTGACTGTGGTACTGATGTGAATTTATCTAGCATATTAAGTTTAGAGGTCATGTGATTAATGGCTCCAGTATCAACAATCCATATTTTATCTACATACTGGAACACTAAAGTAGATAAGACACTACCTGCAATACCTGCCCTAAATGAATGTTCACCTCCACTTTCTTTTCCTTTGGGTAGCATTTGCATAATCAGATGGTACTAATCATGACTAAAGAAGGGTGACGGGGTGAAGGAGTTTGACCACTCTGTGAGGTACCTGCAGCTTGAACAACTTCAGCTTGATTAGCATATGAACTAGTTATAACAGGTTTCTTGTTTGACCTCACCTAGCAAGATAGCCTTTAACTTTGAAACATTGTTCCTTGGTGTGACCTCTGTAACCATAAAATTCACACACCAGAAATGGCTTCTGAGGCTTTTGTGGTTTGAAGTGGTTATTAGATTGACCTCTCCTTAAATTTTCATCACCTCCTTGTTGATGACCAAAGTTTCCACCTCTTTGATTGAGACCAACACCTCCTTTTTGATTGAATAAGGTAGTACTTTCAATAATTTTTTGAAGTGAGCTTTCATAACCAGCATGAGCTAGATTCCTCTAACTCTCATGATCTATGATAAGAGAGTAGGCATTCTTCAAGGTGGGAGTTGGAGAATACATCAAAATTTTTCCTCTAACAGTTGAGTAAGACTCATTTAGTCCCATTAAGAACTCTAGTAACCTCTGATACTGATAATGCTCCTTGAACTTTTGAGATTCAGCGCAGGAGTACCCTGGGTAGGGCATGATTTGCTACAATCCGAGTCCTCGAGTCATGATGGCACCTACTATAACCCACTAGTAGGTAATCCAACCCATAATCCAGAACGATAAGTAATAAGTATAAGGGTAGAACTAAGCAGAAACAAGAATTTAAACAATAGTAAAAAGTAAAAGCGGAACAAGCCAAAACTATATACAGAAAGGATCCCTCCCAGAGCCTGGAAGTCACAAGTACAAAGTTGTGCTAACAAAAGAGTACAAGTCCCAAAAGTGGACCAAAAGCAAGGCTATCTCAAAATACAAAAAACTAGCTATAAAATATACAAAAGGAGACAAGCAAGTCCGAGACGCCTAATGCTCACCCTCATCTCCAATCAAAAAACTGTATCTGACACGAACGATCAATGATGGTAGCTTGTACTAGGACCTGCATCATGAAATAGATGCAGAGTGTAGCATAAGTACCAAAGCAAAGGAACTCAGTAGGTATCATAGGCCGACTGGGAAATAAAGGTAAAGACAATATGAGAAGATAGAATCTAGACTCAAACAGAGGTCAAAGCAGAATTTTTTAAAAAAAAACACGAGCATACCAAAAGTAAATCTAAGTACAACTAAATTAAACCAAAATGGACCCCCATACGCTTAGAAGGTACACTCGTGCACAAGTTTATATAAGCCCAACAGGAACATAGAAAAGCTAAATCTACAAGAAAGAACTACCGCAAGTCTAGATTCAATACAAGTAAGTCGAGCCTCATACCAAGTACCCAATAAATGGGGCCGCCAATCCATCCAGTAAACTCCGAGAGGTGTCAGCCACCTAGCTAGAAAGAGTAAACTCGAGGGTATAACAATAACAAATCCAGGCCACCCAGCCAGCCAGTAAACTCCCAAGGGCATCAACCGCCTAGCTATTAAGAGTAAACCCAAGGGTGTGTCGACTTCACATAGGATCTCATCACAAGCAACCAATAGATTAAAGCACCATAATGGAATGACGTCCACTCACAAACAGTCAAACAAGGCTCCAAGTCTATAGCACTCTAAACCCAAGTCTCCCAGCGAAGCACGAAACCTTATGAATCTCAACGGGGCCGTAAAAATAGGGAGAGTGAATAGAAGGTCGATAAAGCTGTGACAAAGCCTAAACTAAGGATTATATTATCAGACTCAACTCTAGTACTCCAGTCTGCAGGGACCTAGACCATCCGTATTGATGTCAGAGAAGAAATAAGGCCTACCAGTAACAAGAATCGCAAGTCTTAGGCAATACTAGCCTAATCCTAGACTAAGGCAAAGCATGCCGATGAGTGGTAGATTTTCACTCATTTGAGGCTTTTTTTAGTTCAACAATTAGTATCCTCAATGCCTATTTATATCCCATTCTGTTGATATTTTGATATTTTACAACTATGAAGGCTAAATAATAAGTCAAGGATGAATACATGAAAATGAGGCCAAAAACATTGAAAGGAGTATAAAACTCCCAACTGGTAGTCACCTAACCAAAATGGCAGATCATCCAATAGGCCAGACCTCGCCCAAAGTGATAGTGTTCATTATGAAAAATATTCAAGGTAGGTTGGTGAACCAAAACAGTAATGGTGATCCACTGAAATCAATAAGTGAACTAGAAAGTCCATCGCCGAAGGTGACAGATCTCTGTGTTAAAATGAATGCGTAATGGGCAAACAAGGTGGTAATCAATGATCTGTCGAGTGTAAAAGGCTGACTCGATCAAGTTCACCAACTAAGGTTCAAACATATAAAGCCTGAAGCAAAGGAGAGGTGAGCTAAAGAGCAAATGGCGATCCATCAAACGTGCTAGGGGAGCCCGACTAACGTCGCGGAAGTGGCCGCATATGGAATTTTGGACAAATTTTTGGGAAAATATAAATAGTCCAAAGGAGAGAGAAAATGTATGAGTTTTTTTAATGAACTTTAGATCAAAATTTTAAACTTGATATTTTTAGAGAGACTTTGCATGAGTTAGTCTTTTTACCCTTTGTTTTTGGGATTTTTAAACTAAGAAATATTCTTAATTTTTGGGATTTTTGAACAACCTTGTAATTGACATCCAAGGGTTCAAATTGAAGTGGGTGTTGAAGATTATTGCTTAATTTCAACTCTCTAATGGCTAAAATCATAATGGGTATACTCTCTTTTCCTTTTATGATGCTTGGCTAAAACCTCAATTCTAGGGGTGTGATTATGAAGTTGGGTGTTGATTTAATGTAGTGGGTCTTGTGTCTTGCTCTGTTTTACTATTGTATATTTATGAATTTGAACTAATTAGCATGGGGTTAATTCACGGGTTAAGGTTGCAAACTTAATCCTAGTCTAGATCTTCAATTGATGCTTGAAAAAGATTAGTTGAAGTGGGTAATTAGTTTAATGCCTGAAATTTAGATTTGATTGTTGTTGTTTGCTCAAAAAAGGAATTGTGGTTCAATTCTAGTTGTCAAATCTGCTCGAAAAAGAGATTTTGTAAGGTATTGGGTTGATTTGTGATTCACATAGATAAGACCGAAAGGAGATTCTATGATTTGATACTATGAGATCGAAAAAAGATTAGTGTCATTTAAGATTACCCAGCCTATCCATGATTGCTTAGCGATATTGAGCAAGAACAAGTACCCCTACTTGACATCTATACCAATCCTCACACCCCTAGTTTGTCTCTTACTTGTTTGATTCCCTGATATTAGTCTAAATGTGATAATTGATACCAAAACTCTTTTAGTAAATTTTGTGGAATCATTCATCCATCTCTTTTAATTACCCTAATTAATAGGTTTACACTCTTAATTTCCTAATTTAATTCCTTGCATTATATCACTCTCTGTTGGGTATTTCTATTGCTAACGACTGCTTACTCTTCTAATTGTTTTTAGAGTAATTTGAGCGTTATCAAAAATGGCACCGATTTCGGGGAGTGATGGCTAAGAATTAAGTTTGTGAACTTGTTTGTTTGTGGTAGATTGTTGTTTGGTGTTTTTGTTATGCCCTATTCGCGGGTGGAACTATAAGCGAAGATGGAAGTGATGATGCTAGTCACTATGGGCAAAATGATAACATGAGAGATATGAACGACATGTATGTGAACGTTGTTGCAAGTATGAGAGCAATCTGGTTGCCTCCTACCATACAAAGATCCATGTTCCATGTGACCGGAACTATTCTCCAACTACTCCAAATGAGAGGAATTTTGGAGGTCTTGCTCACGAGACCCCCTGAATATCTACAAAACTTTGTAGACATTTATGGACCATTCACCTTTAAGAACATCACCTAAGAGTCTATATGGTTAAGGTTGTTCCCTTTCTCCTTAACAGGAGAAGCAACTAAGTGGGTGGCTGAACTACCAAATGACTCCATAACTTCTTGGGAGGAGTTGACAGAAGCATTCTTGGAAAGATTTTTCCCTCCCTCGAAAATGGTGAAGCTTAGAGATAGCAACCATAACTTCAAGAGAGTTGTAGGTGAGCCTCTCCACGAAACTTGGATGAGATTTTAGAAGTTGCTGCTACAATGTCCAACACATGGTGTTTCGGACAATTTACTGCTACAATATTTCTATTGTAGCCTTGATTCGATCAACAAAGGCTTGGTTGACCAACTTGTTCAATGTGGGTTGATGAGAAAACCATATGATGTGGCTACAATGTTGCTTGATTATATGATTAAGATAAACCAAGCATGGCATACTAGGAAGGATCAAATATCTTCTCTACACTTAGGTATGAGCAAGGAACAAATGGATAACAATCATGAGCATGATGAAAACATGGCTAAGATGAAGACCCAACTTGACTTGTTATCCAAACATGTCATGGGAAGTGGATTCAAATCGGTGAAAGCGGTTGGTACAAGCAATGGGAAATGCCTGGATGAAGCCAAATTTGAGGCATTATATAATGAAGAAGTGCAATACTTTAGGGAATCAAATGGGGGGTTCTCATCACAAACTATCCTAGACCAAGTGGAAACCAAGGTTGGAACAAGGAAAGAGATAATGGCTGAAGAGATTGGAGAGATCAAGGTGGCAATTGGAGAGATTGTGAAGCTGAGAAAGATAGATACATCCCACCTCATGATCGTCCCAAACCAAAAGAGCAAGTTAGACCGGAGGTAACCAAACTGATAATATGTTAGCAAGGATCTTCAACAAGGTTGAAGGGTCATACAAAGTGTTGAAATATTTGAAAAATGACTTCTCCACTTTGACTCAAATGGTTACTTCTACCTCTGTGTCAATCAACTAGCTGGAAACTCAAATGTGCCAAATCTCCACCTATTTAAATCCAAGGCAAAAAGGGACGTTTCCTAGTTACACCACCCCTAACCCCAAAAATAATACTTGATGAGTAAGAACTACATCGTGCCATGACATTAAATAAGGCACCTCTTGGGAAGCAACCCAAGTTAATTTATTGCTTTCAATAACGTGTGTTGTAAGTGCAGTGAAATAAAGAAAGATGAAAAGTATGCATTAGGCAATGCAAGTACCCAGTCGGTGATGCACCAAAATGGTTAGGCGGACATCTTCATGTTTGCCTTCTGAGCTAAGAATTTTGAAAAATGGTACTGTCAACTTCGGTGTACAGAGATCTAGTTGGCGATTCACTGAATGACACTAGGCAAACTACATTGGGGTCCACCGAATTGAACTTAAGGTTTGCTATTTGTTCAGGCCTCATCAGTGAGCTTAAGCTCCTTTGGAGATTCACCAAATGCGTTTGGTGATTTAATCATAGATCACAGATCGTGCCTGACATAAAAAGGCCAAGAGTCTTTTCAAATTTTAAAAGGCACCCTTTGATCTTTTTGCATATTTTCGCTTCCCAAACTCTTGATTCCTTTCCTAAATACTAGTTTGTGTTCATTGTGCGTCAATTTTCTTGGTTGGAGTGCAATTTGTTCTTGATTCTCATCCCCCAAACCCTTCTTCCCTTGTAATCGTTGTGTGTTGCTTGTCTGAGGTTGGTTCTCTAGTTTATTTTTGTTTCCTTTGTTTTACATTGATGCATATCAATTGACTGTGTTGTTGTTGATTGTGTACTGTTAGAATCTTGTGGGTAACCTGATGTTAGCTGATTGAATGATGCCCATGAACTAGGATAGTTGATTTTGAGCCTGAACTTGCTAAAATTGATTATCAAGGTTAAATTTTGAAATTGAGTTGTTATATTTAATGGTTTTTGCTTGAATTTAAATAGGGTGAAGTCTGATTAGCCCAGTTTGTCCTTTCGAATTTGCCCAATGATGGATAGGGTGATATCTTTCTTATCAGTAAATTGTCGATTTGGCTATGCTTTGTGAATTTTGGGGGAAGTCTGAGTAACCATTGGTAAAATAGCATGTGGGTAACTTGTGAAATTGATTGGGAACTGGGCAATGTTGCATGTCAATGTTTAATTGTTGAAAATTTGTCATTAGGCTGAAATTGCCTGTTCGACGGGCTTGTCTTAGCTTGCCAAGGTGATTAGGTGAATCGCTGAGTAAGTCTCAATCACCTATTTTGTTTGAATTTGTGACTGTGGTACTGTCACATTCGACGGGCTTGAGATATAAGGGTTCAAATTGAAGTGGGTGTTGAGAATTATTGCTTAATTTCAACTCTCTAATGGCTGAAATCATAATGGGTATACTCTCTTTTCCTTTTATGATGCTTCGCTAAAACCCCAATTCTAGGGGTGTGATTATCGGGTTGGGTGTTGATTTAATGTAGTGGGTCTTGTTTCTTTCTCTATTTTACTAAGGTATATTCATGAATTTGAACTAATTAGCATGGGGTTAATTCATGGGTTAAGAATGCAAACTTAATCCTAGTCTAGATCTTCAATTGATGCTTGATAAAGATTAGTTAAAGTGGGTAATTAGTTTAAAGCCTGCAATTTAGATTTGATTGTTGTAGTTTGCTTGAAAGAGGAATTGTGGTTCAATTCTAGTTGTCAAATCTGCTGGAAAGAGAGATTCTAGTAAGGTATTAGGTTGATTTGTGATTCACATAGATAAGACCGAAAGGATATTCTATGATTTGATGCTATGAAATTGAAATAAGGTTAGTGTCATTTAGGATTACCCAGCCTATCCATGATTGTTTAGCGATATTGAGCAAGCTCAAGTACCTCTACTTGACATCGATACCAATCCCCACACCCCTAGATGGTCTCTTACTTGTTTGATTCCCTGATTTTTGTCTAATTGTGATAATTGATGCAAAACTCTTTTAGTAAATTTGGTGGAATCATCCACCAATCTCTTTTAATTACTACAATGAATAGGTTTACACTCTTAATTTCCTAATTGAATTCCTTGCATTATATCACTCTATGTGGGATTCAACCCCGACTCTCTTGTTGGGTATTTTTATTGTTAATGACCATTTACTCTTCTAATTTTTTAGAGTAATTTGAGCATTATCACATGCTGAATTATAACAAAATAACCACATAAAAGGCAATTCACAAGATGGCAGTAAACATATAACACCGACTAACATGGTACTATGCCCGAACATAATGTCGATCAAGCCTAAACATGGTATCTAAGAAAGTAAATGAGAGCAACTAGGTACCCGCCCCCAATTCATTCTAATCAACAAGAATTTACACATCCAAGCTCAGTCTAAGAAAAGGAGAAAGTTGTAGCCTACCTTTAGGCTAACTGCATGCACTCCAAATCAGAATGCCGAAGCTTTCCCCTTGCGAACGGCCTCAGAACGATGACATGCTATCAAAAATAGGATCACAATGTAAATACGGTCGTTTCAACACAAAAAATACATAAAATAGAAACGGACCAATTTTGGAGTCAAACAGGAATTATGAGACCCGCACCAGAATATCTAGAATTGACTCGGTCAAAAGTTCCTAAAAAGTACCCCCGAACTTTTGTTCCAAGATGAAACACAATTCGGGGCTCGGATCAGCCAACACCAACCAACATGCAACTCACAATAAGAGGAAGCTTAAGACATCCAACTAACATAGAATTATACCTCAAACAAGGAGTACCCAACAATTTTTTATCACTCCAAAGCATACCCACAACCATCATAGACAATGCAAGCTTTGAATCACCCAAAAAGGAGCTAAATTGAGGGAGATATCACCAATTCAAACTTGAATACCGGCTGAAATTGCGTCCAAGTCTTGAATTAAAAGACTAGTCGAGGGTCGCTTAAGTGGTCATATACGTTGCTTAAGCGACTGGCTTCAAAGAAGCGGGCCTCACTTCTACACCCCTAGTCTCTTAAAAAAGGCTCGTTAAAGCAACATCAAGGTCACGAAAGCGGCCCACCCCAGGCTAGCCACGCTCGCATAAACGAGCTCCTGGCCGCTAAAGCGATCACCGCTTAAGCGATGCTAGGGTCACTATCGCGAGGGTCGTCTGGCTAGCCTGGCTCGCTCAAGCAGAGCCTTGGCCGCTAAAGCGAAGGTCGCTTAAGTGATCCTAGGTCCGCAAATGCAGGCTACACAAGCATCAAGCACTAGCAATTTTCAGCAAAGTCCCCTAGGCTTCGCCCAGGGGCTCGGGATTGGTTCAGAACCCCATGCATACAAACAAGATATGCAACCCAATCAAATTCAAAATTTCACACTCAATGGATCAGTCAAAACTTCCATATGTGGTCATCTCAACAAAAAGCACACCTAACTCCATTTTAAGCCAAAATCCATGAGGGGGCTTAGAATTAGCCCAGAAGCCTTAGGATCCGCACGAAGGGTTGTTCTAGACCAAGCGTGAAATTTCGAAGCTAATAGTGCTAACATAATTCTTATCTAAGCACGTTTACCAAGAATATTGACCAAGGTCATACTTAAGCATTAGCTTGAAAGTTAAAATGCCTAATCACACAAAATCACTCTGAAAGCCTCACGAGTCATGATGACCATGCTACTAGCCTAAAATGATCCTTCCAGAACTGATGGAATCGTCAGAATTGGATTTTGAGGTCATCTTCCTAAACTTTTGATCGAAAAAGATTGTTCAAGGTTCAAAAGCTCCAAAACACAGAAACTCGCATAAAAACCAAACAAACTACCATGTGACCTTACAGCCAGTCCAAGCAAGTCATAAATGACTTGGGGTCACTATAGGAGCGCTCTAAGCGATGAAGAGAAGGCATAAACACATAAATGACCTGAAGGGTCATTACAACATCCACTACTAAAGGGACTTTAATCCACGAAACTAAGAGTCAAGAAGTACCTGAAGGCTTAAACAAGCCAGGAAACTGCTCTCGCATCTCATGCTCGGTCTCCCATGCAACCAAGGCTTTGTAGACTCAAACCAACCAACCATAGAGGGAAAACTCCTACCATATAAAGCCTCGAGTTGGGCCATCTGAATACTAGAATGGTAGTTGTTGTTGTATGCAAACTCTACCGAGGGTAAGAACTAGTCCCACTAACCTCCGAACTCCAAAACACAGGCCCATAACATATCCTCAAGAACCTAATAGTGTACTCCGATTGATCGTCAGTCTACGAGTGGAAAGTTTTGCTAAAGGCGACGCGAGTGCCCAACTCCTGAAAGGTCCTCCAAAAGCTAGAAGTGAAATGAGCACCCCGATATGATATAATAAAGACAAGCACACCATGAAGATGAACCACCTCTTGAATGTAGATACGGGCCAAACTCTCGACTCTGAATGAAGACTGAACATGGAGGAAGTGTACTGACTTGGTCAATCGATCAATGATGGCCCAAATATTATCAATATCTATAGAAGTCCGAGGCAAACCTTCCACAAGGTCCATAGTGGTGCGATCCCACTTCCACTCTAGAATGGGTAATCTCTAAAATCTGGTCTCAAATACTCGACCTTTACCTATTGGCAACTCAGGTAATGAGACAGATAGTCTGTAATATCTCTCTTTATGCCACTCCACCAATAGTGTAGCCTCAAATCACGAAACATTTTCACAGTGCCTAGATGGATAGAGTATCTAGAGTCATGGGCCTCATGAAGTATCAGCTGGATCAAATCCCCAACTCTCAGAACACAAATATGGCCAGCAAACCACAAAACCCCATCTAAATCTAAGGTAGCCTGACCGCCATCACCCGCTTACACCCGGTCTCGAACTGACCACCACGGATCCAATCAAGCAAGGAAGACTAAACTCTCACATAGTCTAAGACACGCCTAGAATCTGAAATATCCAATCGAATCATCTGATTAGCTCAAGGCTGAATGTCCTAAGCTAAAGGCTGCTCTATAGTATATAGAAAGGCTAGACAACCCATACTTACCACCTTCCGGCTCAAGGAATCTTTTACCGAATTTGCGTTGCCCGAATGATAGAGAATAGAGAGTTCATAGTCCTTCAGAAGCTCAATCCATCGACACAACCTCGAATTAAGGTCCCTCTGGCTCATAATGTACTGAAGACTTGTGATCAGTTTAGATCTCGCAATGAACACCATACAAGTAGTGCCTCCAGATCTTAAGCACAAAAACTAGTGCCGCCAACTCCAAGTCATAAGTGGGGTAGTTGCGCTCATGCAGTTTAAGCTATCTCGACACATAAGTAATAACCCAGCCCTGCTGCATCAATATACAACCCAAACAAACATCGGATGTGTGTCACAATATATCACGAAGCCCTCGCCCTCAACTGCAAGAGTCAATATAAGAGCGGTGGTCAACAACTCTTTGAACTTCCGAAAGCTCAACTCACACTCTCAAACTACTCAAAAGGAACATCGAGACTAGTCAACAAGGTCAGTGGTGCTGCAATAGTGGAGAAGCCCTCCACAAACCATCTGTAGTAGCCTGACAATCCGATGAAGTTCTGAACCTCTGTAATCGAAGTGGGCCTAGCCCAATCACAAATAGCCTTAATCTTCACCGGATCTACCATGATGTCATCCTTAGACACGACGTGCCCCAAGAACACTCAGACTTAAGCCAAAACTTGCACTTTGAGAAATTGGAATAAAGCCATTGATCTCTCAATGTTTGGAACATAATCCTCAAATGTTGCTCATGATCTCTCTGCTCTGTAAGTATACAAGGATATCATCTATGAACACTATGGCAAACGAATCAAGATAAGGCCTGCACACCCGTGTTATCAAGTCCATAAAGGGGGCATGGGCATTAGTTAACCAAAAAGACATCACAAGGAACTCATAGTGGTCATATTGAGTACTAACTGCGATCTTGGGGATGTTCGCTACCCTAATCCTCAATTGATGGTAATCGAACCTCAAATCAATCTTAGAAAACACCACGGCACCCTGAAACTAGTCAAATAGATCATTAATCCTAGGCATAGGGTAATGGTTCTTCACTGTCACCTTATTCAGTTGTATATAATCAATACACATGCACATCGTACCATCCTTCTTCTTCACAAAGAGGACGGGAGCACCCCAAGGGGATACACTTGGCCTGATGAATCCCTTAACCAAGAGATCCTGAAGATGAACATTGAGCTCTACAGGAGACTTCTGATATGGCGGAATAGAAATTGGTCGAGTACCTAGCTCAAGCTCAATTGAAAAGTCAATATCACGCTCTGGGGTAGGCTAGGTAGGTCAGTAGGAAACAAATCTACAAAGTCACAAACAACTTGAACTGACTCATCTAGAGGAACCTCCCTACTCACATCACGCATATAGGCCAAATAAGATAAACACCCCCTAGCCACTAGACTCCGAGCTCGAACAAAAGAGATAACTCCAATCGGTGTTCTACTACGAGAGCCTTGCCACACAACCGGGGGAATACTAGACATGGCTAAGGTAACGGTCTTAGAGAAGCAATCTAAAACTGCGTGGTAGGGGGATAAGGTGTCCATGCCTAGAATCACATCAAAATCAAGCATATCAAGAAGTATAAGGTCAACTTGGGTGTCACGCCCCTGAATAGTCACCAAGCAAGATCGAAACACTGGATCCACTACTAAAGTCTCACCCATGGGGGTCGACACATGCAATGGCATTGATGAAGGCTTAGAAATCAAACTAATACGAGAAGCATAATAAATAGACACATATGAAAAGGTAGAGCCCAAATCAAATAAAGTCGAGGTGAGGTGCTGGCATAAGAGAATCGTACCTGTGATCACATCTTTCGATGCCTCAACCTCTGCTGTCACTAGAGTTGCATAGAAGTGGCCTTGTCCACCTCTACCCTTGCAATCTGACCTCCCAACTGATCTGCCTCCCTGGGGACCACCCCGAATACCTCGATGACCATCGCGTCGATCTTGACCCTAACTTTGACCTCTAGTTAGAGGTGCTTCTGGTAGAGCTACCTGTGGAGCAGGAGAAATCCACCAATGCAAAGGGCAATCTCTTGCCAAATGATCAAACTCTCCATAATCAAAATGACCTGAAGATGATCAACTCCCAAAAGAATGGCCACCACGGCCTGAAGCACATGACTGGGACCCATCTCGACTCTGACTGGAGCCAACCTCACTCTAGCTATATCGGTCACCTTCTAAAGCCTGTAATGAGGCCTGAACAGGCAGGATGGACTGACCCTATTGAAAGCACTATCAGGTCCTATCATAAAAGTCTCTAGACCTGGAACGGGCCCCGTTGTAGCTACCATCATGCCTAGCTCTCTTGTTGCTGCCCCCATGGGCCTCACGATGGAGCTGCTCAGTAGTACGGGCACGGTAAACCATATCAAGAAATGAGCAGCCCATAGACCATAGACTGGGTCTCAATCTGCAGCTGAAGTATCAAACCACAAACAAAGCATCAAACACTCTCCTCCCCAGTAGGTAGAATCATAGTAGCATTACAAGAAAGCTTATAAAACCTCACCTCATACTCGGACACAGTCATAGAGCCCTACTCCAACCTAGAGAACTGATCTCGGATATGATCTCTAACATTATGGGGGATGAACTTAGCCAAGAAGGCCTCAGAAAACTCGATCCTAGTGACCGGGGAGCGACCCGGCTAGCCTGTTCTCTATGAAAGTATGCCACCACTACCTGGTTGGCCCATCTAACTAATAAGTGGTGAAATCAGTTCCCCTTGACTCCACTAGACCAAGAGTATAAAGTCACTCTCGGCAAGTAGTAATAAACTCGTGGGCATCCTCACCCACAGCCAAGAAAACTTCTGAAGTGAAAGTTTGAGAAAAACTCCGAGCATCTTCTGCTTCTCTAGCAGCATAGCTCCGGCCGCAATCACGGGTTGGGCACCCACAGGTGGTACCTGGACCTGAAATGCCTCTACTGTAGGCTGACCCTACGGGGCTGGTGTTGGTGGTGGTGCAGTTGCATTTGGGGCTTGGTGCATACCCCCAAGCACGATCAATAGTTGTGCATGGTTGCATGAAGCTCCGAAGTCATAGCTGGTTCGGGTGGCGGCTGGGCTGGCCCCGGCCCCATTAACTATACAGGAACCTACGCTGCTGAAGGGTCCACTACAGGCTCTAGAGCCCTCTCTCTCTCTCTCTGGAATGGTTCTGCTATCACAACCCAAGGTACCCCCTAGACGTTACATGGCGTACAAGACCCCGAAAGGCCTCATACAAGCCACTTAGCATACATACATACAAGATCATAGAGATTTAAAAGTTCAAAACACAATGCCATATCAAAGCTTTTAAGAAAATAGCGGAAGTCTACATCTCATGTCTTAAAGCCAATCTAGTCATAAGAATGAAAAATAAGGTTTGGGACGTAACCCAATACAATGCCAAAATGAAAGAACATAAAAGTAACAACAACTAGGCTACGTCCTCGAATGGATGAGGACTCACCATGTCTTCACAATCCTTCTACTAAGCTCTAGCCACGAGTGGATGGAGAATCGCCAAGCCCTACAATAACATGTCAATGTAAGCAAAATTATGCGTTAGTACAATCAAGTACCAAGTATGATAGCAATGCACAAAAACATTTAAAACATGCTAAAACGGGACATTTTATGACATGCAATGACCAAACTAAACATGATAAAGGTTAGAAAACATAAAGCATAAACCACGGTCAAAGCAAGCTAAGCATCTTTACTTTACTTGAGAAATATCTTAAGAACACTTTAGTTCATTGGTTGTGGGAAGTAGCCCTAACCGACATATAAGGCCATGTGAGCTATCAACATGGAATTCAGTGTATAACCCCACACCGATAGGGCCATCCTACTTGCCAAAGTAGGACCCTTTACTTAACATATAGCTTACCTGGATCCACTAGCTAATGTCTATCATAGACCATCATCCTATGGTGGCACATAGTTTATGGGACATGGGTAATTGTCACTTGTCCACTCGGTGCTAAGCATAATTCCCACGGATTAGTTATAGTTCAATTATCATAGGTAGACATGGGTAGTCGCCTCTTATCTACAATAGGGAACATGGGTGATCGCCTCTTGTCCCTTCATTAGAATAGCTCCTTAATAATCAATTCAAAGTTAGTTGAGCAAACCTTTCAACAAGTTATGAATCATTACATGTGAGAAAACCTTTCACATTCATGGGTTGAGTAATATATGAGAATACCTTTCACAACTCAACAACAACATCAACATATCATAGGCTTTGGTACTTCAATCTCAAAGCACCCTTAATTCATCGTTAACTTCATATAAGACATGCTTGATTTCATAGACTTCATATTTACATAGTTCATCATGCTCATAACTTACAAATCATAGGGTTCATAGGAGTTCATCTTTAAATCATGCAATTCGATGCAAACTCATGCTTAGAAAACCATAAACAAGGCAATTCGATCATGATTGAGAGAACCCACATGATAGAGGAAAATCATACTTTTGATTTGAACATGCTTTATTTTATAAAACCATCCTTAGGTCATTCATAATCTCATCATGAAAATCATATCTTAGGAATTATAATTCATATCATACATAGGTTCATAGACTTCATGTAATTAATCTCTTCACAATTCCACCCTACCAATCAAGCATAGATCTCAAAATTTAGGGGAAATTCATGGGTTCATGGTGATTCATATAATTTCATGAAATTCAACTCAATTTATACTTTAGAGTTCATAATCAATCAATTATAGCAACATTACAAAGAACCCATAACAAGGAAGAAAACCCCAAATTCAATTGATTGCTTCTAAGTTGAAAATTGGAGATTTTGGGGATTCCATGGAGGAAAGGGCTCCATGGATGAATACTATCATACCTCAGGGTCTTATATCCTTAAGCAATTTGATGAAGAAAGCTTGATTTCTTGAACCCTAGCTTGCCTTCTTCTTCTAACTTCTAGAGAGAGAAATATTTGAGAGAGGAGGGTTTGGGGAATTTTGTAAAGTGGTTGGAAAGGGTAGATTTTAGGATTGAAAGGGCTTATATAGTGTTAGGAGAAGTTATAAACCGACTTAGATTAGTAAATAGGCCATTAGGTGAAAAGACCAAAGAGCCCCTCTTAAATAATTGTCGGACTCCTACCTACGGTTGGACCTACGGTCCGTAGGTCAGACCTACGACCCGTCCTGTCCTTCCGTAGGTAGATTAAGAAACTTTCCATCTTGGACCCTGCAACGAGGGGTCCTATGTACCGCTCGTGGGTCAACCGACGGAGCATACACAGCAACCGTAGGTCTGAACTTATGGCTTAAGAATTTTACTAAGTCTGGAGGAGACCTACGAGACCCATCTACAACTCGTTGAAAGATCGATGGGCCATCCTGGCAGACTGTCATTAAGGTTCTGAAACTTGACATCTTACAGACTTTTAGTGGGCTAACTACGGTTCCCACCTACGATCCGTCAGTCCATCTACGATTCGTAGGTGGCCTCCGTCATCACTAGCACCTAAACTTGTAAATTTCTTCTTTCAAAATCTGAGGTGATACAATATCTCCCCCTTGGGAACAATTGTCCTCGAATGAGAATCAAGACATTATATGGAGGGTAAGAAACAAGAGCTAACAACCCAACCTAGAATGCAATCACATAAATGCACATATCCGAGGAGGAAAACATCAACTCCAAGCTAAAGCATGTTCAACACATCATATCATGAAGACTTTATGCAACTCATACTCAATGAACATAATCATAGATAAATCAATCAAGCTAGCTCATTTTCTCAAAACCAGACTCTTTATGAACATGCATAATCAAGGAATCATGGAAATAACTAAGACACATAAAACCAAAAGAATGAACCATGAGGAACTAAGTACCTCAAGCTAGAGTAGGATCGGAAGGAAAGAAATGAGGATATCGAGACATCATATCGGCCTCGGCCTCCCAAGTAGCACCCTCAACTAATTGATTCCTCTAAAGAACTTTCATGAAAGCAACTTCTTTATTTATTAACTTCCGTACTTGCCAATCTAAAATCTCAACTGGAACTTCTTCATAAGAAAGACTATTCCTTATGCCAAGATTCTCTAATTATAGATGTCGGATCACCAACACATTTCTTCAACAATGAGACATGGAAAATCGGATGCACCGATGCCAAATCATTAGGCAAGTCAAGTTCATAAGCAACCTTACCAACACATCTCAAAATTTGATATGGGCCTATATAATGGGGACTAAGCTTCCCTTTCTTCCCAAACCTCATTACACCCTTCATGGGTGAAATTTTCAAGTAAACCCAATCATCAACATCAAATTCTAAATCTCTCCTTCTAACATCGGCATAGGACTTTTGTCGACTTTGAGCCGTTTTCAACCTTTCTCTAATAAGCCGAAATTTTTCCATAGCCTCATGCACCAATTCAGGACCTATCAAAGAAACTTCACCGACTTCAAACCAACCTATAGGAGATCCACACCTCCTACCATAAAGACCTTCAAATGGAGCCATACCAATACTAGAATGGTAGTTATTATTGTAAGCAAACTTAATCAAAGCCAAATGATCATCCCAATTACCCTTGAAGTCAATTACACAAGCTCTCAACATATCTTCCAAGTTTTGGATAGTATGTTTCGCTTGTCCATTGGTTTGATGATGAAAGTATGTACTAAGCTTAACACGAGTACCAAGACCCTTTTGGAAAGACTTCAAAAATTGAGAAGTGAATTGTACACCACAATCGGAGATATTGGATAAAGGCACTCCATGCAACCTAACCATTTCCATCAAGTACAACATAGCATAATCCTCCGTCGAATAAGAAACCCTGACGGGAATGAAATGGGCTGATTTCGTCATTCGATCTACAATAACCCAAATCGAATCATATTGTCGTCGGGTGTGTTGTAAACCAACAATACAGTCCATGTTCACATTTTCCCACTTCCAAGTAGGAATACTAATATCTTGGGTCAAACTTCCTGGTTTTTGATGCTCAACTTTCACTCGTTGAAAATTAGGACACTTAGCCACAAATTTCGCAATATCCTTCTTCATCCCATTCCACCAATAGTTCTCCTGCAAGTCATGGTACATCTTGGTAGCTCCCGGGTGAATGGAATATCGAGAACTATGGGCTTCTGATAAAATTTGTCCTCTTAAGTCATATACATCGGGAACACACAAACGACCTTGATATCGAAGCACACCATCTCCCCCATGGGAGAAAGCCTCAATGGACTTTTTGAGCACCGCTTCCTTCAACTCAACCAATTTTTTATCGAGATCTTGTTTAGCCTTTACATCATGCACAAAGGATTATTCGGAACCATTGTGAACCATAACACCACCTTTAGTGGAATCAACCAACCGAACACCCAATCGGGCCAATCTATGAACATCATGAACCAACTCTTTCTTACCATCCTCAACATGAGCAACACTACCCATAGACAACCGACTAAGAGCATCCGCCACCACATTTGCCTTGCCGGGGTGATAGAGGACACTCATGTCATAGTCCTTTAACAACTCAAGCCACCTCCTTTGACAAAGATTCAGATCTTTTTATTTAAACACCTATTGCAAACTCTTGTGGTCGGTGAAAATATCAACATGCACACCATACAAATAATGCCTCCAAATCTTTAAAGCAAACACAACCGCCGTTAATTCTAAGTCATGAGTAGGATAGTTGTTTTTATGCACCTTGAGTTGTCTTGAAGCATAAGCAATGAGTTTTCCATTTTGCATAAGAACGCATCCTAGCCCAATTCTTGAGGCATCACAATAAACCACAAACCCATCGGACCCTTCCGGTAAGGTCAACACCGGAGCCGAAGTAAGTCTATCTTTCAATTCTTGAAAACTCTTCTCACATGCTTCGGACCAAGTGAACTTAACCTTCTTTTGAGTCAAAGCTGTCAAGGGAGAAGCAATCGAAGAAAACCCTTCAAAAAATCTCCTATAATAGCCGACTAAACCCAAGAAACTACAGATATCCGAAGGTGATAGAGGTCCAGGCCAATTCTTAACCACATTTGTCTTCTTAGGATCTACCTCAATACCTTTATCGGAGATAATGTGACCCAGAAAAGCCACGGACCTTAGCCAAAACTCACATTTACTAAACTTCACAAAGAGTTGTTGGTCATTGAGGACTTGCAATACAATCCTCAAATGATTGGCATGCTCATCCTCACTTCTTGAGTAAATCAAGATATCATCTATGAATACAATCACAAACATGTCAAGATATTGTCTAAATACTCTATTCATCAAATCCATAAACGCGGCCGGAGCATTTGTCAATCCAAACGACATTACTAGGAATTCATAATGGCCATATCTAGTCCGGAAAGCCATTTTCGGAATATCATCTTCCTTCACCCTCAATTGGTGGTAGCTCAAACGAAGGTCGATCTTAGAGAAGTAGCTAGCCCCTTGAAGTTGATCAAACAAGTAATCTATCCTTGGTAGAGGATACTTATTCTTAATGGTAACCTTGTTCAATTGACGGTAGTCAATACACATACAGAGCGAACCATCTTTCTTCCTTACAAACAAGACCGGAGCACCCCATGGAGAAACACTTGGTCGGATGAAACCCTTATCCAACAATTCCTTCAATTGCTCTTTTAGTTTCTTAAGTTCCGCCTGAGTCATTCGGTAAGGAGGAATAGAGGTAGGTTGCATATTCGGGAGAAGGTCAATACCGAAGTCTATTTTCCTTTCTGGAGGAATACCAGGTAAATCATCGGGAAACACTTACGGAAACTCATTAATAACGGGGACCGACTCAAGAATAGGGGTTTCGGAATCCACATCCCTCACCGTAACAATATGGTATATGCAACCTTTAGAAATCATCTTTCTAGCTTTTAGACAAGAGACAAATTGACCTCTAAACATAGAATTTCCCCCCTTCCATTCTAGGATAGTCTCATTCGGGAATTGAAACTTGACCATTCGGGTCCTAGAATCAATAGAAGCATAACAAGAATGCAACCAATCCATCCCAAGAATAACATCAAAATCTAACATATCAAGCTCTACAAGATCAACATGAGTGACTCTATGGTATAAGGAAACGGGATAATTTCTATAGACTCTCTTAGCCACGATAGATTCACCAATCGGAGTAGAGACATGAAAAGGATCTAACAACACATTCGAAAAAACATCAAACCTCATAGACACATATGGCGTCACAAAAGACAAAGTAGCACCGGGATCAAGCAAGGCATAAACATCAAAGTGAAAAACTTTCAACATACCGATAACCACATCGAGAGAACCCTCTTGCTCATAACGAGCTTGAAGTGCATAGAATCGGTTTTGCTTCTGATTGCCACTAGAACTTGATGGATTTTGAGGTTGAGTGCGTCGATGGTTATCCCCTTCATTCTTAGTCACTAAGGGGCAATCCCTTATTTTGTGATCCATCTTAACCAAAGCATGCATTTGAACTGGCTAGACATTTACCCTCATGCTTTTTCCCACACTTAGCAGAAGTAGTCGATGAAAAATCACTACCATTCCCTCCTTGAGGTTTAGGGTTGGACACCCTATCCTTGTTGAACTTAGGAGGAGGAACCTTGGCTGGAGAACTATTGTCGAAATCTAGAACGACCATGTCCATCGGACCTTGAGTGTGAAAAGTTACCATCACTTGTCAGAGCCCTCTTTGCCTCTCTAGACCTTTCCTTGAGTTTCTCCTCTTCTATTTGTTGAGCATGCACCATGAGACGAGAAATATCCATTTCATTGACAAGCAAGGTGGTACGGCACTCTTTGACCACCATTTTGGACACTCCCGAAACAAACTTACTCATTCTTGCCTAGGATCGGCAACCATAGAAGGAGCATATAAGACAATTGTGTGAACTTCAAAGCATACTCTTTCACATTCATGTTTCCTTGACGAAGGTTGATAAAATCAAGCACCCTTGCCTCCCTCATCTCAAGGGGAAAGAATCTATCAAGAAAAGCAACCTTGAATTTCTCCCAATCAAGAGGACCTGCATCATCCGCCTCTCACTCTTCCATTAATTGAACCAAACTTGAGCAACACCCTTAAGTTGATAAGCGGCCAACTCCGCCTTTTCCTCCGGCGTCACTCCCATGATCATTAGCACCTTGTACACTTCATCAATGAACTCTTGAGAATCTTCCTCAACCTTAGAACCATAAAATTCCAGAGGGTTCATTCTAGTGAAGTCCCTCACCCTTGATGCCACCGTATCCACATTTGGGTTCATGGGAGCCACAACCTCTCTGTTGGCTTGAGCCGTCATGGCTTGGGCCAACACTTGAAAAGCAGCTCTGAACTCCGCATTAGTCACTTGTTCAACCAAAGGGTCAGCCGGAACTTGAGGAGGAGCTTGTTGATCCGTATTTCTTCTAGCATAAGCTCTTCAAATCGCCATATCATGAAACGCATAGGATAGGGATTAGGAGAGAGAGATATAGAGTTAAACTCTATAGCACGAATTAGGAGTAAGGAAAGAAGTGGAGTTTCTTAAATGTCTTATAGCCTCTCATTCATAAATGTGACGCGCTTCATACTCATCAACAAGACTCTACTCAATGTGGCTTATGAGACATCCTAGGATCTTTCTAAAATCTTGCGCTCTGAATACCAAGTTTGTCATGACCCAAGGTACCCCCTAGACGTGACATGGAGTATAAGACCCCGAAAGTCCACATACAAGCCACTTAGCATACATACATACAAGATCATAGAGATTTAAGAGTTCAAAACACAATGCCATATCAAAGCTTTTAAGAAAATAGCGGAAGTCTACATCTCATGTCTTAAAGCCAATGTAGTCATAAGAATGAAAAATAAGGTTTGGGACGTAACCCAATACAATGCCAAAATGAAAGAACATAAAAGGAACAACAACTAGGCTACGTCCTTGAATGGATGAGGACTCACCATGTCTTCACAATCCTTCTACTAAGCTCTAGCCACGAGTGGATGGAGAATCGCCAAGCCCTACATTAACATGTCAATGTAGGCAAAATTATGCGTTAGTACAATCAAGTACCAAGTATGATAGCAATGCACAAAAACATTTAAAACATGCTAAAACGGGACATTTTATGACATGCAATGACCAAACTAAACATGATAAAGGTTAGAAAACATAAAGCATAAACCACGGTCAAAGCAAGCTACACATCTTTACTTTACTTGAGAAATATCTTAAGAACACTTTAGTTCATTGGTTGTGGGAAGTAGCCCTAACCGACATATAAGGCCATGTGAACTATCAACATGGAATTCAGTGTATAACCCCACACCGATAGGGCCATCCTACTTGCCAAAGTAGGACCCTTTACTTAACACATAGCTTACCTGGATCCACTAACTAATGTCTATCATAGACCATCATCCTATGGTGGCACATAGTTTATGGGACATGGGTAATCGCCACTTGTCCACTCGGTGCTAAGCATAATTCCAACGGATTAGTCATAGTTCAATTATCATAGGTAGACATGAGTAGTCGCCTCTTGTCTACAATAGGGAACATGGGTGATCGCCTCTTGTCCCTTCATTAGAATAGCTCCTTAATCATCAATTCAAAGTTAGTTGAGCAAACACAGGTTCATAGACTTCATGTAATTCATCTCTTCACAATTCCACCCTACCAATCACGCATAGATCTCGAAATTTGGGGGGAATTCATGGGTTCATGGGGATTCATCTAATTTCATGAAATTCAACTCAATCTATACTTCAGAGTTCATAAATCAATCAATTATAGCAACATTACAAAGAATCCATAACATGGAAGAAAACCCTAAATTCAATTGATAGCTTCTAAGTTGAAAATTGGAGATTTTAGGGATTCCATGGAGGAAAGGGCTCCATGGATGAACACTATCTTACCTTAGGGTCTCAATTCCTTAAGTAATTTGACGAAGAAAGCTTGATTTCTTGAACCCTAGCTTGTCCTCTTCTTCTTCTTCTTCTTCTTCTTCTGACTTCTAGAGAGAGAAATATTTGAGAGAGGAGGGTTTGGGGAATTTTGTAAAGTGGTTGGAAAAGGGTAGATTTTAGGATTTAAAGGGCTTATATAGTGTTAGGAGAAGTTATAAACCGACTTAGATTAGTAAATAGGTCATTAGGTGAAAAGACCAAAGAGCCCCTCTTAAATAACTGTCGGACCCCTACCTACGGTGTGACCTATGGTCCGTAGGTCAGACCTACGACCCGTCCTATCCTTTCGTAGGTAGATTCAGAAACTGTCCATCTTGGACCCTGCAACAACGGTCCTATGTACGACTCGTGGGTCAACCGACGGACCGTACACAGTAACCGTAGGAGGTGTTCGATAGTTCAGGTGTGGTCAACCACATCATAAAGGAGTGACCCATAGAGACCATAGACTGAGTCTCAATCCACAGCTGAAGCCTCAACCCATAGACAAAGCATCAGACTCTCTCCTCCTCAGTGAGTAGAATCATAGTGAATTGGCGGGAGAGCTCGAGGAACCTCACCTCATACTTAGAAACTTTAATGAAGCCCTGCTCCAACCTGGAGAACTGATCCTATAAGTGATCTCTGACACTATGGGGGATGAACCTAGCTAAGAAGGCCTTGGAAAACTTGGTCCAAGTGACCGGAGGAGACCCAGATGGCCTTGTCTCAATGAAGGTACACCACCACTGCCTGGTTGGCCCATCCAACTGATAAGCAGTGAAGTCAGCGTCTCTCGACTCTACCACTCCCAAAGTATACAGCTGCTCATGGCAAGTGGTCAAAAACTCATGGGCATCCTCTCCCATAGCCCAGAAACCTTGGAGCTGAAAGCCTAAGGAACATTCCGAGTATCTTTTACTCCTCTAGCGTCATAACTCCGACAGCAATCACGGGTTGGACACCCCATGTGGTACCTGGGCCCGAGGTGCCTATGCTGCAGGCTGATCTATACTGACCTGGTGCTGGTGCTAGTGCTGGTCTTGGGCCTAATCCAAGCACAGTCGGGAGTTGAGTAATGGTTGCCTAAAGGTCTGAAGCAATAGTTGGTCTGGGTGGTGGCTGAGCTGGTCCCGACCCCACTAGCTGATCAAGAACCCAATCTGTTGGAGGTTCCGCTATTCGCTCCTAGCCTCTATCTTTATCTGGGGTGGTGGTGCACCCCTATTAAGAATGGGAGATCGACCCCTACCCCAAGCCGCCGCACAGCGCGTATGAACCATCCTGCAAAAAGAGTAAAACAAGTGAGATTTCATGAAACCAATTACACACGCACTACACGAATGTGATATAAAAGTGGAGAATTCCTAAAGACATCCTATAGCCTCCCAAAGATAGGGTATAGAAATCTCTGCACCAATCCGTAGGACTCGACAAGGTATTAGCTCTGTACAACTAAGACCGGTGAACCTTGCTCTGATACTAACTTATCACGACCCAATTGCTTGAGTCATAATGGCACCTATTATATTCCACCAGTAGTTAAGGCAACCCGTAACCTAGAACAACAAGTAATAAGTACAAGGGTAGAACTAAACAAAAGAACAACTTAAACAACAAATGAAATGGAAGCAAAATCTATACACAATGGAATCCCTCCCAGAACTTGAAAATCACGAGTACATAGCTATCTAACATGAAAATACATGTCCCAAAAGTGGACCACAACAAGTCGTCTCAAAGGAAAAAGACTAGTTAAACATATAAACAGAAGGAGACAGGCTGATCCACGATGTCAAGTGCTCACCCTCGTCTCCAATCCCCAAAAGCTACAAAAGATGGCACAGATGATCACCGTTGGTAGCTGGTACTAGGACCTGCATCATGAAATAGATGTAGAGTGTAGCATGAGTACCAAAACAAAGGTACTCAGAAGGCATCAAAGGCTGACTGAACAAGAAAGGTAAAAACAATATGAAAAGATAGAATCTAGACATAAACAGAGGTCCAAGCAGGTAAGAAAGGAAGCACGTGAGCATACCAAAAGTAAATATAAGTACAGCTAAACTAAACCTAGTTGGACCTCTATAAGCCTAGAAGCTACACTCATGCGCAAGTTTATATAAAAACCGAATAGACCCATAAATTCGACAGTCATATAGAATAGCTAAGACTACAAGAGCGAAGTGCCTCAAGTCTAGATCAAATAAGTGTACACCGAGCCTCGAATCCCAAGTGCTGGCCTCTAACCAGAGGTAACGGCCTCAAACCGTAAGCATCGACCTCGAACCAGAAGTAACAGCCTCTAATCGTAATCATCGGCCTTGAACTAAAAATAACAAATAATGGGACCGCCCATCCATTCAGTAAACTCTCATAGGTGTCAGCCGCTCGGCTAGTAAAAGGACACTCGGGGGAATGTCGACTTTGAAGAGAAGCTCATCACAATCAATCATTAGTGCCATCGTGGAATGACGTCCACACACAAAGAACCAACAGAAGGCTCCAAGCCTAGAACAATCCAAAACTAAGGCATTGGAGCCACAGAGATATGAGGAGAGAGAGGATAGAAGATCTCTAAAGCTACAAAATCGCCTAAACTAAGGCTCATGCTATCAGACTCAAGTCTGCTACTCCTGTCTATAGGGATCTAGTCCATCTGAAATGATGTCAGACACGAAACAAGGCTATAAGGCTCGCGAGTCTAATGCAACACTAGTCTATCCTAGACTAAGGCTGAACATGCTCAATACAACAAGTAACAACACAATTAATACACAACATCATGCAACGGCACACATAAACTCCAACTAGCATGGTACCAAACTTGAAACAAATGTCGATCAATCCTAAAACATGGTATCTAGGAAGAGAAATAAGAATAACTAGGTACCCGCCCCCAATTCACTCTAATCAATATGCATTCATGCATTCAGGCTCAATCCAAATAGAGAGGAAGTCTAGCCTACTTGTAGGCCGATCACGCGCGCTCCAAATCAAAAGGACAGAGCTTTTCCTTTCTGAACGGCCTCCGAACGCTGCCACGCTATCAAAAATAGGATCACAACATCAGTACAGTCATTTAGACACCAACAACACATAAAATGAAAATGAACCAATTTCAAAGTCAAATGGGAATTGTGGAACTCACATTAGAATTTCTGGAATTGACTCTGTCAAAAAGTCCTAAACCATGCCCCGAGCTTGTGTTCCAAAATTGAACATAATTCGGGGCTCAAAATAGAAAACAACAACAACATGCAACAAAAAAACAATTAAGTCAAATAGGCACTAGGACAAGAGCTAAAAATGAAATTTCACCTCGAACGGAGGTTCACTAACACTTTTTGATCACACCCCAATGTAGCCTCGATAATTCTTGATGCATGGGACTTTGAATCACCCAAAACAGACTAAAATTGAGCAAGAAATCTCTTGTGGAAACTATGCAATGGCTGCTGATCGCGGGTCTATCTTTATTTAAAAGGACAGACCCAACAACTCATCGTGATCACGGAGGCCAAGGCCTCATATCGCGGCAAACTCATAAATTGGGCATCACAAACGTGGAGAGAGCTCCCGCGAATGCAAAGGCAAGGGAAGCCAAGGTCCCGCGGTCGTGGTCATGTCCCTGCGAACACAAAGGCTTGCGAACGCGGACAAAACCACGTGAACGCAGTGACCAGGCCCACTGGATCTGTGAACGTGGTTTTGGTAAGTTTCCAAATCTTCGACGGGGCATTATGAACTCGTTCGAAACCCCATGTACGCAAATGAGATATGTAACCCTACCAAATTCGATATTCTAGACTCAATGGAGTAGTCGAAATTCTCATATGAGGTCATCTTAGCAAAAAATGGGTCACACCCCCAAACTCCCTTTTAAGCTAAAATCCATAAGCAGGCTCAGAAGCCTCTAGATCCAAACGAAGGGTCATTTGATAACGCTCAACCACACCTCTTACGATTCGGAATGTGGGCGATCGGTATGCAAGTATAAACCAAACGAAGAGTTGGGGTCGATCCCACGAGGAACAATGTGCAAGGCGAATGAAGAAACAAAGAATTACTAGCTACTAGTTTGAATCCGAAATATAAAATACAATTATAAAATGAAGATAACGAGTAACAAATTTAGGATAGGGGATAGAGGAGAACAAGGAACAAAGCTATATCGAACAAGATTACCAAAGTTGGGAATGGAAAATTGATCAAAATCCATACGATCCATTGCACATTAGCATCATACAATCTCAATTAATCATGGGTAAAATCATATATGCCTCGGACTTTAAATTATCTACCTAATTCTATCGAACATAGGCAAATATTTCTCAACTAGTTCTCACGAACCCAATCAAGTGGCAACACAAGCAATCTGATTGAAGGCAATGCAAGGATTCACTATTTCTAGCAACAATCCAACAAATGAGTTGTTAAACCTCAATTAATGCACCAATCAATCTTACCCAACCTCAATTAACTCTCACAAGCTAAATAAAAGTAGATGGGAAAGTCCTAGGAGTGATCAATTCCTTTGGAAAAGCAATTAAATCATGAGATCAATTGGATAATCAAAAACTCATTTCATAAATGATAAAGCATTCAACTAATTACAAAAGCACAAGATAGAAATCAAAAACCCACATATTGTTTATCACTAACACAATATCCAAATCACTAATCAACAATTAACACCTAGAATTCAACAATACAAAGCAAAGAGTTGAAGAAGGAATGAAAAATAATTACAAATCAAGCTCACAATCTTCACTCTCTTGGTTGATTCTTCAATGTCCAATCTGATTCTTTCTATCATGAATTCTCCCCAACTGGCTGTGTTTCAGTGTATATGGTGAATTAGGGTCCAAATGTGAATTTCCAGAACTGCCCAGACATCACTCGCCATTCTTCTCCGCGTTCGCGGAGCTCAGTATAATCGTACTCCGCATTCGTGGGGCTTGTTCGCATTTGCGGTACTTGACCTGAATGCACTCCGCGTTCGCGAAGTCTTCCCGCGTTCACGCCTCACAGCTGGCTTGCACTCCGCGTTCGCGCCTGGCTCTCCGCGTTCTTGGAGAGTACTTCACTTCCAGATCCAATTTTCATGTTTTTAGGCCTATTTTGCTCCAATTTTCATTCCTTTTCATCAAAGCTCCTTTTTCACCAACATGTACCTGAAACAACCATATTCAAAGGAAAGTTAGCTTCTTTCTCTACTTAAATATCACAAAATCGCAAGAAAGGACTCCAAATGAGTGAAAATCGCTCACTCATCATCGTTCTAGACCAAACTCAATATTTCGAAGCTAATCGCATTGACGAAATTTTCATCAAAGCTCGTTTACTCAGAATGTTGACTAAAGTCAAACTTAGGCCTTAACTTGAAAGTTAAAATGCCTAATAAAACAGACTTGCACTAAAAGTCTCGGGAGTCATGTCGACCAGGCTACTAGCCTAAAATGACCCTTACGGAGCTGATGTAATCACCAGAATTGGATTCTAAGGTCATATACTTGAACAGGTGACCGAACTGTCATAAAAATAAATGAATGACCAGGTGACCGAATTGTCAATCCCAGCAAGTCATAAATGACTTGGGGTCGTTATAGGAATGCTCTAAACGATAAACAGGTGGCATAAACACAGAAATGACCTAGAGTGTCATTACAGTAGGCTTTAGTAAAAAATTTATAATTAGATACAAAAAACGTGGAAAATTTGAATGATTACAACATTTGTTTCTCGCGCCCAAGAATAGAAGTCATAGATAAAAATGAAAGAAAAGAAAGACTCATACTAACCTTACTCCTCAAATGCAACAAAAAATTTCCACTTCTTCTCACGGTAGAAGGCGGTGAACAATTGCTAATCTTTGCAAAGACTCATAACCATATTCATGTGCATGTTCAACTTCACGTCCACTCCGACTTTTTTTGTGCCCATTGCTCTCTTCCAAAAATCCTTGATGGTTGTGGGAGCCTTCTTCTAATGTGCAGCCATGTAAGTGTTGGTAGAGGTTCAAATGAAAAGGCAAGAATGCTAAAGTTTTAATATCAAGTGTCAATTATTGTAGGATAAAATGATGATGAATTAAATAAATAAGGTAATTATGTGGATTAGGAAAAGACACAATTTTTTCTTGAAAACAAGTGACCGTTGGGTTTTTTTTAAAAGAACATAATAATAAATAGAGAAAATAAGTAAAATGCCAAAAGTTTGAGAAAAATAAATAAATATAAATCATAGCCTTAGAGAGTGTCACGTCACCGGGCTTAGAATTCTTTTTTATATATATACTAGTTTAGATACATGTGCGTTGCACGTGAATGTCAAACCATGTAGTACATTATTTTTTTTAGCTAATGTAAATATTATTAAGGTAAAGCTTTAAGTAATCGATTATAAAAGGAATAAAAAGTATAAGTTTCTATTAATAATGAATGTAAACATTCTTATGATTACTTACTGTGTGCATACTGAAAGTTGTGAAATCAATATCCCAAACATTTATATCTTGACTTTTTTTCTCCTTTTAAAAGTAATTGTGATGTGAAAATTAAAAAAGTCACTCTTAAAATCTCTTAATTACATCTCGTAAATATACCTTCTCCTTCCACCCCTATAATTCTTTGCTTAATTATTGTTGTATTGTTAGAGTTCCTGCTTTTAATACAGTATAAATAAAATAAATATAGATATAAAATATTAAAGATATACTAAATTGAGTATTTTAAGCTGGGGTATTATAGTAATTTAACATTCAAATTCTAAGGGTGTTCCAATTTGGCTGAAGTTCAAACTCAGTCAACAGCTGCAAATCATACTTTAGTTTTTAAGAAGAGAAGAATAGAAAACAGAGAAAATTTATAGTTTAAAAATGTGAGGAGACATTTCCATTCATAGTCAACAAAGGGTAGTTATGAACATGTGTTTTTTGCTCCTTATTAGAAAAGTCACAACTCTTCAAAAAAGTCATAACTCTTCAGAAAGGTCACAATTCATAAGAAAAGTTACAACTCTTTGAAAAAATAATAACCCTTTGGAAAAGTACAACCCTTCAATATAAAAAAGGTGTCTTCTTTTAATGTAATATAAGATATATAAATATAATATAAAATATAGATTATTTACTAAATTGGGTGTTTTAAGAAGAAGAAAAGAAAATAGAAAACATAAAAAATTTGTAGTTTAAAAATGTGAGAGAACCCCTCAATATATAGACAAAAAAAGAGTAATATGAACATGTGTTTATTGTGCCTTATCATAAAAGTCAAAATCCTTTGGAATATTCACAACCCTTCACAACTCATCGAAAAAGTCACAACTCTTTGGAAAAGGCATAACCCTTTAGAAAAGTCACAACCCTTTAATGTGAAAGGATGTCTGCTTTTACTATAATATTAATATAAATAAATATAGTATGAAATATAAGATGTACTAAATTGAGTGTTTTAAGAAGAAGAAAAAAATAAAACTTAGAAAAATTTCGTAGTTTTAAAATGTGAGGAAATTCTTCAATTTATAGACAACAAAGGGTAGTATGAATATGTGTTTATTATGCCTTAACAGAAAAGTTACAATCCTTCAGAAAAGTTACAATTCTTCAGAAAAGTCACAAGCTTTTGAAAAGATCACAACCCTTCTAAAAAGTCACAACTCTTTGAAAAAGTCACAATTCTTCGAAAAAATCACAATTCTTTGGAAAAGTAACAACCTTTAGGAAAAATCACAACCCTTCGGAAAAGTCACAACTCTTTGAAAAAGTCACAACCCTACGGAACTGTTACAACTCTTTCAAAAAGTCACAACCCTTCGGAAAAGTCACAATCATTTAATGTAAAAATATGTCTGCTTTTAAAATATTTTAAAGTATAAATAAATATAGTATGAAATATAGAAAATGTAATAAATTGGGTGTTTTAAGAAGAAGAAGGAGGAGGATAGAAAACTTAAAAGTTCTGAGTTTAAAAATGTGAGAGAACTCCTCTATTTATTACCAACAAAGGGTAGTACGAACAGATGCTCAAAAAAGTCATAACCATTCATAAAAGTCACAAGCCTCAGATTGGTCACAACTCATTAGAAAAGTCACAACTCTTTAAAAAAATCTGAACCCTTCGGAAAAGTCATAACTCTTTGAAAAAGTCATAACTCTTTTGAAAAAATCACAACTATTTGTAAAAGACACAACCCTTCGTAAAAGTCACAACCTACAATATGAAAATGTGTTTGCTTTTAATATAATATAAATATATAATATAAATAAATAATAAATAAGTAAATATAAATATAACATGAAATCTAAAAGATGTACTAAATTGGGTGTTTTAAGAAGAAGAACTGAAAACGTACGAAATTCATAGTTTAAAAATGTGAGGGAACGCCTTTATTTATAGACAAAAGGTAGTATGAACAAGTGTTTATTATTCCTTATCAGAAAAGACAACTCTTCAGAAAAGTCACAACCCTTTGATAAGATCACAACTTATCGAAAAAGTCATAATTTTTTTTTTGAAAAGTCACATCCTTTCAAAAAATATCACAACTCTTTAAAAAAGACACAATCCTTCAATGTAAAAAGATGTATGCTTTTAATATATTTTATAATATAAATAAATAATTAAATGTAATATAATATAAAATATAAAATATATACTAGATTAGGTGTTTTAAGTCGGGGATATTATAATAATTTAACATTCAAGTTAGGAAGTTCATGCTTTTAAGGTGGTATGTATATATATATATATATTAGTAACTCTAATATAGCTCAAATCAAAATCAAATTAATATTAATGCAAACAAAAATAATTAATTCAACACTAAGAATGACAATAATGTTGAATATATATTCTTTAATTTTACATTTATTTAGACAATTAAAATATATAATCTAATTTAATTTTTTTTTTAATATTTAGTCATGTAATTGATACTTATTAGACTTATTTTAGCACGATTTCATACTTTTAAATAATGATCATTTTCATTATGACTTATTTATTAATTTGCAATATTTGTTTTATGCGATTCCATTATCATTTTTTTTAAAATATTTTAATGTCATCACTCCTCTTATATTATATTTTATTTTCTTAAGAAACACCTTTGATAGTTGTATTTTGGTAGAACTAAAGAAATACTTGAAGTACAAGTTTTTTTTTTGGTTTTCCACTCGGTCTCCAGAGCCCACATTAGAGCTCCGACTAAATCTGGATCGCGCACTGCAGGGCCCATTTGGGGGTGACCCTCCCAACAAGATTTTCTCCATACCCAGGGCTCGAACCCGAGACCTCTAGTTAAGGGTAAAGCACTCCCACCAGTGCACCACAACCCATGTTGGTGAAGTACAAGTTAATTATATGTTTGTATGAACAGTTTATCGAAAAAATTTGAAAAACCCAAGGTTGAAAAATCCAAGTTTTATAATTTGATTTGATTTATAGATATAAAATTTTGACACAAATGGTTTGATTTGATATTTGAAAAACCTGAATCAACCCATCCATGTACACCCCTAGCTACAACCAGGTGATGTTCAACATGCCTTGTACACCCCTAGCTACAACCAGGTGATGTTCAACATGCCTGCTTGTATGCCAAGGGTATTTTGGGCAATTTTTATGTTGTGTTCTTTAAAGAAATAGTATTGAGGTCAAATTTATGTCATTAAAAAGTCAGGTGACATTTTCTTTACAGTTTGCTTGCTTTAGATAAGAAAATGTTTGCTTAAATGGATTTTAAAATGCTGCCTCAAAGTAATAGATATATTGAGGTCAATTTTAACTCATTAAAAGGTGAGGTGATATTTTGTAATTAAGAAAGAAGCGATTCAAACTATTAAAATGGTGGTCAATTACTTGTGAAAGCAATCTGTACCTATACCTCATTCATAATGCAGCCAGCATGTAAGGTAGCAATTCAATACTAGTTAGTTTCAACTTGTAAATGGAAGCAAAAGTAATTTACACTACATTTAAATTCATGAGAAGCAAAACCAGAAAAGGTTACTTTCACTTCCCTATATCTAGGTGCTTCTACATCACACACCTACATACATCAAATCTTACCTAATGCTTTCTTTTGATTCTATAACATAAATTGACAATCAAAGTCAAATTTCTGCCATATCACAAAATATTATTACTACTAGCTGACAAGATTGCATTAAAGACTCTACTCTTACTTTGTACATTTTCATAACTAAACAATTGTATTGTATTACCTATGCATTGACGTATGTGGCATTGGATACGTCATTGGAGCACCAGGAACAACTGCTCCAGGAATTGGAGGCCGGACTCCATATGCCATGTGTGTTGGTGGTGGAAGATTTACTGGTGTCCCAACTGCAGATACAAAGGGTCCCCCTATGGGTTGCCCAATGCTAGTTGCTCCATATATGCTAACACCAGGGGGAGCAGCTGGCAACGTTGTTTGTTGTTTGCTCAGTTTGCTAGAAGAACTTCCTGCAGCTGAGCCATTTGTTTGGCCAGTAATAGGACCTTGAGGCACTGAAACTTCTCCAGTGTTCACACTGGTGATGTCATGTATGCTTGACCGTCTCCTGTCCCTATTCATAGAGTTCAAACGAATAAAGTATTTTTGAGCATGACTGGCCACTTGTGTAGGAGTACGTGTCACAACAAAATTTCGGGAAATACTTCGCCAATCACCTTTTCCATATTTGTCCAATCCAACAAGGAACAATCTGTTTTCAAATCCACAGAGACAAAGCATTATGAGATTAATTATCAGTTCCCGTATAAAGACTGAGTTAGCACGACAAACACAAGTAGCAAAGCAGGAGAAAAGATGAGAAAGAGATTAATAAGTCATTTCAGAATGCACCACTTTTCAACTTCTCCAATCAGCACATAGCACACAAGCAAATTCAAACCATCCTGAATGGACACATTTATCAGGTAAATTTTAAAAGGATCTAGGTCAATATAGAAACTGAAAGCTAGTTCAGCAGTGCCCAGAGAGCAACAACGCCATTCAGAACATACTTTTTGACTTCTCAAGTTCTTTTTTCGATTAGTTCTATCTAATTCACTTTTTCTCCTATTATTGCATACTTCTATACAATGCACTCTTTTAACTACTATTGCATATATTCACAAGGCAAAATGAAAAGAGAGCCATCAAGTTAAAAGATATAAAAGCAGATTAACAGGTTATCAGAATTATAGGCTTCAGTTCAGTTATAAGGGAAATAAACTAACCCTTGTCAAGCTGGAGCTACTGGATCAACCTTAGCAATTTGTAGATTTAGACTATATTTCATTTTCTCATCCGTTTGCCTCCTATAGATTCAATATAGATAATGATGAGTAGGTATTTTACCAACTTATTAGACTCATATTCATTAATTATTGCTATGTTCTAATGCTAATCAAGGGGATTGGAAGCCCTAGTTCTCTTGTATGTAGACATTTCTTGAAAAAGAAATATTGAAGGATTTGGAATGAAAATTCTCTGAAACACACTGGCGTCCAACAAGAGGCAACCGGCGTCTCGCCAGCTGGAAATGGAAGAAACTCTTTGAAGCACCGACGCTGAATAATTGATCATCGGCGTTTCGCCGATCCAAGCATAGGTCCTACTATAAGAAGACACATTGAAGCGGCACCGCAACTGGCGCTGGACGTTTCTGAATCAGGGTTCCCGCCAGTTTAGCACAAGTGGAATCAGAAGCTGAAGGGCAAAATTGTACTTGATGACGAAAGTGCTTCATTTGGAAAGTTTCAAGGACTAAATTAGAATGTGTAATTATGTACTCTTATATTCTTCCAAATTGGGAATAGTATTTGGAGGGAGACTTCCATTAGAAAAAAGTAGAGATAGAAATTAGCTTAGAATTCTTACTTGCTAAAGAAGAAACTCAAATTGTGTACATCTTCAAGCTTGAATTCAACTTTGGTTACCAATTATGCTTGAAATGGAGCTCTCCTTTATGGGTATAATCTTTGTTTCTCCATTTATGAGCAGCTAAATCTGTAGCTAGATGTCATGTCCCGCCACTTTAACGTCTCACTTAAAGCAGAAGATTGAAGATTAAGTGAGCTAGAAGAGGGGAGAAGGAGCTAGAGTCTTCAAGAGATTTATGGAAGACTCTAGAGCATCCTAGATATTTTTAGAAGGCTTTGGAATTCTGTAGAGTTTGTAGAGAATTCTAGAACAGAGACTAAGTTGTAAATACTTAGGGACTTGTAAAGTAATTTTTATTTACACTTTGGCCCCTAGGAGGTAGTATAAATAGAAGGGGCCTCTCATTTTTCAAACCATCCAAGCAAGTGTAAGCATTCTCCAAGCAATACAACAAAGCCTTCTTTTTTAAATCTCTCTAAGTCTTTCTTTCTCATTCTCTTAGCGATCCAAGTCTTAAAAGGCTTACTTGAGCTTACAAGATCGTGAAAGAATCGTGAGTAGGTTGTCAGGTACTGTACGGAGTGCTAGAAGAAGTCTAAGTCCGTGACAATGTGGTATCAGAGAAAAGATTCGTACTAAGGGAATGGCCAACGAAGGAGAAGTAAACGCCGCTAGCACCACCAACGTCCGACTGGATGGTGGAAAGAAGAATCGCAAGGGCAGGAAGCACCAAAAGAGTAGCGAGGAAATGCTGCTCGACCCTACACCAAGCGAGGCCCTAATATCTAACCCACCTTCGACCACTGAAGCGAGTGACGACGAACTTGACGTCGCACCCGGAGAAGAGTGGGTCGCAAGGGTTGAGGTTGCAAGGCAGGCCGTTGAGATCTTAGGTAAGCGCTTGAACGAGGTCGATGGCAAGTTCAAGACTCTGGAGGATTTCACCCTTGAGGAGAATGACCACATCCGCAAGGAGTTGGAGGGCCGTCAGCGTGCCGAGTACGAGATGAAGGAGGCCATCACTTCCTTGGAGTGTCGGCTCATGGAGGCACTACGCACGATTGAGACCATGAGGGCCGAGATGCAAGCACACAAGGAAGGCGTGGAAGTTGGAGGATCACCGTCGCTCGGCCGAGATAGGGAGGCCAAGGTCGAGGCTCCCAAGCCACTTATGTTCAAAGGCGTCTGTGAGGCGCAAGAGGTGGAGAATTTCTTATGGCACTTGGATAATTACTTCAAGTGTAACCGAGTAAGGAGAGACGAGAACAAGATCAACACTGCCGTGTTGTATCTTTCGGAGATGGCCATGCTATGATGGAGGCGCAAGGAGTCCGAGATAGGGAAGGGGTCGTGCAGTATCAACACTTGGGAGCAATTCCGAGATGAGTTCAAGAAGCCCTTCTTCCCTAACAACGTCATCTATGAAGCCAAGCGCAAGTTCGGGGAGCTGAAGCAAACAGGCAGCATTCGGGCGTACGTGAAGGAATTTACCACTCTCTCACGCTTCAGATTCCCAACCTGACCGACGAGGACATGTTGTTCCACTTCATGGACGGATTGCAGAACTGGAGCAAAATGGAGCTGGAACGACGACAAGTCAAGACCATAGATGAGGTCATCACTCAAACCGAATCCTTAACCGACTTTAAACATGACAGGCACGACAAGGGTAAAGGCCAGGACACAAGGAGTAGTCATGCTAAAGGTGGGGGAGATCGTGGCCAAGGCAAGGAGCAACAGGTAAATCCTAAGTAGCACGACTCCAACAAGTCAGACGGCAAGCGATTTGGGCGCCAGAACTATGCCGAGAAGAAGGCGCAGCCAGCAAAGGGAGATAGGTGCTATATATGCAGAGGTCCACACGGCTATGCCAGGTGCCCCCATATGAAGAACCTTGGTGCTATCCTGAAGGAACGAAAGGAGAAGGAGGCGCAGGAGCAAGCACATGAGGGCACGACGCAGCTGGGCATGGTCGGACTATGCGGGGCTATTGCGTGGCAAGGAAGCCAGAGGAGTATAGCACACAGTACGTGGACATCTCCATCAACGGACGGCCAGCTCGGGCCATGGTAGATTCGGGTGCAGAGGCTAACATCATGACCAAGACGGCAGCAACAAGATTGGGGTTGAGTTACGAGCCAAGCAACACACGCCTCAAGACGATCAATGCACCATAAACTCCTGTGTGTGGAGTTGCTCAAGGAATGAGCATCACGTTGGGCACATGGCAAGGTAAGACCAACTTCACTGTTGCTCCCTTAGATATTTTTGATATCATACTAGGGCAAGAGTTCTTCCAGAACTGCCACACGATGATCGATCCTTACCTTCAACGGTTCTTAGTCGTGGAACAGGAAGGATCATGCACGGTACCTCTAGTCAAGGTACCGAAGAAGGAAGGACAAGCCCACTTGTCGGCCATGCAGATTGTGAAGGGCCTTAAGAAGGGGGAGCCAACGTTCATCGCCACCATTGCAAGTTCAGGAGAAGACAATGGTGCTAAGGAGTCCTTGCCACCGGTCATAGAGAAGGTTTTGGAAGAAAACAAGGACGTGATGCCGGAAGAGCTGCCAAGACATTTACCTCCGAGGTGCGAGGTAGATCACAAGAACGAGTTGGAGCTTGGAGCTAAGCCACCCGCACATGCTCCTTATCACATGGCTCCACCCGACTTAGAGGAGCTAAGAAAGCAGTTGAGAGAGCTCCTAGAAGCCGGTGGTCACATTCGCCCGTCCAAAGCACCTTATGGCGCGCCGATCTTGTTCCAGAAGAAGAAAGATGGGTCATTGCGCCTATGCATCGACTACTGGGCGCTCAACAAGGTGATGATCAAGAACAAGTACCCCATCCCGCTTATTGCCGACCTGTTCGATAGACTTGGACAGGCCAAGTACTTCACCAAGGTGGATCTCCGGAAAGGCTACTACTAGGTGCGTAGAGCAGAAGGGGATGAGCCGAAGACAACGTGCGTGACAAGATACGGAGCCTACGTTAGTGATGCCCTTTGGCTTAACCAACGCACCTCCCACCTTTTGCACGTTGATGAACAAGATCTTTCATCCCTACTTGGATTAGTTCGTGGTAGTGTACTTGGATGACATTGTCATCTATAGTAACACCTTGGAGGAGCATGTGGAGCACCTGAAGAAGGTTTTCCAAGTCCTACGGGAAAACCAACTCTACATCAAGCGGGAGAAATGTGAGTTCGCCCAGCACAAGGTACACTTCTTGGGGTACATTATTAGCCAAGGTGAACTACGAATGGGCGAGGTGAAGATACGGGCAATCAAAGAGTGGGAGGCGCCCACTAAGGTGACCGTGCTAAGGTCTTTCCTTGGACTTGCGAACTACTATCGCAGGTTCATAAGTCGCTACTCCACCAAGGCCGCTCCACTGACCGAACTGTTGAAGAAGAATAAGCCGTGGGTTTGGAGCGAGGAGTGCCAAAGAGCGTTCGAAAGTCTCAAGGCCACAATAACGGAGGAACCGGTCTTGACGCTGCCCGACTTCTTAAAGACCTTTGAGGTACATATGGATGCTTTAGATTTCTCCATTGGAGGAGTCTTAATGCAAGATAGACACCCTATAGAGTTTGAAAGCCGCAAATTGAATGAGACCAAATGGCGCTACACAGTGCAGAAGAAAGAGATGACGGTTATTGTACATTGCCTACGCACGTGGAGACACTACTTACTAGGCTCCAAGTTCGTGGTCAAGATGGACAACGTGGCCACTAGCTACTTCCAATCACAAAAGAAGATCACGCCGAAGCAAGCTAGATGGCAAGACTTCCTGGCCGAGTTTGACTATGTGCTGGAGTACAAACCAGGAAGGGGCAATGTTGTAGCCGACGCATTAAGTGGAAAGGCCGAGCTTGTTGTCATCACTACAGCTCATTGCGATATTCAGGAAGCTATCAAGGATGGCCTGCAGCACGATCCAGAGGCAAAGAAGCTTATGGAACTAGCCGCTCAAGGTAATACGAGACACTTCTGGATAAAAGACGGCCTACTTCTCATCGCCGATCCAAGGGTCTATGTACCCAAGTATGGGTCTATTAGGCGGCTAATCATCAAGGAAAGCCACGACAACCGTGGGCCGGGCATCCAGGGCAGCGGCGAACGAAGGCATTGATCGAGGCTATATATTATTGGTTGCGCATGCGAGATGACATAGAATGCTATGTGCAGACATGTCTTGTGTGCCAGTAAGACAAGACGGAGCAGTGGCGACCAGGTGGACTATTAGAGCCCCTACCCGTGGCCAAACGTCCGTGGGAGAGCGTAACCATGGACTTCATCACATCCTTGCCAAAGTCAGATGGGTACGGGACAATTATGGTCGTGGTGTATAGGTTTGCAAAGTATGCTACCTTCATGCCTGCCACAGCCGGTTGCACAGCAAAGGAGGCTGCCCGATTGTTTTTCAAGAATATAGTGAAGTATTGGGGATTACCAAGGCATGTCATAAGTGACCGAGACCCCCGCTTCACTAGGAACTTTTGGAGAGAGATGTTTGACATCCTTGGCAAGGAGCTACATTTCTCCACAAGTTTCCACCCGCAAACCGACGGTCAGACAGAGCGTGTCAATGTCCTGCTAGAGTGCTACCTTAGGCACTATGTTAGTACCCACCAAAAGGATTGGGCAAAGCTCCTTGACATGACGCAGTTCTCTTATAATTTGCAAAGGAGCGAGGCTACCGGGCACACACCGTTTGAGTTGGCAACTGGCCAACAACCCCAAACTCCACACTCGCTACCAGATGCCTTTCAAGGGAAGAGTTTGGGAGCCTACCATCTAGCCAAGGGATGGGAGGAGCAGCTTGACACTGCTAAGTCTTACTTGGACAAGGCAGCCAAAATGATGAAGTTTGACATTGAAATATCTAATTGCACAAACAAGATCAAGTTTAAGGCATTTATGAGTCATGAACTAGACTAGAGCCCTAACAAAGTATTGGCTTACTATATCCGAAGACGAAATACAATCCACTAAATATCTTTTGAAATAGGAAAAATTTTGTGCACCGCAGCGATTTAACACAGTATAAGCTTACACCACTAGGAAATCAAATGCTACATATTATATTACCAACAGGAATAGCTCAATTCAAGTTGGGTCAGTCATATGAATTCCTACTGTTTCATTTAAGCTCATATCATATCATCATACTGAACAAAATGAAAGTGAACAACAACAACACTGAAGAAGTTTAAATGATTAAGATCTATAACAAAGTCTTAATATCATTAAGATGTCGATTTAAGAATTTCTACAAAAATGACAATTCATCACTACTCCATCTACTTTCACCCACCACCCACAACCACCATTTCAGTCACAACTATCACCACAGTTGACCACCACCACCTACCATCCACAACCACCATTCTCAGCCTATCCACAACCACCACTACCACCAATTACCAAAATCAATCATCATCACTATAAGTCATGCAATCATCACCGCCAACCATTATTACATCCACTAATCACTATCGATAATTACTACCATTAGTCAACATTATATATCGTTAACCGTCATCATCATTCACCACCATCATAAGCCATCAATATCATTCCACTACTAATTATCAATCGTCACCACTAGGGGGTATCAAATGGGCGGGTTGGGTTGAAATTGAAGATATTAAAATGGGTTGATATAGAAATTGGATTGGATCCTAACCCGCCCAAGTTTACTTTAGGCTCAAATGGGATTTAAAACGGGTTGGGTCTTGACCCGCCCAATTGGACCCGCTTAATCTCAATAATTTTAATATACTGTTATTTAAGTTTTATAACCACAATTAGAATTTCAACTCAAGAAATTTTTTTTAAAAAAAGCTATAAATGGATAGATAAATCCTAAAAGATATAAAATAGATAGTAATTCATAACTTAGAACATACATTACATCAATGCAAATAAAGAGTCTTAAAAAGGTTGAAATTAGAGATTAAATTGGGTTCAATTGAGGATTCTCTTAGAATGGTTTAAGGCTTGAATGGGTTGAGATTGAACCCAATTCAAATAATCTTGAGCCCAACCCTTAAAATTCTGAGCGGGTTGGGCGGGTTACCTATAGTTGGACTCATTTTTTACTCCCCTAGTCACCACCAACAACCATGATTAATCACTACTGTCAACCATTGCACCATAAGATGCTACCCATAATGACCATCATCAGTTAACACCATCACAAATTGACACACACAATTACCATCGTTAGTCATCACCACCACCATATACAAAATTTAAAATATTTTATTGATATAATATCATATCCATTTAGTAATTTATTTGAATTTTATGTTTATTATTTTTTAGTCAAAGATAAATTTTATACATTCAGATGTTGAGAAAACAAACAGTATTATCTATTTAATATTTAGATCTTACTGCAATATATTAATATTCAGATGTGTATTCAAATCAGACCTCTAAATCTTAATGCAGATCTTAATAGTTAGATACGCATTCAGATTCAAACGATTTAATCTCAATGAAAACAAATGAGGCCTTTTAAGTCTACCCCGTTCCTTTTTAACACCTTTATCATAGTTTCACAACTATAAACCAGTGCATCCTTAGAATGATGAAGAACACGTTCAAACCATCTCAAGCGACCTTTTCGAATTCTATCATCGAAACATGCTACTTGCACCTTATAACGAATGTAGTCATTTTTTAATCTTATTTAATTTGGTATGACTGCACATCCATCTTAGCATCCGCATCTTTCCAACACTCATCTTGTGGATATGTTGGACTTTAGCAGCCTAGCATTCTCTCCATATAACATTGTCGGTTCATAATTGTTCTATAGAACTTACCCTTTCACTTTGGAACACATCCTTCCATCACATAATTACTTGGCAGCACTTCTTTGTTTCAAGTATCCAATTTAAATCCTACGAGTACATCTTCATCTATCATTTCATTCTTCTCTTGAACAATCAGATATCTAAATTGTTTGCATTTTGACACTGATGTGAGCCAAAAATGCATATCTTTAATCATTATTTGCCTCACATTTATTCTTTGTATTTGTCCTTTTTGAGCATGAATTTTATGGATTGTGCTAAATAATATATTTTATTTGTAGGATTAAATTGATATGAAGCTGAAGAAATTTGAAGCTAAAACGAAATAAAGATGGAAGGTTGAAAAAGGAAATCAAGCAGGCAGCTTAATAGATTAAATTGAATATAATAATATATAAGTAATATATTAGAAGAGCAGCCATAGAGATTCAGTTGCAATATAACAAATGCTGCCACGTGGAAGCCAATAAACGCAGCAGCAAACAAAATTGGAGGCGGCGGTACTATTTACGTAGAATTCCAATTCTTTTGGGTTTTGGGTTCCTAATTTGTTTTGGACTCAATTGCTTTTATTTAGGGTTTTCTATATCTATAAATAGTCCATAGCAATAATTATTACGGGAGAAGGATACAATGTAGAAAATAACTTTTGATTTAGGGTTTCATCTTTTCTTCTCTTTTATTTATTTTACATCTTTTCTTTGAATGATTCGTTGTGATTGCTCTATGTCTATGTGGAGTTAAACTTCTCGTTCTTGGATTATATTTACCTACAAAATGATTGTTTGGTGATTTTGATTCGGCATAATTGTTTATCATATTGGTTGTTCTTATATTCTTGTGATTACTATCTTGATGCTTAGCCACCATTAGAATAAATTTATTGTCTTCTTTTGAACTCGGGAGAGGAATAGAGGGATAGAACGTGGAATATAAGGAGCATGATCTTTTCTTGCATATCACTTGAATTGATTTGTGTCTAGGATAAGGATATACCTAGGTGCCTTGCTTGGCTCAAATACGGGAAGACAACGTAATGCTCCATAGTTGGTTCAGTCTATCCCCGCTCAACGATGTAGTTAGGTTGTCAATTGTGGTAGACAGTTAGAGGTCGGGAGATCATGACTATATTATCAATCCCGTGAATCAACAACTAGATAATCAAATAAGTTGATGAAATTGATGCTAAACATGATTGTTGGTTAAATCATAATTCTAGATCGATTCATTCATTGATTGTGTAAGCATCTATCTTTTATTAGTTAATTATTTTTTTATTATTTTATCTTTATTTTTAGTTAATATATATTCATCTTTGAAATCCTCCCCTTAAATAAATAATCACGATTAGTATAATTTAGTAAATAGTTAATTGACAAGTCATTTGGGTTCGATAATTCGGTTTCTAAAAGAACCACTTTATTACTTGCGTGACCACGTACACTTGCGCGTGCAATTGGGAGCAACAAGTTTTTGGCGACAACCCAACTGATTGAAGGAAAAGTTGAGCTCACACAAGAAATAGATCAATTTGGGTCAGATATTCATGACTTGGAGGCTCACTTGAACAAAAAGGTTGAGGTGTCTAATGCCCAATCACCAATTGTTGTGGATGATGACCAACTAGTGGAGCAAAAAGAGGAATTCCAACCATTCAACTATACCTTATTCCTTAATGTCAATGTTGAGAAAGAGTACAAAAGTGAGAATGTTGTAAATAATACTGCTTTGGAATTGAGGCATCTCGGACCCCATTCTAAACATTTTTCTACATTATGCTTGGATGACGATATGAAATTCGAGTCTTCTGAACTAATAGAGGAGTGTCTAGATGAGGAACAATGCCCCTACATTCTAAAGTTTTCTAATCCACGTAGACAAAACGACATTCCTCACATAAGGGCCAAGAAGTGCAAGATGCCACATTTATTACTTGGCTCCTTTATCTTTATACCACCGCCCCTAGAGAGGAGCAGAAAAATTGGTGCGAAGTTAGGGGTACAATTCATAAGTTCAAAGTGAAAAGAAAAGTGGTGAATTTACTTAGGTCGTGCCGCGAAATTAAATCAGGCGCTTATTGGGAGGCAACCCAATTTATAGTGTAGCTTTTTATTTTTATATTTTATAGTGTCACTTTTTTTCTTTTGATCTTATTTTTGCAGATTAGGGGAAGTTTGAGTACCCAAGAATTTGAAGCAAAAGAGCACGTTTGAGCATAAGTGTGGGATGCGTACGACCCTTGATGAAAATTAAGAGAACATGCTACTAGCTAGGCCTAAAGGCCTCAGGAAGTTTTCATAACCCTTGTTTTAAATTTTAATTGATGCTTTGGGGGCATATCATCTTTTTAAGTGTGGGGTAGAAGAATGAATTCCTAATTTTTACTGTATTATTGAGTCTTTTCTTTTTTAGGATGGGTTCCTTGACTTTTGTTTTCGGTTCTTTTCCTGAGGATAGTCCCTTTGAACCAACAGGGAGTAGATTTTTTCTTTTTGTTTTTATTTTTATTTTTTTTTGGAGAGAAAATAAAAGACCCTTTTGACTTGTTTGATACTTGCGATCTAGGCCTAATTTTGAGTAATACTTTCTTGTGAATGCTTGATTTCTAATGAAATTGCAAACTCTTTGACACCGAGGATCATGGTTGTGACTTTGTAAATAGCTTATTTTATTTTGTAATTTGTTATGATCATGTCTCTCTTAGAAGTGGAATTGATCCATCTTGATTGATACTTGTGCCATGTGTGGTGAGAATTTGTTTATTGCATGTTTTGCATCTTAGTCGAGAACTTGCCCTGCATGTTATTGAAGCGAAATAAAAAGTATTGCTTTGTTTAGGAGATGATAATAGGTTTTCTTTGATTTGTCTTGTGAATTTTAGCCTTTTCAGATATTATATCACTAGTTAGCCCTTTAGAGCCTGTAGCCTTTTGTTGGTAGCCATATTTTTGCCTTGACTCTTTTGTTGAATCCCTAGTTTTTGCACCTTGCTTCCTTGAACACTGTAGCATAGACTTATTATAATTGTTAATTCTGAAGAAAAGGGGATAGTTGAGTGAAAAAGGTAGTCAACGATAGCTACAAAGCGTGAAAAAGCCCTCTTCGAAAAAATGTGATGAAAAAGAATGTGATATGAAAAAGAAAAAAAAAGGAGAAAAAGAAAAAAAATCCTTTGAAAAATAAATAAATTATTATTGTAGAAAAAAAATGATGGAAGTATTCTTGAGATGATGAGAACTACTTGTGAAATAATTGTTGAAGAGAGGGCTGAAAATAAAGAGAAGAAAATAATGGGTAATGAAGTCTAAAATTGCAAAGTGCTTAAGGAAGTGTAAGTCACTATTATATAGTTTCCTACCCGTCCCCTAGCCTATATTACAACCCGTTAAAGTCCTATTTGATTCTATTCGAGCATGCTTAATTAGTGGAGATGTACATAATGGGCAATCCTATGATTTTTTGTGCATACATGTGAATTTTATTTCTGAGTGTGAGAGTTGTTCTTTGATGCTAAGTCCTTAATTTATATTCAATCTTTTGAATTGAGTGTGTGGACTATTTCTTCTTGTGAGGACACTTGTTTCATGGTGGATAGGTGATTTTAGTAGCTTTCTTTGATGATAGTAGGTGAGCAAGCTTAAATTTGATGGTTCAAAGTTTTTCCTTGAGGTTAAGAGTTTAGAGGTTTATTGTTTATTTGGATGTTCGCATAATGAGCGGGAATTGTACTTGATGTTTTGAAATTTCTATATGGCATAATTGTTTGTATCAACTAAAGTGGTGGCATTCCTAGTATGATTTTTTTAGATGAGCTTTAATGCTTGCTCGAGAACGAGCAAAAGTTTAAGTGTGGGGTGTTGATGTGAGCCAAAAATGCATATCTTTAATCATTATTTGCCTCACATTTATTATTTGTATTTGTCCTTTTTTAGCATGAATTTTATGGATTGTGCTAAATAGTATATTTTATTTGTAGGATTAAATTGATATGAAGATGAAGAAGTTTGGAGTTAAAACGAAATAAAGATAGAAGGTTGAAGAAGGAAATCAAGCAGACAGCTTAATGAATTAAATTGAATATAATAATATACAAGTAATATATAAGAAGAGCAGCCGTAGAGATTTAGTTGCAATAAACAATGCTGCCACGTGGCAGCCAATAAACGCAGCAGCAAACAAAATTGGAGGCGGCGGTACTGTTTACGTAAAAGCGGTATTGTTTACGTAGAATTCCAATTCTTTTGGGTTTTGGGTTCCTAATTTGTTTTGGACTCAATTACTTTTATTTAGGGTTTTCTATATCTATAAATAGTCCATAGCAATAATTATCAAGGGAGGAGGATACAATGTAAAAAATAACTTTTGATTTAGGGTTTCATCTTTTCTTCTCTTTTATTTATTTTACTTCTTTTCTTTGAATGATTCGTTGTAATTGCTCTATGTCTGTGTGGAGTTAAACTTCTCATTCTTGGATTATATTTACTTACAAAATGATTGTTTGGTGATTTTGATTCGGCATAATTGTTTATCATATTGGTTGTTCTTATATTCTTGTGATTACTATTTTGATGCTTGGCCACCATTAGAATAAATTTATTGTCTTCTTTTGAACTCAGGAGAGGAATAGAGGGATAGAACGTGGAACATAAGCAGCATGATCTTTTCTTGCATATCACTTGAATTGATTTGTGTCTAGGATAGGGATATACCTAGTTGCCTTGCTTGGCTCAAATACGGGAAGACAACGTAATGCTCCATAGTTGGTTCAATTTATCCTTGCTCAACGATGTAGTTAGGCTGTCAATTGTGGTAGACGGTTAGAGGTCGAGGGATCATGACTATATTATCAATCCCGTGAATCAACAACTAGATAATCAAATAAGTTGATGAAATTGATGCTAAACATGATTGTTAGTTAAATCATAATTCTAGATCGATTCATTCATTGATTGTGTAAACATCTATCTTTTATTAGTTAATTGTTTTTTTATTATTTTATCTTTATTTTTAGTTTATATATATTCATCTTTGAAATCCTCCCCTAAAATAAATAATCACGATTAGTTTAATTTAGTAAATAGTTAATTGACAAGTCATTTGGGTTCGATAATTCGGTTTCTAAAAGAACCACTTTATTGCTTGCGCGATCACGTGCACTTGCGTGTACAATTGGGAGCAACAGTCACCACAATTCCATCTAACCTTTTTATCTTCTTGTGTTGACTGAACCTGCAATGCATGTATTTAGTCATACTTCTACTTATCCTAAAATCCTTGCTCTCTACCGTGCTTCTTCATAGTTCAAGATTCTAATTGACATCCTCGTTAGTTTTGTCAATTGTTTTGAAATTGGAAAATTAAAATCCCTCAATTATTAGTAAAACACAATATCGATAAATAGAATACATCATGGAACCTCATTTTGTATTGTGTTGATTAGCTCATCCATAACTAGGGTAAACAAGTAGGGCTCAATGTCAATCCTTGGTGTGAACCCGTTGTTATATAAAACTCCTCTATATCACCTACTATTGTATTCTCGCTAGTGACAGCTCCTTCAATGCACGTACTTTATGGCATTTATTTATATTTTTAATTTAATATGAATTCATTCTTCTCCATCACCCAACTAAAAGACCTTCTATGGTACTCTATCATATGCTTTCCTTTGATCAATAAATACCATGGGCAGATCTTTCTTCTTTTCACGATAGATTTCCATCAATCTTCTTAGCAAGTATATAGTAGATATATCGGGCATAAATCCAAATTAGATCCGTTTTTCATTTTTGTCGTGTTCCTAAGTCAATGCTCGATCACTCTTTTTCCAGAGTTCCATCATATAACTCAAGGTTCAATGCCATGATAGTAAGCACAATTTTGAATATCTCTTTTGTTCTTATAAATCGGAATCACTGTACTCTTCCTCCATTCATTGGGCATCCTACCACTTCTTAGTATAACATTGAATAGCTTGGTGAGTCATTCTACTCCAACCTCTCCAAGACACTTCCAAACCTCTATAAAGATACTATCAGGATCACAAGCTTTCCTCATATATTTCATGGCATCTTTTATCTCTATCTGCCTAATTCTATGAGTGTGCCTAAAGTTTCTATCATTCCCAGATGTATGCAGGTCTAAAATAGTATTCTCTTTGTTCGAGTTGAACAATTGATCAAAATTGTCTCTCCATCTCTCCTTGATTTCATTATCTCGTGCCAACACTTTAAGAATCATCCTTAGCACAGTCTTCCTGGTTTAAGTCCTTATCCTTCTTTCTTAGTCGTGCTAATTTAAACAATTAATTTTCCCCTTCTCGTGTCCCTAGTTATTTATACAACCCATCTAAAGCTTCCCCTTGGGTTCTACTAATAGCCTTCTTAGCTTCCCTCTTAGCTCTCTTGTATTCTTCAAAGGCTTCTCCGTCGTCTACTTTTTTTGAACTTTTGACCCCTGTTCTTAAGGTAAATGTTTTTTTGAGCGATTGACAGCTGATAGATATTTCTAAATGCTCAACATAGACCATAAAACTGAAAATCTCTATGTTCTTGTTTTCCAATACGTACTATCAAGTAACAAATTCTACTTAATATTTATCCATGGACAATAGTCAATATCACGAGATGCAGTCCTTTATTCGTGCATTCTTTTTGTAAGAGTTCACCAGCTTCTTCATATAATACTATATTAACTGGCCTCAAATTATTACCATTTAAAATCCTACTAATATATATCTGGAGAAATAACCTCTCTATTTCTTATTACCCCTTAGAGAGAGAGAGCTCTTACTGTCACCAAGTTCATCAGGAGGAGCAAGAATGGATCAGCCAACAGATGCTAACTATTCTCCTTGACTCAGCCTATTAATTATTTTTTTTCTTCAAATAGTGGACATCCAATTCTATCATATGTCATCATGGGTATTCACGTGTTGAGCTTAATATAATCTGGATCAGCTAGTTAAAAGGTAGTGAAAGCTCCTATTCCACAATTAAATCTTGACAATGACCTATTAATTACAGAATAATGCTTCTAGTAGCCAAGAAAGCAACAACAACATACCCAGTATAATCCTACAAGTGGGGTCTGGGGAGGGTGGTGTGTCGCAGCCTTACCCTTACCTTATGAAGGTAAAGAGGTTGTTTCCAATAGACCTTTGGCTCAAGTAAAGCATATTCAAAAAATAAGCAAGTAAAACGAATACAATAGCGAAGAAGCCATGCTGAAAATAATTAATAGTTGCCAAGATAGCAGATTTGAACTTATAGCCTTGAAAAGTTTTTTATGTATGTATCCATAAGACATCACTTCTCCAACGAAAAATGATAGGCAATTTTTCACATTGGCCAATACATTCATTTGAAGTGCTAATAAGAAGTTCTGTTTTTAGCAAGACCAGTGGCCTGTAAATTTTTAAAATTTTGCGCACATCAATCAATCTTTGATATCCACCAACTATGGAAAAAACTTTAAACTTAAGCCCGAGCCCCATGTTACTCGACTTCATAACCAAATATGCATACCAAGTCAGGTCAAACTATAGTGGGTCAAGACTTGCGTCCTCCCCCACCCCATTTACATCCCTAGGTAAGAGCATAGTCCGTGATGTGTGGGTTAGGCGCACGTTACGGATTAGAATCCGGCTACATACGAAAGCTTGGGATTTAGGTTGACAGGCGTAGAAAGGTGGCCCATTATTCACGGGTTTGGAACCTGAGCTACTGGTCAGATTTCTCGGTTATTAACAAAAAAGTAGTAATTTGACTAAATGGATTAATGTACTTTGTGAGAACGACCTAATTAACCAAAAAGTTGTTGGGACGCTAACAATGTAATTATAATAGCAATAGCAACCTCCAAGTCAGTTCTCACAGAAAACCTTAAATAATACTACTATTTACACATATAACAGAAAACCTTAGATACTACTACTATTTACAATTATGAATTATGAATGCTGACCTACATAAAAGTTATATTCATAGACATGTACATATGTTGGAGGTGGCCTTTTAATTAGATTATCCCTGCCTTGTCATTGCAAGGGTGAATTCAGTGTTGAATTAAGGAAGGTTACTACTAATATCTTGAAACTATGTATCCTAATAGAACTATTTTCAGCTATGAATCCTCAGTGACTCAGTCAATTAAAACACCAATAATTGCAGAGACTATTTTTCTTTTGTTTTGTTTGAATTATGCAGCATCCGCTCATATGTTACCATTATTTTCTTTAAAAAAAAGAGAGTTTCAGCTTATTGTTCTTCAATAATAGGGTTGTTAGGCTGATACCAGATTTTGACAAAATCGTGTTTTGCAGACTAGTAGAAAAATAAAAAGAATCTAACCTGCCTTGTTGACAAAATGATGCAATTAATGATATCCTTTGAATGTAAAGCAATGGTTACTGACCTATGCTCATCCTCTGTCCAAGCAATGCCTTTGCGGCGCTCCTGATCTGCCCTCGTAGACGTACCTCCATGATTTGATTCACCATTTAAATTCCCACTCTTCTTTCCTGTTTCATCATCACCACCATGACTCGTAGAACTATCTGAAGAAGAGTTATAACAAGGTAACGGAACAGACCCAGACTCGATCCGGCTAACATCATCTAGTAAGAGGTCGAAGTGATGCTTAATCTCTTGTAATGTTTTTCCTTGAACATGAGATGCAATTTTCTCCCACCTATCTGCAGTATGGTCAGGGTAAGTTGCCAAGGCATTCTCAAATGCCTTATCTTGGTCTCTACTCCATATGGAGCTACTACTACTTGTCATCTAACCTTGTTATAAAGGAAATCTGAAGAACAAGTTGTCAACAGTGGGATTGAACAATCATCTCAATTGTTAAGTGTGACAAGGTAGATGTAGAAGAAGAGAAACAGAGTGAAAGGCAAAAGGTGTAGTTAGAACATCAGAAATATCTGAAACCAATAATGGCAGACGGTGATTCCAATTCCATGGTAATTAAATTAGGGTTACCTACCAGGCATCACTATTCCTGAAAAGTCCAAAAATTGATAACAAAACCATTTTATTTTTGCTATCAAACAACATTTAGACACTTTATTTACTGAAAAATAAGCAAAGCCAACCAAATTTCTTTTCAAAATGTACTCCTGTTATCCTAAAAAATGAAGAGCCAGAGGAGTGGACCTGTCCCAATTGCTCACCTACCTGCAACACCTAATAGGATAATCAATTATTGGGTAGGTCCCCAACACATCATGCAAACTTTCAATCTTTTTCGCTTACATGACCCCTTCAATTTTTACAATACTTGTTTTGTTTGTTGCCCATTATTGCACTTTCCTTGTATACAAAAAATCAATAATCCCATCATGAACAAGAAAAAAAAATCTCACACCAAAAGGCAACTAAACTGACACTCTTTTATTATTATAGGAAAATGATTTTTGGGCCGAACAAGTACAATTAACATATTTCACATGGACGGTAGAGGCTTAATGGACACTTTCTACTCTCTCTTTTTCCCGTTGTATATCCAATTTGAATCAACCTCAATTGATCCCTCGTTACTACCCAGAAGAGAAGAACAGGTAAGGATGACACGATTTGAATCGTTATTTTGTTTTTTCAATGCATAGAAAAAGGAAGATTTGAAGCATGCCTAAGCATTCTCCAATGGTGTATAATTACTTGTTTTCATAATATATAAACCTTCCACTTTTTACCTCTATTGCATATTGTATAGTGTAAAATCCAAATTTTCATTTTTATAAAGAATCTAAATGGCATGACCCGATTTCTCGAGTCATGATGACACCTACTATAATCCACCAGTAGGTAGGTCAACTCGTAACCCAGAACGACAAGTAATGAGTATAAGAGTAGAACTAAACAGAAATAACACTAAAACAACACAACACAACAAAATAGAAGCGAAAGCAAACAAAAAACTATATACAAAAGATCCCTCCCAAAACCTAGAAGTCACATGTACAAAGCTGTCTAAAATGAGAGTACAAGTCCCAAAAGTGGACCAAAAGCAAAGTTGTCTCAAAAAGCAAAAGACTAGCAACACAGTATACAGAAGGAGACCAGCAAGTCCAGGACGTCAAGTGCTCACCCTCGTCTCCGATCCCAAAAAGCTGCAGATGGCACAAACAATCACCGCTGGTAGCTGTTACTAGGACCTACATCAAAAAACAGATGCAAAGTGTAGCATGAGTACCAAAACAAAGGTACTCAGTAGGCATCATAGACCGACTGAGTAAGAAAGGTGAAGACAATATGAAAAGATAGAATCCAGACACAAACAGAGGTAAAAACAGATATGAAAGAAAGCACACGAGCATACCAAAAGTAAATCTAAGTACATCTAAACTAAACCTAACTAGACCCCATAAGCCCAAAAGGTACACTCGTGTGCAAGTTTAAATAAAACCCAAGCTGACTCCCATATGCCCGACAAGTACACAAAATAGCTAAGACTACTGAGAGAAGAGTATCACAAAGCAAAAGTCGGGCCCCCAGCCCAAGTAACCACAAAATCAAGTAATACAGTCAACCCAACCTAGCTAGCAAGAGTGACAATCAATCTAGGCCGCCCAGCCAGCCAATCCACTCCCAGCCCAGCTAGCAAAAGTGACTCAGGGGCATGTTGACTCCGAAGAGGATCTCAATATATCAAAGCCGCCCAGCCAGACAGACCACTCCCAGGGGCGTAAGCCCCCAGCTAGAAAGAGTGACCCAGGGGCATGTCGACTCTGAAGAGGATCTCAATACCAATACCAAGCCACCGTGGAATGACCTCCACTCACAAGGAATCACAAGAAGGCTCCAAGCCTAAAACACTCCAAATCCAAGTCACCATGATAGCACAAAACCTCTGGTAACGCACCGGAGCCGCAAAAATTTAGGGAGAAGACAGAAGATCAATAAATTTGCGAGAACGCCTATACTAAGGCTCACACTATCAGACTCAAGTCTGCTACTCCAGTCTACAGGGATCTAATCCATCTGAACCAATGTCGGAGAAGGAGAAAGGCTAATGCAATACTAGCCTAATCCTAGACTAAGGTCGAACATTCTCAAAACCAATAAAACAACACAACCAATTAACGTCAACATGGAATAACACACAAAAACCCCAACTAGCATGGCACTAAACCCGAGAATAACGCCGATCATCCCTAAAACATGGTATCTAGGAAAATAAATAAGAGTAACTACGCACCCTCCCCCAATTCACTCTAATCAACATGCATTCATGCATTCAAGCTCAATCTGAATAGAAAGGAAGTCGTAGCCTACCTATAGGCTGATTACGTGTGCTCCAAATCACAAGGCCGGAGCTTTTCCTTTTCGTACGACCTCCGAACGCTGCCATGCTATCAAAAATAGGATCACAACGTCAATACGATTATTTAGACATCAAAAACACATAAGATGGAAATAGACCAATTTCGGAGTCAAACAAGAATTATGGGACCCACGCTAAAATTCCCAGAATTGATTCCGTCAAAAGGTCCTAAATAGTACCCCAAACTTGTGTTCCAAAAAGGAACACAATTCAGGGCTCGGAACTACGAAAACAAGCAGCATGCAAAGAAAACAACAATTAAGCTCAATTAAGAACTAGGACAGGCAGAAATATCATAAGTTCACATCAAACGACAAGCCATCAACCACTTCTGAACACTCCACAACGTATCCTCGACAATTTTGGATGCTTAAGACTTCGAATCACCCAAATCCGAGCTATAACGGGAGAGAAATTGCTATTTGAAACTTGCAACCACAGCTGAGTCACGATTGGTCTTTAAATAAGACCAATCTGTAAAGAACAATCTGATATCTTCTTCGCGAACGCAGAGGCGTCCCGCGAACGCGGACCTTGTGAATGCAGCGAGGGCCCTGCAATTGTGGCCAAGAGAAAGCTGGACCCTCGTGATCGCGGTAGGGAAACCCCGCGAATGCGGTGAAGGCCCCTAATCGAGGCCACCAAGCTGCCAAGGCTCTGCGATAGCGACTGAGGGTCCACGAACGCAAAGGACATTTTAGCCTGCCCAGCTGATGCATATCAGTTAGTTTTTTGGTAAGTCTAAATCTCCGACGGGGCATTCTAAATTCCTTCGAAACCCCATGCATGCAAATAAGACATGCAACCGTAACAAATTTGATATTCCGAACTCAACGGAGAAGTCAAAACTTCCATACGAGGTCGTCTCGACAAAAAGCGAGTCCCACCCCCAAACTCTATTTTAAGCCAAAATCCATAAGGGGGTTCAAAATTAGTCCGAAAGCCTTGGGATCCGAACAAAGAGTTGCTCTAGACCAAACTCAATAGTATAGAGCTAACTGCACTGAGGGAATTCTCATTCGAGCTTATTTACCCAGAATGTTGACTAAAGTCAAACTTAGGCCTTAATTTGAAAGTTAAAATGCCTAATCGCAAGACTCGCACTGAAAGCCTTGGGAGTCATGCCGACCATACTACTAGCCTCAAATGACCCTTACGAAACTGATGGAATCGTCAAAATTGGATTCTGAAGTCATCTTCTTGAACTCTTTATAAAAAAAGGACCGTTCAAGGTTCAAAAGCTCCAAAACACAGAAATTCAGATAAATACCAAACGAACGACCCGGTGACTATACTATCAATCCCAGTAAGTCATAAATGACTTGGGGTCGCTATAGAAATGCTCTAAATGATGAACGGAAGGCGTAAATACAAAAATGATTTGGAGGTTCATTACAACATCTACTACAAAAAGGACTTTTATCTGCGAAAGTAAGAGTCAAGAAGTACCTGAAGGCTTAAACAAGCCAGGAAACTGTTCCCGTATATCATGCTCGGTCTCTCAGGTAGCCTCCTCAATTGGATGATGCCTCCAACGGACTTAACCCTAGGAATGACTCTCGAACGCAACCGCTGAACATCTCTAGCTAGAATGGCAACCAGATCCTCCACAAACGTCAAACGGTCATCCAACTCTACCGCATCATATTAGAGCACATGAGACTCATTAGGAACATACTGGCACAACATCGAAACATAAAAAACTAGGTGGATGGCTAAAAAAACTGGAGGTAAGGCCAACTCATAAGCAACTTCACCAACTGTCCAGAGTATCTCAAATGGCCCAATATACCTAGGGCTAAGCTTTCCCCACCTCCCAAATCTCATCACGCCTTTCATGTGCGACACCCGGAGGATAACCCGATCACAAGCTGAGAACCTCATTGGCCGACGCCTATGATAAGCATAACATGGTGCCTACTCTGAGCTGTCCGAAGTCTGTCCTGTATCACCCTCACTTGGTCCAAAGCGTCCTGAATTAAGTATGTAGCACACGGTCTAGGCTCTTAGACTCAAACCAACCAGTCAGAGAACGACAACGCCTACCATATAATGCCTCAAATGGGGTCATCTGAATACTAGAGTGGTAGTTGTTGTTGTACGCAAACTCCACCAAGGGCAAGAACTGGTCCCACTGACCTCCAAACCCCAAAACACAGGCCCGTAAGGTATGAAGATTTGGGTTCCCTCTCAAAATTTGTGCTCAAGATCATCTCTTGCATTCACCAATGCTAAACAATTAGACTAACAAGGAAAATTCTAGGAATCTACAAGCATGATTTTGAGTAGAGTATCACCACACAGCACTTCAAACATAATCATTTTACATAGCTCTACAAAATTAAGAAGCTTGCGTGTAATGTTCATTGCAAGACTCACATCATTACACAGCTAGTCAACACAAGATTCTAAAAGATCATGCAAAAGTAATGCGAAACAGATTTCCTCTTGCAATGCCAACACAAACACATTTCTCATCAAGAGTACTATCCAAGACAATGAATGCACAAGCTCTTCAACCATTTCACCAATTCCAAAAATCTCGGGGCAATTGATAGAGAGAAGAAAATGACCAAAACTCAAAGACCAAATGTAATAAAAACAAAGTACTAAATATCAAAATACAACCCAAGTAAAAAAATACAAATCACAAGGGGAAATAGGCACAAGTGCCCTCACCCCACCAAAAAGAAAAATGTAGTGTCCTCAATGCAAAAAGTGATAAGAAAGAAAACTAGGATGAGTGTCTCCCTGTCAGGCGAAGCCTGGTAGATTTTCCACTTAGGCGAGTGTCACGATCCAAAGTACACCCCAGACGTGACATGACGTATAAGACCACGAGAGGCCCTACATAAGCCACTTGACATACATACATACAACACAATATAATAGAAAATACAAGAACTTTAGTAGAGAGTCTCATATCAAAGAGTTTGACATAAAACAGAAAGTCTAATCATTGTCTTTACAAGCCAATCTAGTACATCAAAAGAGTGATTAAGACGTAACCCATACACAACATACAAGGTCTGAAAGTAAAGACATAGGAAATAAAGTCTTCATGGTCTTACCCTCGGAGTATGAGGACTCACCAAATCTAGTATCTAAGCAACCCGAATCTAGCCACAAGCCGAATGAGAGAGATCGTTGGACCCTACATTATTAGACAATGTAGGCACAAGTATGCATTAGTACATGAAATGTACTAAGTATGAGGGAAATGCGTAAAAATATAAATGTGATCATAAAGGCGACATTTAAGCATGATATGCATGACCAAGCTAAAAACATAGTAAAACCTTTAAAGATAAATCATAAATCATGAACATGGTCAATGCATATTAAAAGTCTTTTGGAAGCTTTCATAAAACCTTTGAAGGTAATTTAGTTCATTCTGTGAAATGTTTACCGTTAATCGATATAGACCATGTGAGTTATAACATGGAATCTGGTGTCATGCTCCCACACCGAAAAGAGATGTCCTACTTGTCAAGGTAAGGACCATAATTTCTAGCTAAGGTGGATCCACTAGCTTAGTCACTTAAGACTATCCTATGGGGGCACGTAGTTAGGAACTCGGGGTTGCTTCTAGAGACTATCCTATTTGAGCCTCCACTTCAACGTTCTCTCGGTTCTAAGTAAAGTCCCAATGAAATTAGTCATAAACATATTCATATCATCATACTTGGAAAGGCACAATTAAACTACCAATCCAATCATAAAATCATTATAGAGTAGCTCTTTTAAATCATGATTTGTACATATGTGAGAAAACCTTTCACAACCATGATTTCATAATATCTAAAGAAAACCTTTCACAATTCATTTACACTTATCTCAAAAGCATCCTTAGTTCATAAAACATCATTTTCATAAGACATGAATCGCTTTCATAAGTCATCATGCATAAGTTCATAAACTTTCTTCATCAATTCGTAGTCAAAATCAATGAATAATCCATGGGTTCATATGGAATCAATTGGAAAACACGTAATTGAATCAAATCATGCATAATAAGATTGAAATCAAAAAATTGAATCATAATCAAATAGAACCCAAGAAGATTTGCCTAAAATCTTAGTAATTGGGGAAATTGAATTGGAGAATTGAGATCTTTTGGGACCCAATGGAAGAATGGAATCCATTGGATATTTTCTTCAGCCACAGTCCAAGTTTCGAGCACACCGATAAGAAGGACTCTGCTGGACACGGCTTCATAGATTTCGTAGGACTCTTGAACTCTATGCTCTGATACAAAGTTTATCATGCTCCGAGCCTACACCCTGGATGAGGCTGGCACTCGAGAACCATTGCTGGTCCCCGAGCGAACCCTTGGCCTGGCTGACTCCTTAGTGGAAGACTTATTCAAGCAATATGCGACTTAAAACAAAATTTGATCATTTAAACTCAAAGTCAATCCTCAACTCAAACTGAAAACACTCAATGTAATAAACATAATAGTTGTAAAAAAGTTTAAAAAGAACTCTGAGGACATCTCAAATCTAACTATCTATGAAGCCTCTATTAGTAAGATAGGTGTCGGGATAAGACCCACGACATTTCAAAGCTACTAAACTGAAAGTAAATGTGAAGTCCTCCGAAATGCAAGGAGGCTCACCAAAAGCTATCTGAAGTGCAAAGTGATCTCAACGAAGTACCTGTTGATGATCCTGAACACCTGTATATGTATCATAGAAAGATACAGGTAGAATGACATCAGTTCATGGAATGTACGAGTATGTAATATAGCTGAAGTGAAATAATTGAAAGAAGGGACTGCAATAGATAAAATATACTCAAGCTAAATGTAAAGCAGTAAAGGGACTAAATCATTTAAAACTTTACAAGTACTTACTCATCTCTGAAACTCAACATAATAAGTGATATAGTGAAAATACACTTTAACTCTATTTGGGAGATTCTCTAACCAACAACCGTCAGATGAGCTAAGTGATGATACAGCGTCTCGCCCATACTGCCAGAACTGTCCTATACCGTGTCGGGGTATAGAACCTTTCAACTAAGTGGATCCACTAAGCAGTAAGGATTCATCTAAAAAGTATGATCCTTTACCCATGTTGGAAGACATGGTTTATTAGGATTTTGAGTTGTCTGAACTCATGCCCATATCGGTGCTCAATATTATTCCCATTAATATACTCATGCTCAAATGTATAAAATATACTCTTTGTCTATTTTAAGATAATTACTCAAAATAACCTCTTAAAAGAGATAACTACTCTAAAATATCTCTGAACTCATAAACTCTTTTTAGAAATCAAAGTTTCTCTTTTCTCAATGTAAAAATGAAACATTTGAGAATACTTTGTTCCCTTATACTTTTTCTCAATCATGTCTAAAACATTTCTCAAAACTCATCTTTGCTTTCTAAAAAAATTAGTTTAAGACCATTGTTTGGTTAAAAATGATTCTCAATAATAACTTAACAATAGGGTTCATGCTGAAAATAGACATGAACAATCAACTCAAGAATCTCAGTGCAGGATATAGCAATTCAATAATCAAGAAATAGAATTCAGAACTCATCAATGAAACTTATCTCAAGAATTATCAAAACTAAGGATATAACCCTAGATTATTTTTTACTGATAGAAAGTAGATGTAGGGTGTGAAGACGAACTCAGTCAATCACTATGATAGCCATACATACCTAGGAAGAACAAAGTTCTTGGCGAAATCAATGAAATTCGAAGAACGCTAGAAAACCCTAGCTTTTCTCCTCTCGAATCCTTGCTCTAAGTCTTTGAAGTATTAAAGAACGTAAAAGAATATTTTAACACTATTTAGACACTTAATTAGGTGAAAAAGGGTAATGCTTTAGGCTTAGAAGGGGTGGGAAAAGACTAAACTACCCTTCTTAAAAACTAACGAAAAACCTTCTACGGATTCATCTATGGTTCGTGGTTTGTCCTACGGACCGTAGATCCCATCCGTAGAGTTTATATTGAATTTTAAGGCTCAAAATTTCATTCTACGAGTCCACTCTATGGCCCGTAGAAATTTCTACGGGCCATAGATCCAATCCGTAGAATTTAAACAATTTTTGGGCTCAAAAGTCCATTGTACGGGTCCAAACTACGGCCCGTAGAATGGATCCATAGGAATTTGACCTCAAAATTCAGAGTCTCTGATGTTTTTGACGACTTGACAGTACGGTTCGTAGTTCAATCTATGGCCCATAGATTGGATCTGTAGTTCACAGACTCAGAAAACTCTGATATAGCAGTCTCTGGTAAAACGGTCATAACCTTTAACTCCAAACTCGTAATGAGGAAAACTTCGTAGCGGTATAAAGAGGACTCAAAGAACTTCAATTTGATAGTTGATGGACCACCTAATTCATTATGTGTTGGGAGATATGATCATTTGAAATTGACATAAGTAGAATCTTATGTCAAAACTTAATTGGTTAGGAAGCTTTCAACTTAACTTTGTGCTAGGGGGTTCTTGTGACCTTAGGTCATATCCAAATCCATTCGAACACTAAAGAATTGCCCTTTACACATATGAGAAATTTAAGAATCACCCGATATGATTTTACATGCAAGTAAAGAATGGTTTGGGCATTAGCTTAGAAATTTTTGGGGTGTTATAAATCCCCTGACACCTTACGATCCAGAACTAAGAAAAATATTGTGGAAAATGACCAACATCGAACGTGGCCAGGATTTGGGACAGATGATAATCCAGTTGAAGATGGGGATCAGGCACCCCAACTTCCACTTCATGGTGGTCTACCATGAAATCAAGGAAACAATAAGAACAATCCTACGATCCTGCAAAATCAACCAACACCCGATGTGCATAATAACTACATGGTTGGTCATAATGTTGTTGGATCGACAAGTGCTATTGTAGTACCTCCGTTGCCACCCGATCATACGTTTGTTGTCACTAGCAGTCTGATGAAAATGCTTACATCCAGAGGGTTGTTTGTTGGGTTACTATCTGAAGACCCTTATGCTCATTTAAGTAAAGTCACCAGTGTTTGTAAGAGTAGTGTGGGAAGACCAGATCTAGACATGGAGGCTATTGGGTTAAGGGTGTTTCCTATATCATTAACAGGTGATTCTACCATATGGTTTTTGGATAACTACTTTCTGGTGTCAAAGAAGTTGAAGCTTAAAGATGGAATCCATAACTTTGTGACTACACCTGGGGAGTCAATTAGTGAGGCATGGGAAAGATTCATCGGCTATATGAGGAGTGTTCCAAATCACCGAATTGATGATGAATCACTCAAGGAGTTCTTTTACAGAGGGTTAGATGACAATGGTAAAGCGGTGTTGGATACTATTTCTGGAGGATCTAACAGAGCTAACACATTTCAGCAAATAGCAGAGAAGCTAGAAAAGATTACAATAAAACAATAAGGCATGAAGCACTAGGGGTTCAACAACCACGAAGAGTACCTTTTCAATTCAAGAAACTCACAACCAAGGAAATGATGACTTTCGTCAAAAAGTAGCGCAGTTGAAAACAGAGGTTGGCTTAGTGTTGAAATATATCAGTGGGAGTGTTGAGAAAGTCAATGCTGTGAGCTATCAGAATAGAGCTCCACCTCCTAATGAGTTTATGTACGAGGAAGATGCCAACTTTGTGAATGATCAGACGGGGGGTTTCCAGACTAACGATGTAACACCTCAAATTTCAAAAAGGGATGGACTGCATAAAATTTGCAGCACTGGGTTCAGGTCTACGAGACCAGTCTATGGTTCGTAAGTCTTTCTACGGTTCGTAGACCAATCTTGTAGAAAGGGAGGAAATTTTTTTTTCAAATCAAGTCCCAGTATCTTTTCTATGGCTCACCAAGACGGCCCGTCAATCCTTGTACGTGTCTTAGATGGGTCTCGTAGATAGGTCCATGACTTAGTGAAATTTTGAGGGTCAAGATTGGTTTCTACGATTGGTGTCTACGGGCTATAGGAAGACCTATGTGTCGAAGACAAGTCCCGTCGAAAGTTGGTCCAAATAAAGTGTTTCTGAACTTTTTTCTGGTTGACCAGGACGGTCCATTGAAAGTCCTATGGACCGTAGGTCCAAGCCACAAAAAGGCTTCGACAGTTTTATTTAAAAGGCTTTTTGGGTCTTTTCCTAATTGTTTTAAATCAATACTATGTTGTTTTGTCTTCTACCCTAAGCCCTATATAAAGATTTTAAGTCCTAAAATTACCCACTTCAAACCCATTCTCCTAATTCCCCAAAACCTAACCAAATTCACTCCCCAATTTTCTCTCAACCTAAGGAAGAAGAAGAAGAGCTAGGGTTCCATTCAAGTCTTTAATTCACCATTCATCTTGGGCTTTGAGTAGAAAGGTATGTGGGTATTCATCCATGGAGTCCATTCCTCCATGGGGTCCCCAAGGTTTCCAATTTCTCAATTCAATTTTAATTGATCAAGTTAGAGTTTCAATTTAATCTTTGTGGGTTTCATTCAATTGTGGTCTATTGTTGTTGATTAAGTCTTCTAATGCATGATTTAATGTTAATACATGATATTTAGTTGAAATTATATTTGCCCATGCCTAAATTATGATTTTTCAACTATGAACCTATGATGAACCCATGAACCTATAAACTATTAATTTATGAAGATATGCATGTTTTTATGAAATTATTGTAAATGATTTGGGGGTGCTTTGAAAGGAAAGTATCAATGCTATTGTGAAAGGATTTCTCACTTACTAATATGATCATGATTGTGAAAGGTATTTCTTACATATGGATTCACATTGGTGAAAGGTTTTCTCATCCATGTTGAATTGTGTTTAAGGAGCTATTCTATGTTTTGATCTAAAAAGGTGTATTGGTATTGATCATTGCATTTCCTATGCTATAATGATATTTGATTTTTATCTATTCCGTTGATATTTAGACTTAGCACCGAGAGGGCTTTAAGGTGGAGGCTCAAATAGGATAGTCTCTAGTCCTGAACTACGTGCCCCCATAGGATTATCTTAAACGACTTAGCTAGTAGATCCCCTTTAGCAAAAGATGATATGTATGGAGTCTACCTTGGCAAGTAGACTTTTCCCTTCTTTCGGTATGAGAGATATACCGGATTCCATAATATAGCTCTCATAGTCTTATTGTCCGTTAAATCTAATATCCCACAAAATGACTATGTTTCCCCAAAGTTTTCCTTATGTCTCCTATTTTAAATTCATTGACTATATTCTATTATTTACATGTCATTGCTTCTTTAAGCTTTTAAATGTTCAAATATTGATCATGTCTTATATTTTTTAAGCCATTCATGCTACCATGCCTATTTTATGCATATTGCCCCATACTTAGTACATTCCATGTACTAATACATACTTGTACCTACATTATTTCACTAATGTAGGGTCTGACGCTCCTATCTCTCACTCTCATGGCTAGGTGTTTCTTCCGAATTTCAAGAGTTCGGTGAGTTCTCATGTTCTGAGGATCGAGATACATTTACTTGTTCATGTCTTTCATTAGCTTTCAAACTTGTATGTGATGAACGAGTTACATCCCAATCACTTTCCTTATGATGTAATAGATGGCTTATTGAAACTTATGTTAGACTTTTGCTTTGTCAAAACTCTTTTATGATATAACATTATGATTTTGAACTTTTTATTCTATTATTTTGTATGATGCATGTTAAGTGGCTTGTGTAGGGCCTCTCGGGGTCCTATACACCATGTTACACCTAGGGTATACCTTGGGTCATGACAAATGCCCAAGCATCCAAACAGGATAATTAACGCCAAGGTTAAGGAAATCAAGGTCAGAACTTTAGCAAATACAACCCAGAAGGGAACTACAATCGCGACAATAACTACAATCGGAATGGGTATAACACTAGAGATGATATGAGTGGCCCATATGTCCCACCAGAAAATCGAGATGGAGGTTCAAGTTTGGGTCGCATTAAGGATATAATGGCTAAACTGATGAAGTGGTTTGACTCGATAGATGACAATGTGAAAGAGATGCGTACTGATTTGTCGACCATTAGGCAAAAAGTAGATTCGCATGCAGTGTCTATTAAACAGATTGAACAACAACTGAGTCAACTATCTTTAAGTGTGAATCCACGCCAATAAGGAACACTTCCCAGTAACACTATCCAAAATCCGAAGAATGATGGGCATTGCATTGCAGTTAGTACTCGAGGTGGGAAACAGACTATTGATCCTTCTATGTCGACTGAGATGGAAAGTGTGAAGTGCCGAAAGAGGATGAAGTTGAAGTAGTAGAACAGCCTAAAGATCTGAATGAGAAAGAAGCGGAAGTGACTCAAAAGATCATTCCAATGCCTAGACCTCTGCCTCCGTTCCCTCAAAGATTGGTCAAGTGAACCGAGGAAGGGAAATATCAGAAGTTTATCTCCATGTTGAAGAAACTCTCAATAAACGTCCCTTTGATTGAAGCACTAGAGCAGATGTCGAGATACACCAAGTTCATGAAAGATCTAGTGACAAAGAAGCGGACCGTCAGTTTTGAAGGGGATGATCAGTTGCAGCGCTATAGAGCCATTGCCACTAAATCGTTAGTGCAAAAGAAAGAAGATCCTGGAGCATTTACTATTCCATGCACTATTGATGCATTACATTTTGCTAAGGCCCTATGTGATTTGGACGCTATCATTAATTTGATGCCACTGTTAGTGTTTAGAAAACTGGGCTTGGGAGCCCCCAAACCAACTGTAATGTGGCTACTTATGGCTGATCGGACCGTAAAGAAACTAATTGGGGTGCTACAAGGCGTTCTAGTTAAAGTTGAGGTATTCATATTTCCAGCTGATTTTGTGATTTTAGACTGCGAAGTTGATTTTGAGGTGCCTATCATCTTGGGGAGAACATTCCTTGCTACTGGGCGTGTTTTAGTTGATACAGAGAGAGGGCAGATGAAGTTCAGATTGAACAACAAAGAAGTAACATTCAATATCTGAAAGTCCATGAAATATCAAAGTGATCTAAAGGTGGTACCTGTAGTGAATATGACTATCGAAGAGCAACCAGAGGTACTAATTGAAGAGAGATTAGGTGTGGAAGCACTAGCAGCAGTGATTATGAACTTTGATGGGGAGCATATTGAGGAGTACAATAAGATGGTTGCTAAACTTGATGGAATGTGATATTTACATTGTGCACCAAAGAAGCTGGATTTGGATCTAAAAAATAGAGAATCTCCACCAGCAAAACCATCTATTGATGAGCCTCCGAAGTTAGAACTAAAGGCTCTCCCACCTCATTTGCAATATGTGTTTTTAGGTAAAAATAATACTTTGCCAGTCATAATTGTTGCTGATTTGAGTGAAGGGCAAGTAGAAGCGTTGATATTGGTATTAAGGTGGTTCAAGAGGGAAATTGGTTGGACTATAGCTGATATCATAGGCATTCCATCGAGCATATGTTCTCATAAGATCCAACTCATGCCAGACTGAGCATTGAGCAACAGAGAAGACTGAATCCACCTATGCAGGAGGTTGTGAAGAAGGAAATCATCAAGTGGTTAGATGCTGGAGTGGTTTATTCGATTACAAACAGTAGTTGGGTGAGCCCTATTCAATACGTGCCAAAGAAGGTAGGAATCATTGTGGTTCCAAATGTGAAAAATGAGCTTATACCAATGCGGTCGGTGACTGGTTGGAGAGTGTGCATAGATTATAGCAAGATAAATGCATGGAAAGAGAAAGATCACTTCCCTATGCCATACGTGGACCAAATTCTAGATTGTCTCACTGGTAAGGGTTGGTACTATTTTCTAGATGGGTATTCATGATACAACTAGATATCAATTGCACCGAAAGATCAAGAGAAGACTACTTTTACTTGCCCCTACGGGGCGTTTACTTTCAAGAAGATGCCATTCGGGTTATGTAATGCACCAGCGACTTTCCAGCATTGTATGATCTCCCTTTTATTTGATATGGTGGAAGATACAATAGAGGTGTTTATGGATGATTTTTCTGTGGTAGGTGACTCATTCGATGATTGCTTGGCTCATCTAGGTAATGTTCTGAAAAGATGCGAAGAATGCAATCTTATGCTAAACTGGGATAAGTGTCACTTTGTGGTCAATGAAAGTATAGTTCTCGGTCATCGAATCTCTCGTAAAGGCATTGAAGTTGAGAAGGCAAAAATTGAGGTGATTGAAAAGCTGCCACCACCTATCTCTATAAAGGGTATTAGAAGCTTTCTTGGGCATGCCAATTTTTATCAGAGGTTTATCAAAGACTTCTCCAAAATAGCATACCCACTGTGCAAATTGCTTAAAAAGGAGACGAAGTTCGAGTTTGATGATGCTTGTCTGAAAGCATTCGAAGGGTTGAAGGAGAAACTAGTTTCTGCACCTATTATTATTTCACCGGATTGGGGACAACCGCTCAAAGTAGTGTGTGATGCGAGTGGGGTGGCTCTTGGTGTAGTACTAGGAAAAATGCGTGATAAGATTCTTCATCCCATCTACTATGCAAGTAAAGCCCTAAATGTTTCTCAAAAGAACTACACCATCACCGAACAAGAATTGCTTGTTTTAGTCTTTGCATTCGAGAAATTTAGATCATATTTGCTCGGTACTAAAGTTATTGTGCACAGTGACCATGCAGCTCTAAGGTATCTTATGGCAAAGAAGGATGTTAAACCAGGACTAATTTGGTAGGTGCTATTATTGCATGAATTTGATTTTGAGGTGAAAGATAGAAAAGGGACCGAAAATCAAGTTGTTGTTCATTTGTCCTGTTTAGAAGATGAAGCAATATTGAAGCTAGCCAATGGTGTGAAGATAGATGATGTGCTTCTTAACGAGCAGGTTTTGGCTACCTCATATGACTTCATCCCTTGGTTAGTAGATTTCACCAATTACTTAGTAAGTGATATGGTACCGTTGGATCTTTCATTTCACTAAAGAAGAAAGTTCATGTCTAATGTGAAGAAATTCTTTTGGGAATAGCCTTATTTGTTCTGTATTTGTGCTGATGAGATTAATCGACGATGTGTTCCTAAGGTAGAGATGATGAGTATATTGGAAGCTTGCCATTCGTCTCCTATTGGTGATCATCATAGTGGTACCCGGACTGCTCATAAGATTTTGTAGTGTAGGTACTATTGGCCTACTATTCACCAAGATGCTCATGATTTCACCAAATCTTGTGATCACCATCAAAGAGAAGGAGTATTTCAAGTAAGCAAGAACTCCCACTTAATCCTATTCTGGTGATTGAACTGTTCGATATTTGGGGCCTCGACTTTATGGGCCCATTTGTGAGTTCGAATGGGAAGAAGTACATACTTGTTGTGGTTGACTATAGGTCTAAATGGGTGGAAGTTGTTGCACTTTCAAACAATGAAAGAAATAGTGTCACCACATTCCTGAAAAAGAATATTTTCTCCTGATTTGGCACACCAAGGGCGATTATCAGCGATGGAGATTCTCACTTTTGTAATAAGTTATTCAAGGTGTTGCTTGAGAAGTATGGTGTTTGACATAGCGTGGCAACTCCTTACCATCCGCAGTCTAGTGGACAAGTTGAAGTGTCAAATAGAGAGATAAAGCAAATCCTTGCGAAGACTGTGAATGCAAACAAAAATGATTGGTTGAGAAAGCTTGATGATGCTCTATGGGCATATCGTACTCCATTCAGGACTCCCATAGGTATGTGTTTTTACCAATTTGTGTTGGGGAAGTCTTGTCTCTTTCCTGTAGAGCTAGAGCATACAGCGGTGTGGGTACTCAAGAAGTTAAATCTAGATTGGGGTGCCGCATCAAATCAAAAGTTAAATAAGTAAAATGGACTTGATGAGTTTCGCCTAAAAGCATATAAAAGTTCAGCACTGTACAAAGAAAAGATGAAGAAGTACCATGATCAAAATATTGAGAAACATGAATTTGTTCCTGATGATTTGGTCCTTCTCCTCAATTCAAGGTTGCGCTTGTTTCCTGGCAAACTCAAGTCCAAATCGACTGGACCATTTAGAGTTGTGCAAGTGTTTTCACATGGAGCGGTTGAGCTAGAGAATTATGAAGGTACAAGATTCAAAGTGAACGGCCAAAGGATAAAACTCTACATAGGACAGCAAGAAGAAGTGAAAGAGGTGATTGAAGAATGGGATCTTGATGAAGTCTACATAGTCAAGGGGTCTACATCTTGTTGTGACATTAAATCAAGCACTGCTTTGGAGGCAACCCAAGATATAATTTAGCTAGTTTAGCAAGTTTTATATAGTTTAAAGTGTGATTCATAGGCTAGAATAGGTTATTTTAGGGTCTGTGTCCAAAAAGTGTCAAGAAAATGTAAAAGGAAGTCCTAATGTTCGCTACATGTGCAGGAAAGAAAGAAAAATCTGAAAAACATTATATGTGCAGAGGGTGCTACGGATCATAGGAATTCCTACGAACCGTAGGCCCCGTTCATAGAACTTTGGTGATTTAAAACCCTTAAGGACTAGTTCTACAGTTCCCATCTATGAGTCGTCGTTAATTTAATGAACTGTAGATGGCATTCGAAGAATGATCATTCAATAGCTGCAACTTTAGGTCTACGAGTGCAAAGTATGAATCGTAGAAATTTTTACGGTTCGTAGTCTGTACTCGTAGACTCCAATCACGTTTCCTAAATTTTGCTAAGTGTAGACCCAAATTACGAAAGCCTTCTATTAATCGTATGATTTCCTACGACTCTAGATGGTTTTCCATCGAAGCAAGTCTATTTAAATTACAGACCCAACCCGCGATTAACTTGAAATAAAAGCCCCCCATTTTGATTCTTCCCCCCTTCATAAATTCTCCAACCATTTCAACCCTCCCCCCCAATTTCCCCACCCTTTCAAATCATTTTCCCAACTCCTAAAATTCCCATTCCCATTCCTACCATATAAATCCTTTGCCCACACCCTTCTTTCCCAAAAAATCCACAACCTCCTGTCTAAACATCTAAATCGCAGGTCAGTCGAGCAGTTATAGGAGTCAAGTCGAAGTCACAAGCCAACACATTCACACGACTTAAAACTCACTAATAAGGTACGGATGCAAATCCTAAACTACCAAATTTAGTTAAAGTTTTGAGTTGAAACTTGACCTAGGGTTTTAATTTAAATTGAGAATTGAATAATACATTAAATTCAAGGAATGATAGTTTTGTGAGTGTGTTTATATTGTTCTATGTTTATCCATGATGGAAATGTAGTTTGGATTGGTATAGTTGAAATTGTGTCAATACGTATAAATTTATGCATAGGAAGAAATCATGAATCTGCTAAAAATTGTAGTTTACGACTTCGATCTACATGTCATAGAATTTTCTATAGACCATAGATCAGTCCCTTCATTATGAAGCACAACACAGTAGCCTAAGTTAGGAACCACGGGTTGACCTAAGGTCAGTGAAAATTTTGATAGACCGTCCTGTCGAACCGTAGTTCCAACTTCAGAAGCTAAAATTCTACTTCCTTTCCTGTGGTTGGGTCATACGGCCTGTAGAAACTTCTACGGTCCATATGAATTGAACCATAGGACCAAAAATGGTAGAAATTCTACAAAAAGACATTAAGTTTCATAGTTTCATTTTTTTACTTTCTTGTTTTCCTTTTTTATGCTTTTAGTACTAACAAGTCTTCCAAAGGTACAATGCCGCCATAGGGTACATCGACTTATCGACAATGGGCAAAATCCACCGCACCATCTACCCGGCGTCAACTTGTCGATGAACATATCGATGATGAGCTGAGCGGGTTTGAATTCAACCCAGTATCGGATGATGACTCACCTAAGGCACCCCTGACTACTCGCCAACAAGTAACACTACTTGACATAATTCTGGTGCCGGATACGTCGGACTCCCCCATTCGAGCTAGTGTTTCCCAATCTGAGGAGGAGATCATAGAGTTTGGGAGAAAGAAGTGGGGAGTCATAGACCAGGGCAGCCTCTGGTTCACAGCCTGACGCACAGTCCGAATCAGGCTCCGGTTCAAAATCCATCAGAGCATATGCTTCTGATGCATCTGTGTCTGGAGAGGCACATGACCCACCGCCTACTCAACCTTCTGAGCCGGTACGAATTGCTGGTGAACCTAACCGATGGTGTGTTCAGGGCATGTTTCAGCTCTACTTGGATGCCATCCACCAGAATGCTCAGCATAAACATGGACGGCCTATCACTGAGGAGCCTAGAATACTCACCAGGAGTCTTCACACCCTCCCAGCCATTCATGAGTTATTTCGAAGGCACAAGTGTGAGTGGATGGCTGACTCCCCAAGAAAATATAGTTTGATCATGGTAAAGGTTTTTTATGCTTCCTATGCAGGTACGGTGAACACACTACCTCCGAGGGCCAAGGAGTTGGACCGGCCACCGCTCCTGTCTACACTAGTTCGGGATATTCCCGTGAGTTTGTCCGAGAGCACAGTTCGCCATTTTATCCACGGTCCTTCACATGGGCAGTAAATTGACACAGTTGAGTTCGACTACTGGATGCAGTTGGTCTGGGATAGGCAGCTATGAGAGATGCGACTCAGAAGGACGATCTTTTGAGATGGGTAGCCGGTTGTTATGCCCTATTTTTACCAAGGTTAGATAAAGTATAACTTATAGACTCTAAAATGATTGATTGTTGTATAGAGTCGCCACCTAGTTATTTAAGAAAAAAAAGGAAAACTTATTTTTAATCTACGAAAAAATAAGCACGTTTTAATCTACGAAAAGCCAGTTTAGATTTTAGGTAAGTGTTCAAGCAATTCCGAATGAAAGATATTAAGCACCCTTCAAAATCTCCAACTGTGAGTCCCGGCTGAACTCATTTTTTCAAATTGAGGCGGAGATAAAAATATTGTACAAGTATAATAAACAAGAAATATACACAAAGAATAAAGTAAATTATAATATAAGAAACGGCATAATGTTTGCCTAACGTTAATGAGATATACAATAATGAATCAAAAATATCATTCGAACTCCATTCAAATAGCTTCCTCGGAAAGCAATTATGGGTACCTGTAAAGACACTTAGTAAAAGTGTTACTAATAAATAAATGAATCAAATAATAACTTAAAAAATAAAAACTTGTCTTATGAAAATGGGAGGCCTTAGAAATCAATGGTAATTTTTTCATCGGCCAAAAGTATAGCGCTAGCAAACGTTAAAATATATATATAACAATATTTAACAAAAATATGTAAATAAAGAGATATGTGAGGTGTTATGATGATGTTGGTACGAAAAATATAAAAGAAAATGCTTGTAAGTATATAGAAAATGTACACATATTTGTAAGGAAAATAAAGGACATGTTGTAACAATGTAAGTATTATTTCAAAATATAAATACAATATATGAAAAACTTAGATATAATATATGCACAAGTTTAGAGATAATGTATGAAAAAGCAGAAACAATATATAAAATGTAAGAAACTTTTGATCAATAAAGTATATCCCTCTTTAATGAAAAGTTTTCCCCTCTTATATATACAATATGTGTATACGAAATACGTAATATATATATATATATATATATATATATATATATATATATATATATATATATATTTAAATGGTATAAAATAAAATATGTGTGTTAAAGTGTTAGAAAAATGTAAGCAAAATGTATAGAAAATATATGAAGAAATGTATGCAAAAATGTAGAAAGAAATAGATAATATATATATATATATATATATATATATATAAACAAATGTAAAAAGTAAATAAATAAATATAAGGATAATATATATTAATAAATATAAAAGCAATGTATAAATAATGAATGTAAAGACAAGACATAAATAAATATAAACACGATATATAAAAGTAAAGACAATGTATAAATGTATATAATAAAAATAAATACATGAGAAATGTAAAGTCAATGTATGAATAAATAAAGGCAAATGTATGAATAATGTAAACAAAATGTATGAATAAATATGCAAAGAGGAAAATGAGGCTAGTCTTGCTAGTCTTTCTATGAAAAGAAAACATATAAAAGAATAGAGAGAAGAAAAGAAATGTATGTGAGGTAGTGTGTAAGTGTGTATGGAAAATGACAGACCCCTTCTCCTTTTATAATACAAAATAACCCACTCTTTTGCCCAAAAAATAATAAACTCCCTCTTCTTATCCCCTTAAGACATATTTTAGTCCTTAGGTATTTAGCTAAATAATTTTTCATCTTTTTAACCAAAATGTAAAGACTCTTATAAGACAAAACCCCCAACCTATCACCTCAAATGTCAACTTTTTAAAAGGTGATGAGATCTTGATTTGATTGAGTCATTACTCTATATTTAAGAATAATTTCTCTAATTTTTTGTATTTACGAACTGTGCTAATATTAAATTAATGTAAAAATAGGTGTATTTAAATGTAACTATAAAATAAAAAATAAAAAATGTAATCGATATTTTTAAAGATGTACTGTTTTGTAAAGAATAAATTATGTACAGTGCCATGTTGTGTACGTGTGTAGATGACTGTAAAATTATTGTGATTATTAAAATTGTACAATGGCAATAAATTCCTATTATTTACGAAACTAAGAATACTTATCAATAAATAGTAAAAAGTGAAAAGATGACAATAAATTAGTAAAAAACCTAAAATAAAAGTAATTATCAATAAATTGTTAAAAAAATTTAAAATATGCATAAAAACTATATTTTATGCTCTTTAACAATCAAAAGTTTGAAGACGTTAATTTTGAGCATGGAGAGCCAAAATTGGGTGTCAACAGTTTGCCCCTTTTCGACTGAAGATGACGTAGAAGTCTTCGGGCGAAAATGTTGACGTGCAACCAATTTTGCTTGGTAAAAGATTATTTTCTCTGATTGAGAGGTTCCTATATATCTCATGCTACATGCAGATCAGGCCATGTATAGCTTGAAAGTTGAGACAAATAGCCTCTCGTCTTGTTGCTTGGGGTGGATGACGTTATGTCATATTTAAAGGTTTCGTATGTTCCCGGTGTCTCTTCAAAAATTGCCCTAGTAGCGAGTTATGAGATGTCGAGGATGAAAGACTGTGCACTTGCTGAGGACAAAGAATGATTATGTCCTTGTGATGACCGAACTCTGCATAGAGCTTCCTACATATCTCGAGTGTCATGAGAATCAGGTCAATATAGTTCAAAATGCAAAGTTACAGTAAATTTTGATTGACTCTCAAAATTTGCCCTAGTATTGAATCGGGATGACATTGTTTTCTTTTGTGATAATGGTAGAAAGAATTTAGTACAAATGGAGGGCCAAACATATAATTTAAAGGGCCCCCGATTGGCAGGACAACAAGAACGTAAAATCTTGTAAAATATATTTGAAATGTAAAATACCCCATATTAAAAGGTGAGTGCTTGTAAAATGTATTGAAAACACGCACTAGAAAGTAGATACATGAGTTAGAAGGTGGGTGCCCGCATTAGGAGGTGGACGCCTGTAAAATGTACTGAAATGCCTGCATTAGAAGGCGGGCGCCTGTAAAATGTACTGCAATACCTGTATTTAAAGGTGGGTGCCTGTAAAATGTACTGGAACACCCGTATTAGAAGGTGGGTGCCTGTAAAATGTACTGAAATACCCGCATTAGAAGGTGGGCGCCTGTAAAATGTACTAAAATACCTGTATTAGCAGGTGGGCGCCTGTAAAATGTACTAAAATACCCGTATTAGAAGGTGGGCGCCTGTAAATTGTTTAAAATACCCGCATTAGAAGGTGGGAGCCTGTAAAATGTACTGAAATACCCGCATTAGAAGGTGGGTGCCTGTAAAATGTACTGGAATACCCATATTAGGTGGGTGCCTATAAAATATACTGAAATACCCACATTAGAATGTGGGCGCCTGTAAATGTACTGAAATTAAAATGCTCGTATTTGGAGGTGGGCTTCTTGATTGAAAATAAAAATGCCCGTATTTGGAGGTGGGTGCCTTGAGTGGAAATAAAAATGCCTGAATTTGAGGTTGAGCGCCAGAAAACATGATTTTTTTTTAAAAAAAAAAAATTAAAAATTGTGTTTGTTTTTGCAAGAAATGTTGAATAGTGAAAAAGATAGAATCACGTTTTGACTTCAGTTCGTACCAACAATTAATATTGTGCATAAGAATTCCATTATCTTTTCTCTGCTAACCGAGATTAATATCAAAGTAATTCATATAGTTTCAAGGGGTACCTCAAACATACCTAAGTGTCGACAAGATTTGTTCCTCTAATTTCAAATAAAGATTTTGAACTGACATATCCTCATATTTCAAGTGCCCTCACCACAAAGAAAGTCCTAATTTTCACACATTTGAATATTTTGCTTTTAGGACATTTTTGGAAAGTACGCTCACGTTAAAAAAGATATTCATGCATGCAATTGTGATATCATAGGCCTTCATGTAAGTATCCACTAATGTGAAAACACTTTGAGTAGGATCATGTAGGAATTTTATTGGCTTGTAATGTTGGCTTGGGTATAGGTAGGATATTATTTTGGGTACAAGTGACTAAGTCTTCCTTGAACATGTAACACCACAGAAATTTTTTAAGTTAAGACCGAACCATTTTTGAAATGCGTATAAGGTCGTACCGAGCTATTCTTAACTGTTCTTAGACTCTAAGGTCAATTCATTAGTGTGAGAATGATTTTGGATATCAATTAAGGCCACTAGAATCCCCTAGCACAAAGTTGAGTTGAAAGTGTAACACCTCAGACTTCGAGAAAGGGCTAGAAAAGACAAGCGGGCAAGTCCACGAACCCAAAATGGATCATGGACCCTTCACGGAACCCTAGACTGGCCGTTTAGGGGTCCACAACCCATTAAGGGTGTCTTGAACCACCTTCCAGGTACTTCCTGGCAGGAGTCACCTAGACGAGCCACTAAACGGCCCGTGGTGACTTGTACGGTCCGTACAAGTCATCCATCAAATTTTTAGGTTTTTGGTCAACTTCAAATGATCATATCTTTCCGCATAAAATGAATTAGGTAGCCCATGACCTATCCAATTAAAGGTCTTTGAGTCCTCTTTCCAACGCCACCAAGTTTTCTCCATTTGAAGTTTAGAGTAAAACGTTATGCCCGTTTTAGTGAAGCACTATCAGGCAGGTGAAGCTTCACGACCGGCTATACGGCCAGTGAAGCCTTTTCAGTGAGGCACCTCATCAGTTTTTAGGTTAGGGTCAATGTGGTCTTTTCCCAAAGTATTTGGTACCCCAAACTACGTCATTTTAACCCTATTCTAAGCCTAAACTACATCATTTCACACCAAATTAAGGGCGTAGAAAGTGTTAGTCAATTCTTTTACGTTCATTAACACATCAAGACATCACAACAAGGTTTGAAGAGGAGAAAAAACTTGGGTTCAAGCGTTCTTTCCAGGTATGTAAGGCTATTCATAGTGTTGGACCAGTTTGTCCTCACGCCCTACATCTCAATTCAGTCAAAAATAGTTACATCTAAAAGATATATCCCTAGTTTTTGATCTATTCATAGTTCTTGATATTTGAATTCAGTTCTTTAACAAGTTGAGGTTTTGATTCCTATTTTACATGTGAATCTTATAATGTTGTCCATGCTTAGTATCACATGAATCCTATTGATTTAGTAAAGTTATCTTTTCAAAGAAAATTGCATGAAAGTTCCTCATATGTTGATTTTGGGCTTGAAAGATAAGTTCATGAGCATACGTTTTAAAAGTGTAAGTTTTGAACAGAATCCTTGAAAAGAGAATCAAATGTTTTCATATGTACTATTTGATAGTTGAGAAAAAGAAAGAGTATGATTGATCTTTTTTTTGGTAAGTAAATATTTTATTTACCAAGTAAACATTACAAAGCAGAAAAAAACTTAGCCTGCATGGACATATGCTCCATCCTTGCTATTCATACTAATTGCAATACTCTTAACTACAATCTATGGATAATGGTTCAATTCACATAATCTAGTAGCTATTCTAGTGTATCTACTGCCTCTCCCATGTATTTCTTGAATGATGTGTCTGACCAGTGAGCTTGCTGGCTTCTGCTTCTATTGGAATATCCTGGAGTTGCGTTCCAACCATATGCGATAAACTGTATTTTCCATTTCCATTCTATACACCATGGTTGCACCATTTTGTCCCTTCATGAATCTACTTGCCCATTGTACCTCCTCCGGCCAGTTCATAGTACTCCTTCTTACCCCTTGCCACTTTAATATACCACTCCACACCTCTGCAGTGTAAGGACATTGAAAAAGGAGGTGATCAAGATCTTCATTCACCTATTGACATAGACTGCATGTTTGGGACTAAACTATGCCCCATTTAGCCAATCTATCTTTTGTTGCAAGCCTTCCCTTTACTGCAAGATACAAAATGAATATCCACTTAGGAGCTCAAAAATTTGTCCACACCAATGATCTCCATCCTACCTTCTCCATTGTACCTCGCATCTGTATATATATTTTGCTCATATTGTACTTTTCCATATTTCTTATATCTGCCTCAGTAAGCCCAGCCTCTTGTAAGTACTTTGCAGCCTTCAAAATCTTCTGTACCACCCAAGAAGCCTAACTAGCATGTATGTTCCATACACCATTTTGCCCATAATATGTATGAACCCACACAACCCATAATTTGTCTTTTTTCTGGCATAAATTCCACAACAACTTTCCAATGGCTGCTTTGTTCCATGTATGTATGTCAAGAAAACTTAACCCTCCATTTTATTTAGGTCAACACAGCTTGTCCCATGCAATTAGAGCTTTTCTTGAGGTCTCAATATTACGTGTTCACAAGAACCTTCTACACATATTCTCCACTGTTTGGATGATCTTCTTGGGAAGGGCAAATATTTGTGACCAGAAACATTTGTATTGCATACAGAACACTTTTGCTGAGTTGAGCCCTTCCTGCATAAGATAAAAATTTAGTTGACCAGCTTGTGATTCTGTTAAGCATCCTTTCTAGAAGTGGTTTGCAATGTACTATGGAAATTCTTTTGGTACTCAAAGGAACTCCAAGGTATTTGAATGGCAGGTCTCCTTTTACAAACTTTAATTCCTTTAATATATCCTCCTGTTGCTGTTGTTTGACTCCTCTAAAATAAACACTGCTTTTATCTACATTTGCAACCAGGCCTGAGGCCTTGGAGAACATCAGAAAACACTGACTAAGACACTGTACTGATTTTAAGTCTCCTCTACAAAACATCAATAGGTCATCGGCAAAGCTCAATTGCACAATTCTCTGCTTTTTGCATCTAGGATGGTAATGAAATTCAGGATTAGTCTGCAAGGTCTTCAAACCTCTTGTCAAATATTCCATAGCTATCACAAAAAGGTAGGGAGACATTGGATCCCCTTGCCTTACACCTCTCTTAGCCTTAAATGGTGTTGGATTATGTCCATTTATCTGAATGGAATAAGTAACAGTTGTAACACACTGCATTATCCATTTTATGACTATAACTGGTATCTTAAGTTCTATCAGAATCTGCTCCAAGAATGTCCATTCCAGGGAATCATAAGCTTTCTTCATGTCCACTTTCACCATGCATCTTCTGGATATCCCTTACCTTCCATACCCCTTTACCAGCTCATGACTTAATATCTTATTATCACTCAGAGCTCTACCTGGTACAAATGCTGACTGATTTGGTTCCACAAGTGTCTCCATAACCAGTTTTAATCTAGCAGTTATCACTTTAGATATAACTTTATATATTGTTGTGCAGCATGATATTGGTTTGTATTCACTTATCTTAGTTGGATTTTTCACCTTAGGAATACGTGTTACATTTGTACAATTGATTGCCTAGTACATCATCCCTGTGTTAAAGAAGTCTAACACTGCATTTGTTACTTCCTCCCCCACCACTGACCATGCTTTCTTAAAGAATACTGCATTTAATTCATCCTTCCCTGGAACTTTAAGATCACTTATCCCATGTAAAACTGATTTCACTTCATCTCTCGTGTTTGGGACTGCTAACTGAATTTGCTGGGCTCTGTTTAGTGTTCCTCCCCTTTTCATTATATTTATATCCACAATTGGAAAACTAGGATTAGTCTGTCCAAGCAGTGCTTGATAAAAAGTAATGGCCTCTTTTTCAATAGCTTCCTGTGAATGCACAATTATACCTGCAGCAATGGTGAGACTTGTTAGAGTATTCTAGACCAATCTATTCTTCATGTGGGCAAAAAAATATCTTGTATTTGCATCCCCCAACTTTAGCCACTGTACCCTGGACTTTTGCCTCATAGCACCCTCCTCAATCAAACTCCATTTCTCAAGTTGCTACCTCAACTCCTTTTCTTGCTCTCTATTAGCATGCACCCTGGTATGATCTATCATATCATTTTGTATTTGGTGGAGTTGTATTCTAATGTGTTGTATCTTGTCTTTCACTCCCTTAAATTCAATATTATTCAACACTTTTATGGCTCTTATGACCTTCTTAAGTTTCCACCAGACTTCCTTCTTGTTCCCTGTAGATTGCCCTCCCCATGCTTGTTTGACTATTTGTAAAAAAATAGGATGATCTGCAATACAATTAAAGAATCTAAATGCTTTAAAATTGTTTTTGCAAGTATCATCCAATACCAATTTCCTGAGGGAACGATCTGACACCCCTGGCCTTAGTATATTTACTTCCATGGCTGGCATATGCAGCATCCAATCAACATTCACTATAGCCCTATCTATCCTGCTACAAGTGTGACCATTTGTCCAAGTGTATAAGCCCCCAATAGTTTTTACTTCATGCATTCCAGTATCTATCAGAAACTCACTGAAATTTTTAATCTCTACATCCTGCACTGAGGTACCTTGTGGTCTATTTTCTGCTTGCAGTATTTCATTGTAGTCACCCATGCACAACATGGGTCCTTGAACATTTGCAACCAAGTTCCTCAGGTCCTCCCACAGTGCCAGTCTATCATGCATTGTATGGAGTCCATATACTGCAACAAACACAAATTCCATGCCACTTCCTATAATTTTCACTCTAGTTTGAATATATTGATCAGACTTGCTCCCCACTACACACTCCACATATTGAGGATCCCATAGTATCCAAATTCTACCCTTAAGAGAATAAGAAGAGTTCTCCTCACATCTCCACCCAGGTGTAATTTTTTGAGTTACTTTATTGAGTAGTACTTCCTTTATTTTATGCTCTAAGATAGCTATAATACTAACATTATTCTCCCTCATAAACAGTCTTAGTTCCTTCTGTTTATGAGGTTTATTAAGCCCTCTAATGTTCCAAGTGACTAACTGCATAAGTACTTATATTTATACCATCTCCCACACCCTCATTGTGCTTATGCTAGCCAACTGCTACACTTGTACTACCCTGTTCATATATATATTTAGAGTTTCAAATCCATTCATCACCACCACATGTGGATTTTGCTGTCTACTTGCATTTCTACCTATTGATTTGGCTGGAGTTTGTTTCCATGTCTCCTCTTGAGGTATTTCAACTTGTTCCTTATTCCCTTGTGCCTCCACGTCCCCTGCTTTGCTGACATCAATCTTAGGCTGCCACTTACTTACTTTCCTTGCTGGTATGAAAGGTCTGACCCCTTCCTTCATATGGCACTTGTGCCCTACTTGCATGCATTTAGCATAGTATTCTGGTACCCATTCATACTTCACTACTTGTTCAAATACCCTACCATTAGGATCCTCCACCTTCAATTTTCTGGGTAATTCTCTAGCCACATCCATTTCAATAAGCACTCGAGCAAATGATATGTGATCCACCTTAGTGGTACACTTATCTGCATATAGAGGTTCACATAACCCACTACTAATCCGGCTCAAGGAGTCTATACTCCAGCAATTCAGGGGCAGGTTAGGGTATTTCACCCAGATTGACACTGTCTGTAACACTTCATTGTTAAAATCAAAATCAGGGCTCCAAATTTTCACAATAATAGATCGTAGGTGAGGTCCTGAATAAAGTACTTCATTCCTATCATCCATATTTGTAAATCGAACTAAGAAATACCCATCATTATGATAATAAACCTTAGGTATACTTGCAGTGTTCACTTGTAATGCAATGTATCTTTCCACAGCAGCAATAGTGGGTGAATCCCCAACTACATATAAGATTAGGGCATGTTTCCATTCCTATGTTGCTCTGTCGATTTCTTCTTTCTTCAGCTCTATGACCTTCTTTTCATTATTCATGATTAGGGTTGATATAGCTCAGGCTCATTCCTTTCGCTGACAGTCGATTTGAGTTTAAAAAAAATTGCCCATTTCTTAGGTGGTTCTTTATTCATATCTAGTCTCCTTTGTACATCTCCTCGTATGCCATTTCCTTGTGTTTCTCCTAGCTGATTGTTATTTGTTCCAGCTTGAATACTCCCCACACTTACTTCTGGGTGTGCTCCCCTAATGCTAGCAGGGGTTACCACCTTCGAAGGAAGCGGAGGCCACTGTTCCATTGGTTCCTTTCCTTGTTGGTCCTCCATTCCTATTGTGCTTCCCAGATCTGTGTTTTGCATCTTTCTCGGCGTCGCCACCAGCTTAGTTGCTTCCTTCTTCTTTCTTCCTCTCGCCATTTCGATCAGGTGGGTACACATTAGCAGTTCACGCTATTGTGCACCGAGAAAATCTCTATTTTGTGAGTGAGGTAATAGCCCCTTTCTTTGTAAAGGGGGATTGAGCAAAGTGAAAAGTAAGTAAAGTAATAGTCCCTTTATCTGTAATGGGTGATTGAGCATAAAGTATATTGATTGTTTTGGGAGTAGTATCGAGCACTAAATTTGGGTAAGAGTCTATTAAAACTCAAAAGTCCCATAAAACTACGTAGCCACCGTAGGATAGAATAGCGCTGATTCTCCATGCGACTCCTCACTGCCTCTGAGAAGGCCTATTTGATGGATCCATAGTTACAGTATCATCTTATACCTCCGGAAAGGTATAGGATGGCCTTTGCAACGTGGGTGAAACGCTGTATCATTGCTAGGCTCATAGTAATGGTTGTCGGTTAGAGAAACTTCCCACAAGTAAAGTATGTTACTTTCATATTGCTTTTATTGCATATATTATTGTGAAGCTTAAATGGTTTTCAGTTCATGTTCATGTATTGATTCAGTTGAGTGTTGTCAGTCATTCAGTTCAGTTATTTGTTTTACTCAGCCATATTACATACTCGTACATTCAAATGTACCGATGCCATTCGACCTGCATCTTTTATGATACAGATACAGGTGTTCAGGATCATCAACAAGGGCTTCGTTGAGATCATTTGACACTCCAGTTAGCATTTGTGAGCCTCCTTGCATTCTGAAGGATTTCCCTTTTTCCTTTCAGTTTAGTCCTTTTAGGGTATTATGGGTACTGTCCCAATATCCATATTGAACTGTAGAGGCTTCATAGATAGTTAGAGTTAAGGAGTCTCTCAGTATTTCCCTTTTGTTTGAGATGTTTTGAGACTTTTTTGCAAAGTAATATTATTATTGTACTTAAGTATTTTCAGACAGTTTGAGTTAAGTATTTGCTTGAGTCTAAATGTTCAAAAAAGCTATATTTTAAAGCTTTTTATCACTTGAGTAAGTTTTTCTCTAAGTAGTCAGCCTGGCCAAGGGTTCGGTTGGGGACCAGCAATTGTTCTCGAGTGCCGGCCACGTCCAGGGTGTAAGCTGGGGTGTAACAAACTTGGTATCAGAGTATAGAGTTCAAGTGTCCTAGGTGTCTATGAAGTCGTGTCAAGTAGGATCTTGTTCATGGTTGTGAGGGCCCCACTTCTATGAATGAGGGACTACAGACATTTAATAAAAGTTTTCCCTTCTTTTAAACTCTAAATCATGCAATAGAACTGTATCATAAGAAACTTATTCAAACGTGTGCATTTCTCAAGTCCATTCGACTATCTCTCATACTCAAGGTAGTTGAAAAGCAAAGCCTAGATCCTTATCGATGAGTTACTCCCTGCAAAAGTCTTCAAAAAGTCATGAGACTGTAGAGGGGCTTGAAGAAGCCGTGAATGAGCTTAAGTGTTGTGATTCGGAAGAATGCACTTTTAATTCATATGAATCATGCGTTCGAGCTAAAAGTGAGATGTACTCCCAGACAATCTTCTCTAAACCTTATTTCAGTTGAGACCCTTATGAGGAAGTGTGTTTTAGAGCTTGGGTAGTATCTACACCAAAAAAGATAGTATGAGTTATGATGTTATAAGGAGTAGTAGTAAAAGTGCACAGAGTTAGAAGAATGCATACAGAGGTATAGTAATCTAAGAAAGGGAGATAGTGATGAGATAAATTATGTTGTTGAAGTCATGTACCCGGTAAGTTATTAATGATGAGTTTTCCCTTATGGTTAGACTAAGAAGCGATGAGTTTGTGTAGATTTCATGATAGAATATAGAGTAAGAGTTACTAGTATGGATGAGTTAGAGTATACTTTAACCAGAAGAGAGTTTATGTCAATGTAGCATTGTGTTAGAGAAGGACAAGTATAGATGTTGAATAAAAGAGCAGAGTATTCATGAGGTGATAGATCTAAGCTAGACTTATGATTTTTAAGAGAGAGCCCCATGATATTCATAGGGTTATAGAACTAATTAGGCAATGATGTATAGTGAATGAGTAAGTAATACTTAAGTTGTGAAATGGAAGTGTGGTAGTAATATGTAAATAGGTAGACTAAGAGATAAAGATTGACTACTTATCATGAGATATTAGTGAGTTAGTGTTTCTTAAGTTTATCTAGTAGTTGTAAGTTAGTATAGTAAGCAAGCAATTATATTGATATCTATGTTTAGTAATAGACACTAAGCTTGAATTTGAGATGAGTGGCATGATCACAAGGATAGCAACATGAGGGTGATGATGTTAGTTCGAGATCTGATCTAGTAGGTTTGACATAAATTAGGTGAGAAATTAAGGTGTTACTTTTGATAAGTGTGAGTGGTACAAATGTGGTATTATGACTCTTAGATGAGAGCAAGGGAATGTGGCTAAGTCAATGGATTAACAAGAGCATTAAGAGGTGTACCTGAGATCGTATGTAGTCCGACGAGGTTCCAATTAAGTTAATGATTTTCATGTGTGACTAGATAGTATATTTGAGCTGTCAATGTGGAATAGGCTGATGTAAGCATTATTGTTTTCCCTTAAGATTGATGAAGCGGCCTTATAAGCCAATGGGAAGAGGTTAAGAGGAGCATCTTAGAAAGAGGTCTTAGAAGGAACCTTAGTACTTTCACATGGAGGGTTCAAAAGCCATGAGATAAGTATTTCCCGAGTGTTAGAGTAAAACGAATATAGAGCAGTTTAGAGATGATGGAATAGATCCATAGCTTTAAAGTTTCAGCTTCATACCTAATGGGGAGATGATAAGATGAGAAATCAAGTCAAGCATTGAGAATCAGATAGCAATATGTTCAGAAAAAGTTATAGTGTTATATCAATTCATTCATACTCTAGCATATTCCTCAAAGTTCAGTCATTCCAACATCATGTTGATGTCTCTTATATCAGAATTGTGTCCATGACTTATGCTCATACACTTCAGACAGATTCACATATATGCTAAGTTCCCATAATGAGGGGCAAAGACTTTAGCCCATTAATCTCAATCTTACTCCATAAATTTATGGATATTAGCCTTATAATACGAACCTATTCAGATAAGCACTCATGTCTCATAGTATGCTCAGTATCACAAATTCATGATTTGATCTTAATGGCTAGCAACATAATGTTATGCCATACATCATCTTATATCATAATTTTCGAGTGAAATCGTGCTTATGATCTTTCACCCTAGAGCTCTTTCAGTGATCCTTTTAGTTAGAGAGTGATGTTGATGATAGTAGTTGAGTGATGATAGAAGGAGAAGGTTGATGTTTCTTATGTTGGTAGTAGTAGTGTGCTTATTCCATCTAAAGTCATAAAAGTGGAGGAAGGATGAATGAAGTTATACTATGAATAATAGTTAGGTGAGAATAGTTAGATAGTTCCTGATAGTATGCGTGAAATTTAAGTTGGTAGAGACGATGTGAGGATGAGAAATTCTTAAAAAGGATTAGTTAGTAGGAGTTCATGTAGTGGTTGTAGTACTAGGCTTGAATGTGGCGTTGTTACATATGGATGAATGCATGATGCATTAGATGCTTCTTGACTAGGACTCGAAGTTTTGTTGAATGTAATGGTAAGGAGTAGTATTCATGGGATGAGATTTCCTATAGAGGTATGGAACCTGAATCTTGTGGTTTAGATAAGTATAACCATCCCATGTTTCGCACCTTGTGAATTAGAGATTAGGCTTGAACACAATAAGAGCAAGCGATTTGACTTAGATGTTTGTAAGAGTTGTCTTATACTCTAGTGGGAGCTATGAGTTGCAGCTAATGAAGTCTAGTGATCAGAAAGGAGAGCATAATTGAGAAGTGTCGCTAAGCTTAAAAGCTACAATTCATATCACTCAAGGCATAATATTCCTATTCTTACTTCGTGCTTGGATACCCTTATTTCATGTCATGGTTTGTGATCTTGAAACCTTATGTGAGCTTCATGCCAAGTGTACACGAGTCCAGTTTCAAAACTATTAGTATCAATCAATTCTGCCAATGTTAGTAGGGAAGCTCAGAAGTCAAGAGAGGTAGTGATAGTAAATCTTTTCCATCCACTCTCAGTTAAACCATCATTCGAGGGTGAATGATCCCAAGGGGGAAATATTGTAACACCCCAGAAAATTTCTAAGTTAAGACTGAACCATTCTTGATATGCATATAAGTTCGTACCGAATGATTCTTAATTATTCTTAGATTTTAGGGTCAATTCATTAGTGTGGAAATAATTTTAGATATCAATTAAGGCCACTAGAATCCCCTAGCATAAAGTTGAGTTGAAAGTGTAACACCTCGAACTTCGAGAAAGCGCTAGAAAGGACAAGCGGGCAAGTCCACGAATCCAAAATGGACCATGGACCCTTCACGGCACCCTAGATGGGCCGTTTAGGGGTCCACAGCTCGTTAAGGGCATCATGAACCACCCACCAGGGACTTCCTGGACAAGAGTCACCTAGACGAGCCACTAAATGGCTCGTGGTGACTTGTACGGTCCATTTAGTGGTCCATACAAGTTACCCATCAGATTTTCAGGTTTTAGGTCAAATTCAAATAATAATATCTCTCAGCACAAAATGAATTAGGTAGCCCATGACCTATCAAATGAAAGGTCTTTGAGTCCTCTTTCTAATGCCACTAAGTTTATCCATTTAAAGTTTGGAGTAAAAAGTTATGCCCGTTGTAGTGAAGCATTGTCAGGCAGGCGAAGCTTCCTGACCGGCTATACGGCTAGTGAAGCAATAGACGGTTCATGAAGCCTTTCCAGTGAGGTACCTCGTCAATTTTTAAGTTAAGGTCAATGTGGTATTTTCCCAAAGTGTTTGGTATCTCAAACTACATTGTTTTAACCCTATTCTAAACCTAAACTACGTCGTTTCACACCAAATTAAGGGCTTAGAAAGTGTTAATCAATTCTTTTACGTTCATTAACACTTCAAGACATTACAGAAATGTTCTAAGAGGAGAAAAAACTAGGGTTCAAGCGTTCTTCAAGTATCATCGATTGCGCCAAGAACTTTGTTCTTTCCGGGTATGTAAGGTTATTCATAGTGTTGGACCAGTTCTGCCTCACGTCCTACATCTCAATTCAGTCAGAAATCATTACATCTAAAGGATATATCCCTAGTTCTTGATCTATTCATAGTTCTTGATATTTGAATTCAGTTCTTTAACAAGTTGAGGTTTTGATTCCTATTTTACATGTGAATCTTATAATATTGTTCGTGCTTAGTATCACATGAACCCTATTGATTTAGTAAAGTTATGTTTTCAAAGAAAATTGCATGAAAGTTCCACATATATTGATTTTGGGCTTGAAAGATAAGTTCATGAGCATACGTTTAAAAAGTGTAAGTTTTGAACAGAATACTTGAAAAGAGAATCAAATGTTTTCATATGTACTATTTGACATTTGTGAAAAAGAAAGAGTATGATTGATGTTTTTAAAAAGTACTTCAGTAAGGTAATAGTCCCTTTCTTTGTATAGGGTGATTAAGCAAAGTGAATAGTAAGTAAAGTTATAGTTCATTTATCTGTAAAAGGGTGATTGAACATAAAGTATATTGATCATTTTGAGAGTAGTATCGAGCACCGAATTGGGTAAGAGTCTATTAAAACTCAAAAGTTCCATAAAACTATGTAGCCACCGTAGGATAGGATAGCACTGATTCTCCGTACGATTCCTTGCTGCCTCTGAGAAGGCCTATTTGATGGATCCATAGTTACAGTATCATCTTATACCCCCGGCAAGGTATAGGATCACCCTTGTAATGTGGGTGAAACGTTTTATCATTGCTAGGCTCATAGTAATGGTTGTCGGTTAGAGAAACTCCCCACAAGTAAAGTACTTTATTTTCATATTGCTTTTATTGCATATTTTACTGTAAAACTTAAATGGTTTTCACTTCATGTTCATGTATTGATTCAGTTGAGTGTTATCAGTCATTCAGTTTAGTTATTTTTTTTACTCAGCCATATTACATACTCGTACATTCAAATATTCTGATTTCATTCGACCTGCATCTTTTATGATACATATACAGGTATTCAGGATCATCAACTGGCACTTCGTTGAGATCATTTGACACTCCAGTTATCATTGGTGAGCCTCCTTCCATTTCGGAGGATTTCCCTTTTTCCTTTCAGTTTAGTTCTTTTAGGGTGTTATGGGTCCTGTCCCAACATCCATAATGAACTATAGAGGGTTCATAGATAGTTAGAGTTGAGGAGTCTCTCAGTATTTCCTTTTTGTTTGAGATGTTTTGAGACTGTTTTGCAAAGTAATATTATTATTGTACTTAAGTATTTTCAAACTATTTGAGTTAAGTATTTGCTTGAGTCTAAATGTTCAAAAAAATTATATTTTAAAGCTTTTTATCACTTGAGTAAGTCTTCCGCTAAGTAGTCAGCCAGGCCAAGGGTTTGCTTGGGGACCAGCAATGGTTCTCGAGTGCCGACCACATTCAGGGTATAGGCTCGGGCTGTGTCAGAACAAACAATGTATCTGTGCTTTTGACATTTATTGCACTTGACGTTTGATCTTCTTTGTTGTATTGTCCCTTTCTTTTGAATTTGTTTTGTCTTTCTTTGAATCGTTTGTTGTTGGAGTTTTTTCCCCTCTTTTTCTTGGAATCCTTTTTCTTTTCTTTTTCTTTTTCCCTTTTTTTGAAGTTTCTCCACCTTTGTTGGAGAATTTGTTTTTGATTTTGCGAGGGGGTTTTGCTTCTTCTCTTTGAAGTCATATTTTCATTTTTTTCTTCTGGAACTTAGCATCTCTTGTCTTTGACGTCTTTAATCTTGGTTTTTTATCCAAAATTTGCACGTCTTAGTGTGTTCAGGAAGGTTGGGCCAAGAGAGGGATAGTGCATTTAAGCACTCAAAGGGAATAGGCTAAAATGTGGTTGTCCAAAGAAAATGCTACAAGCTCAAAGGTGGATGCTAGGGAAAATGTCATTTGGTAGGCTATGAAAAGCACAACACGTCAAATAAGGCCTACAATCCTTTCCCAAGCAAGTGTTACTCATGGTTTTGCCTCAATAGACATTTAGGCCAAGTTCTAGATCAACAATGCAATACAATGAATTAATCTAAGGCTCACCACACAAATGCACACTAAACGATGAGGTTAATTTTGTTCTTGTCTTAGATGTATGCCAGAGAATTCTTTCAAGTGTCACTAAGATGTGATTAAAAAGTATCAAAAGAATCTACGGTTTACCATGAAGTTGATCCTCTCCATCATACCAAATATTTCTTCTTCATGCACACTCCTAACTATGTTGGTACCAATCAAGTCTAGAATTTGATTTATTTTTGTTTTTTTTATTTCTTTTTATTTTTGAAAAAAATAAAAATAAAAAATGGAATCGAACCTAAATGAGGGATACCTATGTATTCTATAGAAAACAAAAATCAGGTCTGCGTAGTTCAAGAAGGTATGAAATAAAATGTATGTATGAGAATGTATTCATGTGTTGAAGAAATGCAAGACAAAGAAAATCAAATATACTTACTGAGTATAAAAAATATGTACAAAATTAAATGCAGAGGTATAGGTAAACTTGGAGTGATGCCTTGTAAGTTCGATGTTGGTTGACATCTTCAGTGACAGAGTGCTTCCCAAATGAACAAGGAATAATTATTATTGTGATCCCTCAGTTGTTTGTGGGGATCAATCATTGTTGTGATAGTCTCATGATAATTTTTGGGGACGACATGTTGTGACCCCTTGACTGTCTGCGAGGGCATATTTTATTGTGTTATTTCTTGAGATACCTTTATTATTATGAATTATCATGATCATCCCCACCTATAGGTCGAGATGATTTTCCTATAAAATATGAGAAATGAGTGAAAGTAGGAAAGTCATGAAAAAATAATAAAATGAAAAAGTGTGACCATTTGGTCGAAGACTCCCCTAATTTATCTGCACGCCCCACTATATGTTGATGCCTCATAGAATCCAAGGCCCTTGTAAAGTTCATGGATCATTTATCCTCCCTCAATTTTAAAATTGAGTCTATTATGGTTAAATCTGGATGCCCCCAGTGCAGTCTCCAAACTACTATGCCCTATTTTTACCAAGGTTAGATAAAACACAACTTATACACTCTAAAATGATTAACTGTTGTATAAAGTCGCCACCAAGTTTTTTAAGAAAAAACAAGGAAAACTTATTTGCTTATTAACATGTATGCCTCACATTTTAATAAAAAAAAAACCAGTTTAGATTCTAGGTAAGGGTCCAAGTAATTCCAAAGGAATGTATTAAGCACCCTTCAAAATCCACAATAGTGGAACCCGTCTGAACTCATTTTTTTAAATTGAAGAGGAGATAAAAATATTGTACAAGTATAATAAACATGAAATATACACAAAGAATAAAGTAAATCATAGTATAAGAAACGCCTAATGTTTGCCTAACGTTAATAAGATATACAATAATGAATCAAAAATATCATTCGAACTCCATTCGAATAGCTTCCTCGGAAAGCAACTCTGGGTACCTGTAAAGACACTTAGAAAAAGTGTTAGTAATAAATAAATGAATCAAATAATAACTTAAGAAATAAAAACTCGTCTTATGAAAATGGGAGGCCTTGGAAATCGACGGTAATTTCTTCATCGGACAAAAGTATAGCGCTTGCAAACGTTAAAAAAATGTATATAACAATATTTAACAAAAAAATGTAGATAAAGAGATATGTGAGGTGTTATAATGATGTTGGTACGAAAAATATAAAAAAAATGCTTGTAAGTATAAAGAAAATGTACACATATTTGTAAGGAAAATAAAGGACATGTAGTAACAATGTAAATATTACTTCAAAATATAAATACAATATATGAAAATTTTAGATATAATATATGCACAAGTGTAGAGATAATGTATGAAAAAGCAGAAACAATATATAAAATGTAAGAAACTTTTGATCAATAAAGTATATCCCTCTTTAATGAAAAGTTTCCCCCTCTTATATATACAATATGTGTATATGAAATACGTAAATATATATATATATATATATATTTAAATGGTATAAAATAAAATATGTGTTAAAGTGTTAGAAAGATGTACACAAAACATATGAAGAAATGTATGCAAAAATGTAGAAAGAAATAGACAATATATAAAGAAATGTAGAGACAGTATATGTATAAACAAATATAAAAATTAAATAAATAAATATAAGGACAATATATATTAATAAATATAAAAGTAATATATAAATAAATATATGTAAAAACAAGACATAAATAAATATAAACACGATGTATAAAAGTAAACACAATGTATAAATGTTTATAATAAAAATAAATGCATGAGAAATTTAAAGTCAATGTATGAATAAATAAAGGCAAATGTATGAATAATGTAAACAAAATGTATGAATAAATATGCAAAGAGGAAAATGAGGCTAGTCTTGCTAGTCTTTCTAAGAAAAGAAAACATATAAAAGTATAGGGAGAAGAAAAGAAATGTATGTGAAGTAGTGTGTAAGTGTGTATAGAAAATGAGAGATCCCTCCCTCCTTTTATAATACAAGCTAACCCACTCTTTTGCACAAAAAATAATAAACTCCCTCTCCTTATCCTCTTAAGATATATTTTAGTCCTTAGGTATTTAGCTAAATGAATTTTCATATTTTTAACCAAAATGTAAAGACTCTTTGACCATAAGACAAAACCCGCAGCCTATCACCTCAAAATGTCAACTTTTTAAAAGGTGACGAGATCTTGATTTGATTGAGTTATTGCTCTATATTTAAGAATAATTGCTCTGATTTTTTGTATTTACGAACTGTGCTAAAAATATAATTAATGTAAAAATATGTGTATCAAAATATAACTATAAAATATAAAATAAAAAATGTAATCGGTATTTTTAAAGATGTACTATTTTGTAAAGAATAAATTATGTACAGTGACATGTTGTGTACGTGTGTAGATGATTGTAAAATTATTGTGACTATTAAAATTGTACAATGACAATAAATTCCTATTATTTACGAAACTAAGAATAATTATCAATAAATAGTAAAAAGTTAAAAAATGATAATAAATTAATAAAAATCCTAAAATAAGGGTAATTATCAATAAATTATTAAAAATAAAAAAATGCATAAAAATTATATTTTGTGCTCTTTAACAATCAAAAATCTGAAGACGCTAATTTTGAGCATGGAGAGCCAAAATTGGGTGTCAACACCGGCTACAATGCTGACCGAGGGGTGGACACTGAGTGGGTTCATGATTCCTCGGCCCCGATCAAGAAAGCTTCCCTAAGCTTTGCTGCTAAATTTTGGTGGTCCATTGTCCGAGCCAGACTGTCTCCTACCATGGCGGACAATCAGTTGACTTTGGACCGGGCAGTGATGGTAGCCTGCTTGATGGCTAGGCATGAGATTGACTTCACCCACGTGATTATAGCTGAGATCCATGAGAGAGCATTCTGAAAGACCACTACTTTTCTGTTTCCTTGCTTGATTGGACTGTGCAAAGAGGCTACTGTCCCGTTGATTACTGATGATCAAAGGTTTGAGGTTACGAAGACTGTAAACGTTGGCCTTATCTCAGATAAGGCCAACTCAGTGGCTCTGTAACGAGGTATCCAGATCGATATGCCACCTATGGGCGAGACACCCACACAGGAGCAGCCTGGAGAGGGAAATATTCTGGTCCCTACTACTGAGCCTGCTGGGATGGCTCCCCCCATCGACTTCAGCATCAAACGATAGCACACTTCGTGCTCCCACAACTATGGGTCTCTCTACTCTACCCATAGTAAAACTCCAGAAGCTAGAGACTCAGATGGGACAGCTGCTACAACACCTTCCTCTTTGGATGCAGTAGGTTGTTAAGGATTCCGAGACCAGGTTGAGAGTTGTTATTACGGAGAAGACCCAAGCCACGCAGTGGAGGATAGATGCCTTCGAGTTGAGGGTGCTAGCCTGACCCCAGACTACACTGAGTGTCAATCATTCGGGGTTCCAGACTGAGTTAGCCACTCTTTGGACTGATCTTGATGCTTTAGTTGTTGTTGTATCTTCTGCACATGAGCCTTCCCTTGCTGATGATGGAGGCGATGTTTTATTTGCTCTGTTTAGTGATGGAGACCCCTCTCGTGCAGCTGGGAAGCGCACGCGGACTGATGTTGATATTGTTGTTCCTGCAGAGGATCGGCGAGCATGAAAGAGAGAGTGGCGTGAGCTTGAGGCTGCCCAAAGGCATTCACAGTTAGATGAGGAGTTGAGGAAACAGAGAGAGCGAGAGTTAGCAACCGAAGCATCGGCCTTGAGGGGCACTACTGATGGTGCTCCTCAGATCACTCCAGAGGGCATTATTGATTGTGCCGCACATATTGATACAAAAGCATATATCGATGCACCGGGTTCAGCACTACCGGACCCATCAACCTCTTGATAGTACTTCGGCGCTTAGTCGCCAGAGGTTTGTCTCAACTTATGTTTTACATTATTTTTGCATTGAGGGCATTGCACTATTTTCCATGTGGGGGTGGGGTGAATGGATTGTGAGTGTTGGGGTAAAGTTTGAATAACCCGGACACTCACAATCCTTCCTTGGGGTTTTCTTGCATGTGTTCTTTTTCCCAAGCAACTATTTAATTTATGTTGAAACGGCATATTTAGGATGTAAATTGTAAAAGTAGAGTAGAAATAAAAGCATGATTGCATTAGTGCATGAAATTGATTCCCCTCCAAATTTTGAGTTTGTGTTATATCTGTGTGATTGATAGGTCAACTGTGTAGGATCTTGTATGACATGATAGGAACCGATTAGATAACATGAATTAAGCTGAAGCATGAGTCAGATACACTCACAATTTGATCATGAAACGATGTGCCATGTGTGTGTGAGGATAGTTGTTCATTCATACGGGATATGCCGATCTAGAACTTGCATTGTTAGTCTTGCTATGATGATTTAACTGTTTATTAGGAAAGTATCATAGGCCATTGTTGAAATTGAGTACACTTAAGCCTAAAAACAACCAACCAAATGAAAATGCTCCTTCGATCTAAATTGTTGAGCTTGAATTATACCATTCTTTCAATTTACCCAATTCACATTTCCCGTGAAAATTGTTAACCTTTGTTTTGGCCCTGCTCCCTCATTGGACATCGTGTACCTCAACTCAGGCTAAAAGCCTAAGTCTAGGGTGGCTACTTCAGAGGAAAATTGTTAACCTATATTTTGGCCCTGGTCCCTCTCCAGACATTGTGCACCTCAACTCATGTTAAAATCGTAAGTTGAGGGTGGCTACTATACAGGAAAACTAGAAAAGAAAGGGATGTGAAGAAGAATTATGTATTGATAAAAGAAGAAAAATATGTAATAATGTGTGAGATGGTGTGGCCTAACAAAGAAAATACAAGATAAAAGAATGAAAACCTGAAAGTTGAAGAAAAGTTGAAACAAGCAAGGAAATCAAGCCAAAGTCACACCCGAGCTTCAATGAACAATACAGATAAATGAAAAATAAATACGATACCAGGATTAGTTATAAAAGAGGAAAATAGTCAATGTAATGTCAAGGAGGGCAAAAAAGTCACTTAAAATCCAAATATACCATACCTGACCCTGAGCCTACATTACAAGCTAGAAAAGTCCTATAGTGATCTTAATTTAACGGTTTTGAGAATCTAAGCATAGAACATAAGGGCAAGCCTATGGAATTGTGCATGTATTGTATTGAATTCAATTCTGAGCGTGAGCAAATACTGAGTCCCTATAATTGAAATATAAATCAAATTTTGTGTGAACAAAGGGATTTCTTTGCGGTGAGGTACAAGTTGCATTATCAAAGAGTTGGCCTCTTGGTGATTGTTATTTGTGTATGTGAATGTGTCTATTGGTACGTCTGTGTCATAGATTGATCCGCATGTGTTGGTTTGTTGTTGAACTGAATGATTGCACAGTGCTGAAAAGTGATAAGGAGGGCTAACTATTGAGGAAAATGCCATGTTATTGCTTGAGTTTTTGGTTTACTTTTGCATAGTGTCGTTTAGATTTAATAGTGTCGCTTGAGGATAAGCATTGATTTTAAGTAAAGTTGTTGATGTACCATGGATTTACGGTACTTATAATGCTTTAAACTTGGAGTTTTGTGTGTGTCTTAAGTGTTTGTTAGTAGGTCTTATAGTATTTTACCTTTGTTTTGCAGGGAAATAGGTTTTTGGCAAGTCGATGTCAAAAAGGGTTGAAACAACAACTTTTTGGTGTTTGACAAGTCATCCTACGAGCCGTAGACTTTTCCACGAACCGTAGGATTGATTCGTAGAAGTGCAGAAGTGATTTTGGGGCTAAGTGTAAAATGACGGGATCAGATGACAAGCCATAAGTCTATGTCGTAGAAAAGATCATAGAAGTTGAGCTCCAGTACTTGGTTGACGAGATGACAGGACGGGTCGTAGAACATACCCGTAGAAAAGTTTAGACAATAATGTGGAGAAGTTTTGACGAGAGGTTCTTACGAACCGCAGGAATTCCTACGACTCGTAAGACCTAACCGTAGGAATGACTGTCGAATCTTATTTTCTTATTCTAGTTGAATTAGGATTGGCTTTCTATATATAGTCTTTTATTATGTCATTTTTGTGTTAGACAGTTTTTGATACCTTTGTTTTGGCTATGAGAATTAAGTTGTGAACACTTTTTGTCCACTTAATTCTTGAAGTGTTGATTTCTAATATTGCTTTTGTTCATCAATTCAAGATTTCATATTTCAATTACTCAAATTGTAAGTTAATGATTTATTTTAACCAACTTATTATGAACTGTGATCACCAAAGAATGAGTAGCTAAATCCACAACTATGGTTGTGGGAACCATGAGGAAATAACAAAGTAGACCTAATAATTAGTAATTCTTGAATAGTGTTTATGCATGTATTGTTGATCCCTTCGCTTTAATTGTTTTTTAATGGTGTGCAATGTTAGAACTCGCCTTATTCCTACTTGTCCAACCAAAGAAGTAATGAATGGGAAAAGAGATTAAACAACAGAAATTTGGCGAGATGTTATGCCATCTAATAGTTGGAACCATATCTGTGAAGGCTAATCTAGGGTCAAGGGTAAGGGTTAGTAAAGCATACACAGATAGACCGACCAAGTTGTGTGGTGAAATTCCCTATTTGGATGAACAATCACTTAGGAGATACCTAACTTACAAACTTTGCATGTTAAACACTAAGATAAGGATTACTATTATAAGGTGTACATCGTTAAGAACTTGTGGAGAACACATATACCCTTGTTTCACCTTTTATTGACTTAACAAAAGATTAAATCATGTTACTTTGTTACTTGCTATTCAACTGAATCAATATTACTTTCATGTTAACAAAAAACCCTTTTTTACGGAGATAATCTGACTAAAAGTACAATCAAAAATAAATTGGCCTAAGCCTAGACCTTATTCCTCGTGGGATATCTTTATTTGACAATGACCACTTATACTTCTTTAAGGAGGTGTAATTTGGGCGTATCAACCGTCTCTCAGTTTCACCATCCTTGAGGGAGGGAAAATCTTTCAAGGAATATCTCCATCAATTCCTCCCATGAAGTGGTAGTGTCTTGAGGTAATTCGGCTAACCACTTAGTTGCTTCTCCCGTTAAGGAGAAAGGAAACAACCTCAAACATATGGACTCTTGCATGATTCTTTCAATGGTGAAAGGTCCAAAAATATTCACAAAATTTCAGAGATGTTCATGGGGTCTTCATGAGCAAGACCTCCAAACATCCCTCTCATTTGAAGTAGCAACAACGTTCGCGGAGGGTAGCCCCTTGACCTCCGCATTTGCGGGCTAAATGAGCCGCGTTCGTGGAGGGTTATTTTTGCCTAAAACAATGTAAATTCGGGAAATGACCCATTTTCACTATCTTTAACATTTTGAAGCTTGGGAAGGCAATTTGAAAGAGAGATTTTCGTGGAAACCTTGTGGGTAACTGATTTTAACTCAAAACCTTGATTGCCCATTGATTCTATCATGATTTCAATTTGAAAATTGGGTTTTTGAAGTTGATTTCAATTTGAAAATTGGGTTTTTGAAGTTAGATTTTGGGGGTTTTGCATGAACTCCTAGTTTTTGATCAAATGGTGATTGTGGATTGGTTTGATTTCCGTTTTCAAAATGTTTTTCGCTAATGATTTCCTAAGGCTTTGAAGATTATTTCCATGTGAGAATTTTCGAATTCAAACCTTGTTTTCGAAATCCAATTTTTTGAGTCATTTGGACCCCTTTGCTTGATTTTTGTGTTCTTAGTGTTGTTGGTTCCGAAATTTGATTGTGATTCATAATTTGATTATAATGTGTTGCTTTGAATTGCTTTCGAAAGGGAAAAACTCCAATCGTTGGTTGATTTCGATCTTGGTTAAGGCAAGTGGACTTTTAAACTTTGTGAATCTTGTAATTTTCTGGATTTTTCTTCCTTGATTGTGTTGGGGAGTAATATGATTGAGGAATGGGTTGAATTCTTGTATGAATCAATCAATCTAATCTAATCTGCGGGTTCAATTAAAACGGCTTTGTGTGCTAAAGTGGTAGGCCAAAATGTGATGGGCCGTGATCTTGATATTGTTGTGTAATTGGGAAAAATGCTATGAAAGTTTTGATGTGATTGAGAACTTGATGAATATGCCTTTTGCTCATTGTGGATTATGGGACTAGACTTGAAATTCTTGCTTAGCGATTGATCCTACTTGTGATGAAAAGAGTAGTGAATTGGAGACTAGGCAAATGATCTTGTTGTAAATGATGCAATTGTTAATGTTGATATAATGTTGATAGTGTGAAGTGATTAGCATTGATATGAATTGCGATGTGACTGTGAACACTATCATTTTCTCATTATTTGTGTGAACATGCTTATGTGTATTGGTTCTGAAACACTATGATGATTATGCCGATGGGAAATGGTTCTGGCAAGGGATAATTATACCGATGGAAAATGGTTCCGGCGAGTGATGATTATGCCGATGGGAAATGGTCTCGGCGATTGATGATTATGCTGATGGGAAATGGTTCTGGCGGATACATGGTGTGGCCCCCATGGGTTCCGGTCTGAGATTCAGCGGATGTGTATCATAGGACAGACATACATCACTCTACTTGACATTGCATTGCATTACATTATCTCATTCTTGTCATTGTGGAGTTGTGTTTATACCTTGTGACTCTGGGATTGATATACTTGATATTGATGTGAGTTATTTTGGTGATGTTGTTGAGTTGTTATTAACCTATGTGTTATATGAACTGTGAATTGGAATCTTTTAGGTTGGGCTGATTTTCTGTGCTGGTTGTAGTTATTGGAGGTTTGGTTGGAAGTAACGAATTCGTGAATTTTATTAGATTTGCCTTGTCTTATTAGTTGATTTGCTGGGTACCGTGTTGCTTGGTACTCACCCTTGCTTCTACACTTGTGTAGGTTTCGAGCCCGGACCGTGATCTATTTCTCTCTTCTTCTTATCCCGAGGCTTGTTGAGGAGACTGGAGAGGTAGCGGTTCTATGTTGGCGATCTCTCTTGTTCCTTGTTTATTTAGCTTTGTTCTATTCGAGATACAAAGACTTGAGACTTGTACTTTTCCTTTGAATTCTTTTATTAGAGGTTTGTACATGTGACAACCAGTCTTGGGAAGGATTGTTAAGTTTTGAAGTCTTCCGCTTATTGTTATTCCGCTTTTGTTTCGGTCTTGTTGGGTTTAGGCTGACTTGTCCTGGTGGGATAGGACAAGTGACATCACACCCGATTTTGGGTCGTGACAAATAATCTTCAAAGCTCACTTTGAATTGAAAACTCAATTGTCAAATACAAAATTGTTCAAAACCCCAAAACTAAAAGAATATGAAAAAGGTAAAATCCCAACCCAGATATTCAAAAGTCTGTTAAAATAGATAAAAAGAAACATTTTCTCTCTCCTTTGGACTATTTATAATTTCCCCAAAAATTAGTCTAAAATCTCATGCGCGACCCGTGACATTAGTCGGGCTCACCTACTTGATCGATGGATCAACATTTTATTTTTCAGCTCACCTTTTCTTGGCTTCAAGCTTCAAGTGTTTGAACCTCAGTTGGCGAACTCGATTGAGTCCGCCTATCACGTTCGGCGAGTCGCCAATGACCACCCATGTTCGCCCATTCAACCCTTATTTTAACTTAGAAGTCTATCACTTTCGGCGATGAGATTGAGCTCACCCTTTCATATTCCGCGAGTCACCGTTGTCTTCTTTCTTTGCCGACTTTCCTTGACAGTTTAGCATCAGACACTGTCAAATTCGACGGAGTGAAGGCAAAGTTGGAGATTCGCCAACTTTCTTCGGTGATCCTCAGCTTAGGGTTTTCACTCTTTTTCAGTATTTTTGGCCTTTTTTTGTGTGATTTCATTCTTGCCTCATCCTTGAGCCTTCATAGCTGCAAAACATCAATTTAACCTCAGATATGGACATAAAGAGGCATTGAGGACACATTTGTTGAAATAAAAGACCCAAAATGAGTCAAAACCTTAGACTACCCAGACATCCACTCACAAGGAATCACAAGAAGGCTCCAAGCCTAAAACACTCCAAAACCAAGTTGCCGCAAAAGCACAAAACCTCCGATAATGCATTGAAGCTGCAAAGATAGAGTGAGATGACAGAAGATCAATAAAGCTGCGAGAACGCCTAAACTAAGGCTCACACTATTAGACTCAAGTCTGCTACTCCAGTCTATAGGGATCTAATCCATCCGAACCAACATCAGCGAAGGAGCAAGGCTAAGGCAATACTAGCTTAATCCTAGACTAAGGTTGAACATGCTCAAACCCAATAAAGAAACTCAATCAATTCACATCAACATGGAATAACACGCAAAACCCCAACTAGCATGGCACTACACCTGAGAATAAGGCCGACCATCCCTAAAACATGGTATCTAGGAAAAGAAATAAAATTAACTAGACACCCACAATTCACTCTAATCATCATGCATTCACACATCCAAGCTCAATCTAAATAGAAAGAAAGTCATAGCCTACCTGTAGGCCAACCGTGCATGCTCTAAATCACAAGGCCAGAGCTTTTCCTTTTCGTACGGCCACCGAATGCTGCCACGCTATCAAAAATAGAATCACAATGGAAGTGAACTAAATGAAGAAAACTAATAGTATCCACCACAAAACATCATAAAAACCAATTGGTCAATTTAATCAAACTAAATCTGAGAGTAACAAAATAATGATAATCAAAGGATCAATCTAACCTTATCATATAACTCATCTATCACACTTTCACGAATAACACAATTATAGTCAAACAATAACCTAACTGAACCCCCATAAGCCTGGAAGGTACACAACAACAAACATAACCCAATCGGTGCCCCATAAGACCGACAGCTGCAACCAACAACCAAATATACTGGTGATAAGAGATACATATGAATGCAAGTTTAAAAAAATAGAAATCAATAGTGCCAACATTTCCAAGTTTCCCACAACCAAGTACATATCACCTACCTCCTGTCGCTAACACACTAGGTAGGAACCATGTGGACACCCCTCCTCCTATTCAGTAGGTCACATGGACGGAGGGACTTATATGGGACTCGGGAAGTCCACATATATACTTCTAGGTCTCGATCCAGGACTTTTACAATTGATCCTTTCGGATATGATATGTTATACATATATATTTATATGACAAAATCAGTATAGAAAGGGTCGGTGATTCCTCCAACCGATCAAGTAAAAAGTGAGTGCATTCTTGATGCCTCTTTTAGCTCAAAGATTCATTTATAAATGTGGTAAAGGTGGTCAGACTCCTATCAAAACCAGTTTTGAGAGTAAAAGGTGTAAAAATCAGATTTTTCAAAATTGGTAGTGGAAAATCAATGCATGTATCAGATCGTACAACAAAGCACATGAAAGTGAGTACCAATGCATGTATCAAGATAGTACAACAAAGTACGTAAAAGTGAGTACCAATGCATGTATCAGGATTGTACAACAAAGCACGTGAAAGTGAGTACCAGTGCAATGCATGTCATCATGAACATTCAAACAATAACATTTATACACCCTAAAGCACTTAATGAGCATCACCAAACTCCCAAAGCATAGAGAAATAACCTGAAATCTAGCTGGTCCTCGATCAAGGCCTCGAGCCCAATCATATTGCAACATACACAACAGTAATATCATAAAATGTCAAGAATTTATAAAGAATCCAACAACCAAAAAGGTAGCTCGAGGATCTCAGCCTTAACCCAAAAGTATTACGCAAGTGAATATTGAGCACAACCAATGCTAACCTATGGCTATAACAAGCAATAAAGGTTTCATGCACTAGCGGAGGGTACCAAATCGTAGCAATTGCTACAAGGAGCAATATATTACTAAAGGATTGTTAAGATCACGCTCTAAAGCACATAGATCACCAACTACTCTAAAACCTCAACCATGATCTCCAAAGAGGATAGCAACACTAAAGTAAGCCACAAGAAAGGAATCTTCAACCTAAACTGAGGATTTCTTAAGACAAAATTGGTCTAAGGCTCCAATGGGAATCAAGAAAATAGAAATGAGATAGTAATCCTAAACCCGAAACATACAACCAACCTACATTCAATCTATACTAAACATCATCTCACAGAGCACAATCTAAAAGAAATTAGACCGTAGCCTACCTGAAAGCCAAACTGCAATCTCGAACCGTCCATGAGTTGCCCGTCGCTTTTGCACGTTCTCTAAATGTCATAATACTATCAACATCGTAAACTACGCGTCACTACAAGGAGAACAATACTTATATTGCTATAATATAACCCGAACCCAAAATAGGGTCAAAAATAGGTCTGTGAGACCTGTTAACGCGATTCTTAAATTGAATAAGCAACTAGGTCCTCAATAGCTCAAGGAAAATGCTGGTTCCGAGCTCGAAAACCCATTCAAAAAATCCCCAATATTTATGATCAAGAACACTAATTAGAGAGGAAATTAACAGAAGAATTGACGGATGAACGTGGGACCCAGGGTCGTAAACACGGAGGTCAAACATGATCGGGAAAACTAGACCACTTCTCCGCAAATGCAAAGCCAAGGACCGCGAATGCGAGGGTCAAGAAACTTGGCCTTCGCAAACGTGATGTTAGGCATGCAGACGTGAAGCACAAATGGTGTTGCACCAGCAAGGGCTGCACTAGCTGAACATTTGGAGTGGAAAAGTACTCTGACAAGGTGCTCAGAATTCATTCGGAACCATGTGCACGCAAATAAATTATGCTACCCCACCAAATTTGATATTCTAGACTCAACGAAGATGTCAAAACTTCCAAAGGAGGTTGTCTCGATAAAAATTGAGTTCCACACCTAAGGTTCCATTTTAGTCATAAGCCACAAGGTTGCTCGAAATGATTATGGAAGCCTTGTGACCAGAACCAAAGATCCTTCTAAACCAAACTCAAAATTTCGGAGCTAATAGAACCATCAGAATTGCATTCTAAGGTCGTTTACCTAAAGTTTTGAACGAAGTCAATCGTTCAAACTTCAAAAGCTTCAAAATAGGAAAACTTGCATAAAAACCAAATGAATGGCTCGATGACCGAATTATCAGTCTCAGCAAGTCATAAATGACTTGAGGAAAGTTCTAAATGTCGAAAAATATTGGGAAATGGAGGAAATGACCTGGATGGTTATTACACATTCTCTTCCTGAAATGAACTATGTATACTTATCATGTGTGTTGAAATTTATCATATTTATATGATTCATCTCAACATCACTTTGGAAGATCGAATACACCACTTTACTTTCATTTCTTTTGATGGCGGATTTATAAGCTTATCAAACTAGTTTCTGGACATGTGTGTTGCATGTGTATCCCATGTAAATTTTTATGGATTCGTTAGAGCAACTAACATTCTATGAAAACATGAGTGTAATGAGTAATAGAATGCAAAATATTATAAATAAGTCTTTAAAAAAAGTATGACAAGAAACACCATATAAGGAGAGTGTTTTAATGTTGAAAAGTAATTTCTTTTAAGCAACCAACCCCAAATTTTTAACTTTGGTTACTAGTAGCAAGCTTTCAATAAAGTCACAAATGGCTAGTTTGAACCCAAATAAAAATACATACTTACAATAATGAGAAATTCATAAAAAATCAAATCAAAAAAATCTAATTGATAGAAAACCCCAAAAACCATAAACAGGGAAGAGAAAATACAACATACACATCCGAATTTAATCAGGACAGTGTTAGTGTAGATGAACCAACAAGAGTTGTGGTGGAGTGGTAAGTACTCATTCATCCTTAACCAAGCGGTCTCAGGTTCAAGTCCCATTGGGTATGGAAGTCGCCTTTGTTAGGGAGCTTTACCTCCCAATGTGGGACTGCCTGGCGCGAATCCGTGTTTAGTTGGGATCCAATGTGGGTACCGAACACCAGGTGGGAAATCAAAAAACAGTGTAGATGGAAAAAAAGATAACAAATTTAGTACATAATTTTATGAGTTCTTGGCTCCACATTCTCCCATAACCAATCAAAATTCAAGAGTGTCTTCATCGAGTCACGCTGAAACATCAAATAGTACAATAATGATATAAGCGTTTCACTATCTTAATTGTAGAATAAAGTGGATAACTTTGGATAGGGTATCATGAAACAGAAATGGTAAATTTATATAGATAAAAAAAATAAAGGAATATCAAAAGATCTCTTAAAGTTTTATATTAAATATTTAGAGGTTATGAATATGAAAAGCATGAGAGTTATGAATATTAAGAGTAGCAACTGAATATGTAATTAGATATGGGTTATGAAGGTAAATATTTAAAGTAAATAAAGAAGAAAAAGATTTATGCGAATAATATTTGAATGAATCTTATATATATAAAAGAGAATCTTAGACCCGCCTATGTGACGCCCCCATAGATCAAGATTCTTATTTAACCCTTCTTAAAAGTCACAACCTTACGAAAAAGTCACAACTTTTCATAAAAGTTACAACTCTTTAGAAAAGTCAGAACTCTTCACAAAAGTCACAACTTTTCATATAAGTCACAACTCTTCACAAAAGTCACAATTTTTCACAGAAGTCACAACTCTTCGTTTTCCATTCACACCTTTTAAAATCCAACACTTAATTCCAAGGTACAAAAAAAAGAAACAATGAACAAAGAAAATTGATTTCAATTGCAATGCGATATTACTACTCTTGCGCCTCTCAGTCCACAACTCATAACGTTGCTGGAATGGTTGAATTCATAATATTTGGTTCTTTAGTAAACAAAACTTCTATTTCTGCCCATTATTATTTGTAGGTCTTTTTATGCTATTGGGGAGTCGAATTCAAAAATATTAATTAAGCTTCTTATAAAGTGTGGTTCATTCCTCAAAGTTCTCTTCCTCCTATTTCATCAAGTTTAATCTTTTACTGCAAGTTATAGTGATTTATGTAATTATTGTAATTTCTTTTCTCTATTTTGAGGATATTTTTTGAACTCTATTAAAAATTCCACTAAGGATGATTGAAAATTGATCTTCTCTTTTGTCCCTTTCTACAGGCTTCTTCATATACTTTTTGAGAAAATTGCTTGTAGGATATGCTATATTTAATAGCACACAAAAATAAATATGTGATAATTAATATGAAACCAATGGTGAAATTTGTTAAAAAAACCAAACAAAATGCTCTCTTGCTTGCCACAGTTAGTATATTATTCTGATTGTTTTATCTTAGGTACAAAGATTTTGTATGCCATTCCACTCATCCTAGAATATTAGTATAGAGATAATTAGTTCACTTATTTTATCACAAGTTGATTAATTTGCCATATTTCTTCCTCTCTTCTTTTAGGGCATAATTAGAGATCAAGTTTTCTTGAAACTAACAGAAGCCCAAAATACACTATAACAAAAATAATTTTTATCGACAATAAATATACAAATTAACGAAGAGTGCTAGGGCCTTTACCGACATTAATTAGTTGTCATTAAATTCAATATCGCTATAAGCTTTAAGGATATTTATAAAGAGTACTAACTGCCTCTGAAAATACATATTTAGTGAAAATTATATTATTAATTGCCGTTAAAGATCATTTTTGGTGAACTGATAACACTTTCTTTTGGCTTCTTTCAATTAAATTTGTGAAATGTAAACTTGGATACAGTCTGACAGATTATCTTTTTAAAAAATATGTTAAGCAACATGCCTTTTTCTTCTTGATTGTTAGGAAAGTAAGGTTTTCTTTATTATTATTTGTGGATATTTGTGAGTTCAAGTGCTCACAAAATTATGTTGTGAGGTTTTAATATATTATGTATAAAAATTTTGGTTTAGAATATCTAGTTGTGAACAGTTCCATTCAGATGTCACCTATTGCTTCGTTGATCATTGCATTCATTCTTTCTATCTGCATATTATAATCATAACAATAACTATGATTCAATTCCAAATAAGTTGGGTTGGTGATATGAAACATAAGCAATAGTAATGACCGTTCTGAAACAATGAGGAAAAACCTTCATGAAGTTAATAATTTTAAGGACATTTTCGACATATACATGATACGGCATACTATAATAAAAAAGAGATTGATGGAAGTTCATAAGAAAGGAGTCGAAAGTCCTCTATTTGAATTTAGCTATTTTTGTTTTTGTATGGACGTGATGTTTCACTTTACTTGGGAGTGTTGTTAGAGGCTTTTTGATCTCTTCTTTAACGTCTGATGTTGTTCTTTATAACTTCCTGAAATTTAAAAAAATTCATTACTTCTGACCAACTATTTTCATGGAGATTTTCTTAGATTTCTTTCTTATATTTAAAATCTTTATATGACTCATAATTTTTCTGCAACAAAAATGAAATTAAAAAAAATATAGTACTTTAAGATTTCGGAGGAACACTTTCCTTGAGATAAAAATATTCTTGACAAAGTAGTGTATGTATCGAAAATACGAATATTACCGAATGATCATATGAAAGCTTAATAAAATAGTTCAATCTTGTGTAGAGCACGGGTAATTTACCTAGTAATATTATAATGTTACTAATTAGTGAATAAAAAATAACCGCATCACAATAATAAAATTTCAAATACAAACTCGTTGATATTTCCTATGCATGAACATACTAATTACTTCAGTAAACTCGATCGTTTTGAAAGACAAAAAGTAAACGTCTTCATGAAGTCAAATACTACTATATTAAAGTTATTCAAATTAATTAAGAGAATGGAAAAGATTTAGTTAGAACATTTATTCAGATATACATGTTCGTGTCAAATAAATGCAGATATTTGTTATGAATATTTTCATCTTTCAACTTTTAATTTAACTTTTTTTTTTGTTTTTTAGTATCTAGTATAATAATAATATAATATGATTACTATTTAAATAGTTAAATATTATAATATTTTGACTTAGTGTAGAGGTAAAACAATAATTCAACTTAACACTTTGGAGCTTTTCACTTTTAATAATACTAATTTTAGTATACGTGGTTTGCTCGTGTGTACCCTGTCAATTAGTAAAAAGATGTATATAGAATGAATAAATTACTAAGCCCATATATTTTCTCTTTCATTGGTGAGCCCACAGTATCCTTCACTACTTAATTCTCTGTCTTTACCCTCTTTCAGGATCCATATGTAATACTCAAGTGTAAAGAAGGATCGTCGTGCACCCATATCAATGGTCAATACCCGCTCCCATCTTCTAAGTATATTATGGACTTGTGGCTCATTTAATCCAAAGTCATACTTAAAATAATCCATGTTGGAGCGCAATGGTATCACTTGAACTTGTACAAATTGGCGGAGCACTCAAAGAGGAGCGTATGGTTGAACGCCTTTTAAGCCAATAAGCTCAATGAAATAGTGTTCATCGACTCTTACTATTGCACGAGGGGTGGACAACCAAAAGAGTTTCCACTTAATGTGACGGCTGTTGATACTTTTAAAAAATATGAGCCAATTTTCGATCCCTACAGGGGCAGAAAAATGTTCCATTCTTCTTGTATGACTACGAATCTTGTTGCCATAACCAAGGAGGAGATCTATCGTGTCGCGTCGTTTGTAGAAGTGTTCGATAGCCACAATTGTAGCAAAAGGTTGCATCCTTCGAAGAACATTCTACCATCGACGCATGCAGACAAACTTCTCATTATCTCTGCCAATATCATGGGCGCTATAGTTTTCCTTGGTTCATTCACTCTCTGTGTTGAATCATAAACCACGTAACCCAAATGGGTGTCGATCTTTCCTCTTTCTTTAGGAAAAACTAGATAACCTAATAGTGTGATGGCAAAAGCATTCAGGCGATATGTTTCCCATCTCTCGATAGAGCAATCAAATTCTTCATAGAAAAACTAATAACTTCCTTCATGGCCGAAGTGTGAATACAAAAAGTCGAAAGAGATCCACCCTATATCCAAACAGATGAATGTCGAATTGGACTTCATTCCCAGACTTTGTAGAAACTCCCTTGATGATTGCTTATAGGGTACAATCATTTCACACTCGTGGTAGGGCAAATCGGTGAAACCACCAATTTCTTCTATCGTTAGTGCTAATTCGAAATTAATAAACTTGAAGACCATTCTCAGAGGGTCCCAAAAATTCAGCAAGGCCATGAACAAGTGAGGGTTTGGTGCAACAAACAGGAGGAATGTCAAGCCACCCAAAAGTTGGCGAATCTCCACTTCATGGTCCCTCTTAATATCATTCCACCAGTCTCTTAGTTTGGGATTCACATCTACCACCATTTGCGTATTGACGAAATTAGGGAAGGCCATGACTCTGCAAACAAAATAACAAACTAATTCTAAACTCCATTTTGGCATAGCTTGGCTTAGATTAATTATTATGATCACATTGACACATAATATGCAATTTGTCTAAAGGGTGTTGGTGCCCTTTAGACAATAGGGTGGCTACTAATAATGTGAGTTGACACCAAGGGTCAACCCACCTAGGCTTTATGCATGCATGACTTAGGCAAGGGTGGATAGCTCTATCTTAAGTTTCTAGGAGTTGGATAGACACAAACTGAAGACATTCTATGTGAGAAGGCACATGGTTTCACGGTAGTAGGACTATCCGCTTTTGTCATGCATCAGTCATCTCTCTAATATAGGGTGTTTGAAGAGAACTTTGTGAGATGTGCACAAACACAACATCATGAGAAAAAAATAAAATAAAAGAGAATCTCAATTGGGAGAAGTATGAACGGAATGACAGTTTATCAAAGCAGTATTATTTAGCATTTAAGTGGAAAGTGGTAACACATAGACAATTTTTAAAAAGCAATAAATAAATAAATAAATACCAAATAATAAGCAAGTAAGGGAAGGGTTTGACATGTAAGGCAGGAAAATCAAATAATTAAGGAAAGCATGCAGATAAACAAATAGGAAAAAGGTAAGAGAGTTAACATGAAATAAAATAAAAGGAAAGTAAATAAACATATAAATAAATAAGAAAAGTAAATAAGAGCTAAACATGGTACTAACAAAACAAACAAATAAGGAAAAAATAGATAATCCCCACATAAAACATGAAACACGTAATGGTAAGAACTTAAGTTATCCCCTGCAAGTCGACATTCTGTCGTGCCCCATTTTTTTCGCAAAACGGGTTGAGTGCAGATTGGGGCAAAATGGCTATAATTGAAATAAGATTTGAATTAGAAAGGCTAGAATTGAAACAAAATTGAATAGAAAAAAGCCACGATTTAAATGATTTAAGGAAAGATTAAGTGAATTGTTATTTAATCAATAATGTACTACTCATAATAAATATTTTTTATAAGAGCTAAACATGGTATTAACAAAACAAACAAATAAGGAAAAAATAGATAATCCCCACATAAAACATGAAACACGTAATGGTAAGAACTTAAATTATCCCCTGCAAGTCGACATTCTGTTGTGCCCCATTTTTTTCACAAAACGGGTTGAGTGCAGATTGGGGCAAAATGGCTATAATTGAAATAAGATTTGAATTAGAAAGGCTAGAATTGAAACAAAATTGAATAGAAAAAAGCCACGATTTAAATGATTTAAGGAAAGATTAAGTGAATTGTTATTTAATCAATAATGTACTACTACTCATAATAAATATTTTTTATAAGAGCTAAACATGGTATTAACAAAACAAACAAATAAGGAAAAAATAGATAATCCCCACATAAAACATGAAACACGTAATGGTAAGAACTTAAATTATCCCCTGCAAGTCGACATTCTGTCGTGCCCCATTTTTTTCGCAAAACGGGTTGAGTGCAGATTGGGTCAAAATGGTTATAATTGAAATAAGATTTGAATTAGAAAGGCTAGAATTGAAACAAAATTGAATAGAAAAAAGCCACGATTTAAATGATTTAAGGAAAGATTAAGTGAATTGTTATTTAATCAATAATGTACTACTCATAATAAATATTTTTTATATGAGATAAACACACTTAAATATTTTAAACCTTAAACCGAAAAGTAAAATAATTATTTAAAAAATTTGACAACCGAAAAATATAATTTAAAATAATAAATTTGATAAGAAAAATAATTACAATGAATTTGTAAATTATGAATACTAAAATATATAATTATTTACATAAAATTACTTACAATTTTGAACTCGTAAAATAAGAGAATAAAGGTTTTTGCAATACATACTTAATCAAATAGTGATTCATAAAAGGTTATAAGTCGATCAAAATTGAGTATCAACAGTTGCCCCTTGGTTGCTCGAGAATGAAGGATGAATTGTCGGGCACCCAACATTAACTGAGTAGCCGATTTTGTCCGACCAACAGAAAGATGTTAGTGGGATCAATTGAAATGATATGGGGTTGCGAAAAAGGGTATGGCCGAGACTTTGGTTTTAAGTCGCCTACATATCTCTGATATTACGAGAATCAGTCCTTGTGTAGTTTTGGATTTAGGAACAGACTGTATTCCTAAAAATGAAATAACGTACAGGATTCGAACGGGAGCGACAAGAGTTTGAGTAGAGGTGGAATGAATAGTGTAACGAACGACTTAAGTTTAGAGCAAAGGATCATAGGAATAGCAAAGAATTGAGAGGGTCTTTGTTGCAATAATATAAGCATGGTAGTCGTATTTGAAAGGGCAATTGATTTTGTCTGTAATATGTCGGTCTCTACAAATTTGTGGCTCGCACTATGACTAGATAAAGCGATTAGTACGGATATATCAATAGAATGAACAATAATTTTTAAACATGATGCAATTTCCCATATAGACCATGATATTTGCATTAAGACTATGAGGATAATATCTTAGGTTATAACGTCCAGGGCCATGATACGTAAAATTAAATCCTCAGGTCATGAGAATATTGTCCGTAGGCCATGAAAAATGATGCTTTTGGACTATAACACCTTCAGATCATGATAAAAAGAAATTAAATCCTTAGGCCATGAAATGATGTCTGCAGGCATGAAAGATGATGCCTTTAGACCATGACGCCTTCGGAACATGATAAGGATAAAGTAAATCCTCAGGCCATGAAATGATGTCTGCAGGCCATGAAAGATGATGTCTTTAGACTATGACGCCTTCGAAACATAAATAATGAGTAAAGAGAGCGTATCTGTTTCGATGTAATTCAGGCATTAAGTGATACTTGTGGCTCGATTCGATAGAAACTCCATATAGATGTATTCCTTGGGCTCCATGTGATTTTCATATTTTGATTTCGCGGTAGCTCTTTCTTGGGCACATGCAGCTTCTCGGGCTCAATGCAATTCTCGGGCACAATGCGAATCTCGGGCACATGTAACTCTTGGGCACAATGTAAATCTCGGGCACAATGCAATCTTCAGGCACATGCAATCTCGGGCACATGCAATTCTCGGGCACAATACAATATCGGGCACATGCAATCTTGTGCACATGCAATTCTCAGGCACAATGCAATCTCGGGCACATGCAATTCTCGGGCACAATGCGATCTCGGGCACATGCAATCTCGGGCACATGCAATTCTCAGGCACGATGCAATTCTCGGGCACAATGCAATCTCGGGCACATGCAATATCTCGGGCACAATGCAATATCTCGGGCACAATGTAATTCTCGGGCACAATGCAATCTTCGGGCACATGCAATCTTCGGGCACATGCAATCTTCGGGCACATACAATTCTCGAGCACAATGCAATCTTCGGGCACATGCAATTATCGGGCACAATGCAATCTTTGGGCACAATGCAATCTTCGGGCACAATGTAATCTTTGGGCACATGCAATTCTCGGGCACAATGCAATCTTCGGGCACATGCAATTCTCGGGCACAATACAATCTTTGGGCCAATGCAATCTTCGGGCATATGTAAGTCTCGAGCACGATAAAATAATTGAGAGCATGAAGTAGCTTAGGCCTTTGCCTATTGAACGATAGAGCGCCATTTACTGGCGATTTGTATATGTACCTGTCTTTTCTGCATTCAAAGAAAAATAGTTAGTTTATAAGAGGGGAGGTTGATCTGTATCTATGTTTTGATCAGCATGCTCCTTTGATGGCTGTTTGAAGTTCTTCCTTCTATTCTGAATGCAATTTACAAAATTTTTGAGGTTCTCTCAAAATTTTATGCCCCATCGTAGAACTTTTATACTTTCAGATGTTTCTTTATAGATCAAAAGTTGTTTCTAATGAATTTTTGAGACCTTCTCAAAAACTATGCCTCAGTTTAAGGATTTGTAACAGAATGGGACTATTGAGGTCTTCTCAAAACTATCCCAATCTGGTCTAATGTAGTTCCAAATTACAAAGCAAAAGAGCATAAATCAAGACATTGAAAGGAACATTATTCAATGATAACTGAAAAGATAGATTAGGTCAAATTTATTGTCCACCCGCTAGTATGGGTACTTTCTTTGCCAGAACATAATGGAGCCTGAATGTAGAAAACTCAATGGCATAAGCCTTTATTAAAAACTGCTTAAAATGACTTTCAACATGTTTACTGTTGGGATTCCTTTGGCGCAGAGTCCTTCAAGTGTATGACTTTAGTATCAATCAATTGTTGAATTATGTCCTTCAAATTCCGACATTCTTCTATGGTATGTCCTTTCATCCCTGAATGATAAGCACAAACCTTAGAGTGTTCAATCCATCTTGCATGTGTATCCATTACTATTGCGCCGATAAGAGTAATGTAGCCAGCAACCTTCAACTTTTCATAAAGTTGAGCTATGGGTTCAGCCAGAGGAGTGTAAACTTAGATGGACTTCTTCTCAACATTAAATAGATTTTTGTGAATATGTCGTTGAGTGGAGGTTTTGACATTGTAAATGGGAAATGTGGGTTATTGATATGAAGGATGCGGTAGCTGATATGGAGGCATTTGATATGGAGACATTTGATATGGTATGAATGGTGCGCGATACCAAGCAGTTTGGTATGAAGGTGTTTGATATTGAGAAGGTTGTGTAGTGAGATTCTGCGGGGGTGGAGTAGGATATCCAGGTCTGGAGGCATATGTGTGAGGTTGGGGTGGATGTGGATGATTTGGAATTTGAGTATTCGTTGGAGGAATGTGAATGGAGCTTGGTTGGTTTTGAAGATGGAAAGTAGGGTGAATTGGCGGAGGGTTATTTTGGAAAGTGGACGGATTTGTGACAAGATGGTTATCCATGTTTGTCTCCAAAGAGGGATCAATAGAGAGTAACAGCTTAGCCCATTCACGCATATCAGCTACTTCTTCTAATTCCTTTATTTTATGTTCCAACCTTGAGATCAACTCACTTGAAGGGTATTCTTTTTCAACCATTCCAACCAGTTTTGCGACAACATTATTAACACTCAATTTTCTCTTTCCCTTGTGATTCGAGCTAGGAGGAGAAGGAAGGACGCCTTTAGATCGTTTGTGGTAAACCATAGTCTATAGATCAACCGTTGGGAAGGGGTAAACAAAAATAAAAGCAAAAGGAAATAAAGTTAGAACATTGTATGAATTGAGATAATGAGCACATAAAACGCCCTAAATGCAAGGAGTCTCGTTGAGCCAGAGGTAGGCCTAAGACAACAAATATCTGATGCATAATGATTAATTCAAGCCATTTTTGCCAATTTGGAGTTTAGAGTTAAAGGAAATAAAGCAAACTTTCATTTATTGAATAAAAATTCAACTATTACATAATTAAAAAAAGACTGAAAATAAACTAAAGGGAAAAGGGGTAACATGGGAAAATTATCCTAGAAACTCAACATCTCGGAAATATCGATCCCAAGAGCTTGGCACCATCTGCTCTCTTTTATTTGGAGTGACTTCATATCCACAGTTCAACAAATTGCGTGCCCATATATCTTCTCTTTCATCGGTGAGCCCATAGTATCCTTCTCCACTTAATTCTCTGCATTTACCCGCTTTCAAGATCCATATGTAATACTCATGTGCACAGAAGGATCGCCGTGCACCCATATCAATGGTCAATACTCGCTCCCATCTTCTAAGTATGTTGTGGACTTGCGGCTCATTTAATCTAAAGTCATACTTAAAATGATCCATGTTGGAGCGCAATGGTATCACTTGAACCTGTCCAAACTGGCAGAGCACTCGAAGAGGAGCGTATGGTTCAACGCCTTTTAAGCCAATAAGCTCAATGAAATAGCGTTCATCGCCTCTTACTATTGCATAAGGGGTGGACAACCAAAAGAATTTCCACTGAATGTGACGACTGTTGATTCTTTTCAAAAATATGAGCCAATTTTTTATTTCTACGGGAGCAGAAAAATGTTCCATTCTTCTTGTATGACTACGAAACTTGTTGCCATAACCAAGGAGGAGATCTATCGTGTTCGTGTCATTTGTAGAAGTGTTCGATAGCCACAATTGTAGCAAAAGGTTGCATCCTTCGAAGAACATTCTACCATCGACTCATGCTGACAAACTTCTCATTATCTCTGCCAATATTATGGGCACTATAGTTTTCCTTCGTCCATTCACTCACTGTATTAAATCATAAACCAAGTAACCCAAACGGGTGTCGATCTTTCCTCTCTCCTTAGGAAAAACTAGAGAACCTAACAGTGCGATGGCAAAAGCATTCAGGCAATATGTTTCCCATCTCTCGACAGAGCAATCAAATTCTTCATAGAAAAACTGATAACTTCTTCATGGCCGAAGCGTGAATACAAAAAGTTGAAAGAGATCCACCCTAGGTCTAGACAGGTGAATGTCGGATTGGACTTCATTACCAGACTTTGTAGAAACTCCTTTGATGATTGCTTATAGGGTACAATCATTTCACACTCATGGTAGGGAAAGTCGGTGAAACAACTAATTTCTTTTATCGTTGGTGCTAATTCGAAATCAATAAACTCGAAGACCATTCTCACAGGGTCCCAAAAATTCAGCAATGCCATGATCAAGTGAAGGTTTGGTGCAACAAACAGGAGGAATGCCAAGCCACCCAAAAGTTGGCGAATCTCCATTTCATGGTCCCTCTTAATATCATTCCACCAGTCTCTTAGTTTGGGATTCACATCTACCATCATTTGCGTATTGGAGAAATTAGGGAAGGCCATGACTATGCAAACAAAACAAAAAACGAATTCTAAACTCCATTTTGGCATAGTTTGGCTTAAATTAATTATCATGATCACATTGACACATAATATGCAATTTTTCTAAAGGGTATTGGGACCCCTTAGGCAATAGGGTGGCTACTAATAATGTGAGTTGACACCAAGAGTCAACCCACCTAGGCTTTATGCATGCATGACTTAGTCAAGGCTGGATAGCTCTATCTTAAGTTTCCAGGAGTTGGATAGACACGGACTGAAGGTATTCTATGCAAGAAGGCACATGGATTCACGGTAGTAGGAATATCCGCTTCTGCCATGCATCAGCCATCTCTCTAATATAGGGTGTTTGAAGAGAACTTTGTGAGATGTGCAGAGACACAACATCACGAGAAAAAAAAAAAAAAGAGGATCACAATTGGAAGAAGTATGAACGAAATGACAGTTTATCAAAGCAGAAACATTTAGCATTTAAGTGGAAAGCAGTAACACATAGACAATTTAAAGAAAGCAGTAAATAAATAATTAAATAAATAAATACCGAATAATAAGCAAGTAAGGGAAGGGTTTGACATGTAAGGCAGGGAAATCAAATAATTAAGGAAAGCATGCAGATAAACAAATAGGGAAAAGGGAAGAGGGTTAACATGAAATAAAATAAAAGGAAAGTAAATAAACATATAAATAAATAAGGAAAGCAAATAAGAGCTAAACATGGTATTAACAAAACAAACAAGAAAACAAATAAATAAGGCAAAAATAGATAATCCCCACATAAAGGATGAAACACGTAATGGTAAGAACCTATGTTATCCCCAGCAGAGTCGACATTCTGTCGCACCCCATTTTTTCGCAAAACGGGTTGAGTGTAGCGACCTAACAACTCTTTTAGGTTTATTTTAAAAGGAAAGTCACCACCTAACGAATTAAAGGTGCGTTAGGGAACCTATCTAACCTAACTAATTATCTAATTAAAAGGTCTGTGAAACCAAGATTCGGTACGGGTTCAAATTACCTCAAGGGGAAAGTGCTAAGCACCTCTCGAGGTCCACAAAAAGTGAGTCCCGACCGTATCTCATATTTTATGTGGAGGTTACAAATTGTCAAATAAGGTCTGCTTTTTATTAATCATTAATTAAACTAAGAGATAAAATAAATAAACATTAAAACATTCAACAAATAATTAATATAAACAATTTTAAAAAAAGATAAGCGAGGAGACAGAAAATACACAAATAGATATAGGAAAAACATTTTTTAATTAATTAACTATCCCAAATAAGTACAAACAATAAAAAAAAAGAAAGGAAAAAGGAAAAGTGAAAACCTAAATAAGATTATTCCCTTTTGAATCAGCACTCGGCTTATTCGGTGTGTCAAGACAAATCATAGTTTGTCGACTTTTTGCTCGAGTCACCCTCCATCATTTCCAAAGAGCCTAAATACCTCTACCCTCCCTTTCTAAGGTTCATTTATTATTTTAAAAGCCTAAAGCGATCTAAGAAAAAAATTATAAAACTAACGCCCTAAAAGGTGCCTATCGTCTCATCTTAAGGTCCAAGAGGCATTGGACTTCACTAAAAAGGTAGGTTTTAGACTTAAATAAAATATAAGTTACCTATTAGACACGCTAGGCGTCAAGCAAAATAAATTGGACGATATTTAGCACGTAAAATCTCAAGTAGGCCTCTAGGTCATATTTATTAACATGCTCGCAAACACAAATAAATAGTGACAGGTCTCATGCTAGTGTGTGTGCATACAAACAGGTATTATGACAGCAACTTAAATAAGGTGACATAAACATAATAGGGAGCAGACTGATTTAAATAATTAATTCAAAAATAGAGCAGATTTTAAATCATGACATGCAAGAAAAAAATATTAGTTGACTTTAAAAGGCAGATCTTAAGTTATGAAAGCAGTTAATTAGGAGTGCAGATCAATTGGTTTTATCATTAGCATGCTGAAAGCAAATAATTAAATTTTAATGGTGAAGTGCAGAATTTTGTAGCAAAAATTAGACCAAAACAGATTGGTTTGGGCTGTCTTAAACTACTTTATTGAATCTGATTACTATGTACATATATTATCTAGCAGATGAAAATTTATCTCTTTTTCAAAGCCAAAATATACATCAGGTCCTAAGCATGATACTAACCCATATAGCATGCTGAAAATATATAAAGGCCTATGAACATGATGTCTAAGTACTAAAAATTATTACAATACCTATGAACATGATTTCTAGGTGATTAAAAGTCTGAAAGTATTTTAATTAAAGGCCAACATAACATTTATTCAAGTTTAACATGATGAAATTTAATTCCTATAGGCATGATATCTAATTTGCAAATATGCAGCAAATTATTTAAACCTCCATATTTACTTGTTTATTATATAATGAGAGTTCACGATTTAGTTCAATAAAACAAAGAGCATGCATACCTTATTTTATTTGTTATTATTATAATTAAGAAAGTTGTCGTGTAGATTCTTCAAGTATTATAATGGACAATTAAAGTATTAAGCATATGATCAACTTTAACCCATAATTAGACAAGATTAAATAGGTGATAAACGTCAATGGTAAGTTGATTTTATTTTAGTCAGATCTTATAATGAGGTTATTAGAACACAAATGCATAAGTAGTCACAATCCTATAGGTATGCTTTCTAACACAAATAAGTGGCGATAAAATACAAGTAGCATATATATCCCCTCCCCCTTAGGCGATCCCCCCAAATCTTTCATATATATATAGAGCAGTTAGAGTTTACAAAAATTAATACAACCCAACAAAATAAAATAAAACAACAGTATGAAGTCCAACTAATACTAAACTATCCAGTATCCCCTCCCATAGCAAACTCTTCACGCCTTTGAACTTTTAATTCAAGACCAGTTAAGCAGAAAACTATCAGCAAAGAAAACAAGTTCGATCCAAAATTTCGACCCGAACACAGCAAACAACCAAGTAGAGAAACATCCTTTAGTTTGCAAGGATTATTTTTTTACTTTTTGCGAGTAGAGAGTTTTTGCTTATTCCAAGCGTATAAAGAATGAGGAGGAGTTCTCTTTATATAGTGGAAGAGGAGTTAGGCAGTTAAGGAAAAGAAATAATTAGGAGCAATATTATGGTAATTTTATTTCCTTAAACTAAGAGGGTCAAATCAATCGAAAAAGCAGAAGGAAGGAAAATATTTACAATCTAACATTATCAAAATAAGGAATAGTAAATTATTAAAGCCTGTGATTCGGTCAATTCCTACAATAATAAATAAGGCTATTTACCAAATAATGCCAGAGAGGTAGTAACTTTGTTAACAATTCCCTTAATTATCACCACAGAATCAGTTAATCATATGCTGGGACCGTAAAAATAAAACTATTGATAAAGGAAGAGGATTCGTCAAGGTTTAAACATGCTAAAGTTTTCCACAAATATACACAAGTGAAATCAATTCGGCATATACTTGCCATATGTAGCTAAGTATGGGGTTGTTAAACAAATTCACATATATGATAATCCACTATTAAATGCAGAAACAATTTAAGTACAAAATTTGAATCAGTTTACCTTAATAAAAGCCAATCAATCAATATTCTTGAATATACCAATTCCAGCAGAGTTTACCAATTTAGATGCATGATTAAAGCTAAAATTTAATTTAAAAAGAAGGTGTGACATCCGTAGTCTTTTAATAAAGCTATCATAAATAAAAGGAAAGGGTCGTGCCAATCGGAGTGATCAAGCAGGTAAGAATCGCACATAATTGATTCTGTCCAGCAGTTTAAGTTAAGAAATAAACCCGATTTAAGCAAGATAACAAAATCAATTAAAGGAACAATCAATAGGTTTATACATCGAATTATCGAATCTCAACAGGTATTCATAGATGATTTTCTGACCGATTAGGACTGTTAAGAAGACAACTCGTGAGAAAGGGCAGCCAAACATGAATAGATACCATCAAAATAGTCCATGACCTTCCCGAATCAGCAAGTTATCGCAAAATTTCGTTATCACTTTATCAATGACAAACCCATGTACTAATATAGGAAATATAATATCTCATAAGCATAGAATGAACATTAGGAAGACATACCTGGACGGATCCGTAAAGATCCGTCATAAATTTTGCAAACTTGCCGAAGTTGGTCGGAGATTAAAGCTTTAGCTTGCTACCTTGTTCTCATAGCTGCTGGCCGGAGCTCGTTTCACCGGAGTTGATGGCAGTCGTCATTGTTGTAATTGCCGACTTCCTCAAAAATAGAGAAGAGAAGGCTCGTTTGGTGGCTATAGGAGCTGCTGGTCATCACCGGAGCGCTAGTTCATCAGAGCTGCTCGCTGGAGCTGTTGACGTTGTCGACAGAGAGAAGAGAGGGGCGGAGACGCGAGGGGTCTCGCTGGCTCGCTGTTTGGCCGGCCGGAGCGACTAGTTAGTCTCCTCGTCCTTGCCGGAGAAGAGACGGAGGAAGAATGAGAGCAGAAGAGGAGGAGGGCTCGCCGTTCTCTGTTGATTCTCGCCGGAGAAGCGAGATGGAGTGGAGAGTAGATGAAGAGGGAATGCGGCGCTAATGAGGAGAAAGGAAAAGAGAATGAAAAGTGTAGGATTTGGTGTATTAGAAAGGAAAGAAAAGGGAATTCATTCTCGATCTCTGAATTAGTTTAGATGCACGCCTAGGATTCGAAGTTGGAATGCTATGATGAGATGAGTGGTTCAGATTAAAAGATGGGAGGTTGTGAGATTTGGATCAGATTTGGCTTTAATTAAAATAAGATTTGAATTAGAAAGGCTAGAATTGAAACAAAATTGAATAGAAAAAGGCCACGATTTAATGATTTAAGGGAAGATTAAGTGAATTACTATTTAATTAATAATGTGCTACTCATAATAAATATTTTTATAAGAGATAAACACACTTAAATATTTTAAACCTTAAACCGATAAGTAAAATAATTATTTAAAAAATTTGACAACCGAAAAATATAATTTAAAATAATAAATTTGATAAGAAAAATAATTACAATAAATTTGTAAATTATGAATACTAAAATATATAATTATTTACATAAAATTACTTACAATTTTGAACTCGTAAAATAAGAGAAAAAAGGTTTTTGCTATACATACTTAATCAAATAGCGATTCGGAAAAGGTTATAAGTTGGTCAAAATTAGGTGTCAACAATACGTTTATGCTAGAACATGTATAAACATGCTAGAACACGTATAAACATGCTAGAACACATAAACTTGCTGAAATTTAATTCAAGAATTACCTCTTGAAGCGTGAATAAATATCTTCAAGCGAATCCACAAGTTAGATAAGTATATTTAAAAGTTTAGAGAATATGTTTTTGTCAGTCAGTCTAAAGCAACTATCTCTGCTCGGTCTCATTCAATACATACAAAATGCACTAGCACAAGAAGTTGGAACTATATCATTCTCATAATCAAGATAAATTATATATAATCTTGTGTTACAATCGTACCGATGACATGTCTAATTTCCATCTCAGATTGTGAACAAACCCTTTATACTTATAAGAACCGATGATTTAATCCTCTGTGTATAAGCTAAAACTCTATACACTAAATCATCTATTATATAAGTAAACAGACACCATAAACGAATATATGATCTATTAAAACTAAATAAATAATTATTCTATAATAAATATTATATCTAAACACATGGTTAATAGTATATATCCCAACAATCTCCCACTTGGACTTTTAACCATCACAATTGTTATAATGTACTATATCTAAATGCATGGTTAATTGTATATACCCTAACAATCTCTCACTTAAATGTTTAATCTTGAAAGTTATTAGAATATTATGTCTAAATACATGATTAATAGTAGATTCCCTAATAATCTCCCACTTAGACTCTTAACTATGTATTTACAACTTTTACAGATATTCCTTTAATTCTTATTGAAAGAATTTTTACCAAGTTGTTTTCTCATGCAATTTCGTCTAGTAGTGCTTCGTCGTAACAAATCGATTTTGTACTAGATCTTGAGGGACCTTATCATGAAACCCTCCAAGAGTATACTTCTTTTTGGAGTTCTATCATGAACGTCCTCTCAAGCATACAAAATAAAGCAATCTCCGTTATGATTCTCCCACTACGACTAAGTACTACTACTATAATCACACCTACATGTTCTTGAATCTTAATATTTTCTTCAAAATCTTTCGGTATTGAAATATTAACAATTTTTTCATATAGTGTCCTTTAATTTGCTCAATATCACTCCCACTACTTGAAGTAGTAGATTTTCTTATGTCTAGTAACGTTTCTCCCACTACTTAAATGCAATGGAACGTCAATTTTGACATATCGGTTTGATGTTCTTGAGCGTCTAAATTTACAACTGACTCATTTGTTATTTCTTTGTTCAGTTCCTGTAAAATTAGTTTACTTCTAGGAACATGGTTTACTAAATGATCTTTTTCTAGAAATCTGACAGTTGTGTCAACAATTGCCTTATTTTCTTTAGGATAGTAAAATAAACCTTCTTTGATTCTTTAGGATATCCAATTAACACACACACACATTCCTTTCTTAATTCCAATTTTCTTATTCTCCCGCTCAGCACATGTGCTGGACAATCCTATATCTGAACATGTCACAGATTAGATTTACGTTAAATCCACACTAGTTCTATAGTTGTCCAAGGTACTAATTTTAAAGGAATTGAATTCAGAATGTGATATGTAGTCTTAAAACATATCCCAAAAGAAACAAACAATTACAAATAAGTCAATCATTAATCTTATCATCTTCATAAGAGTCTATTTCTTTTCTCTTTTACAACAATTTATAATAGAGTGTCTGGTGTAGACAATTGAAATACAATTATTCTATCAAATAAGTGACTTATCAGCTCTACAGAGAGGTATACGTCACTACAATCAGATTGCAGTGACTTTATATATTTTCATGATGCTATTTTCATTTATCATAAATATTTTGAGTTTATCAAGAAATTTAGACTTACAAAACATAAAAATATATATATTCAAAATCATGAGTAACCTTCTATGAAAATCTCAGAATACTCAAAATCACCTCTTGCCTGAATGCTCATTTAACACACAAATCTAAATAGACTAATCATAACTTATCACAACCTCTATTTCCTTTTAAGAGGAAAGGTCTCTTAGTTATTTTTCCTTCTAAATAGGACTCATATGTTGGTAGTGACTTCACTTTCAATGAACCGTTATGTCCATCCTTTAACCAACCTCGAAGTTCTATTCAGAATAAATGACTTAGACGCTAGTGTACAGATAAGTTTCATTCAATTTAAAAGATATTTCCTGTTATGAGATAGATTAATATAATTCAATTAATGAGAGATAATACTAATAAAAAATTCACGCATTACTATACCACAAGAGATAAAATATTTATCAAACTCAATAATAAGAGAGTTACAAGATAAATATATTAAGTGTCCATCTCTTATCAAGTTAGAAACTGGAAATAATTTCTTCTAACATAAGGTACATGTACAATGCATTCTTTGAATTAATATCTTATCTCTATCGAAAGAAATTCTTGAGTAGTACTAAGTGGGTCTGTAAAGTCTATTGAAAATTTGAGATATAATATATTAAATAGATCATAATATATCGAATAATCTCAAATAATAAAATTCAGGGCTAATTTTATACATATATATCAATGCATCTCGAATAGCCAATCGATGGGATTGGAGAACTACTCATGCAATACACATGTACAATGACCGATTATTCAATCCATAAACTTATACAGACCTAACTCAGATGGAGAGTCTACTGTTAGTTTAAGTCAAGTAAAAATCCTCTAGTTACATTGATCCAATCATATATTACTCAGTTTAGGAGAGTTAATACAGATTATCAAAACTAGCGATTAAATACATAGTAACTTGTATTAATTTCATCCGATATGGAGGAAGGTCTAAGCCATCACATGAAACTAATACTTCACTATTATTTAATCAAATATGACCAAAAACTCACATAACGATCCGGAAAAAAATATTTTTTTACTAGGTCGTTCCTATGAATCTACCAAATTTCAGATCAATCAGAGTTCTTTTTTTTCCAATTCCAAAACTATGATCAATTTGGTTAAAAACGTTGTTTGGCCAAAATAAAATTTAAGATTTTTCCATTCAGTAATTCTTATCACATATCATCATTTGTGAAATAGATACACGAATTAAGAATAAAGAACAAAATTCTAAAAACTATTTATATTATCTGAGTACTATTTTCCAAAAATCAGCATGTTTATGTATACATTGAATATTAAAATTCAAAGTACACCTCATAGATATCCATGCATCTTGAATGATAAATTTTGATGAAAAATTAGCTACTCATACAATATACATATGTGGTGTCAGATATTCACTCTAATTAATTTAGGACAAAAGCTAATTCAAATGGAGAGTATATGTTAAATTAAACCAAGTGATTATCATTATCCCTAGATCCATTGATCCAATCATATATTACTCAGATATGGAGAGTCAATACAAATTATCAAAACTAGAGATTAAATCTAGTGACCTGTATTAATTTCATCCGATATAGAGGAAGGTCTAAAGCCAGCACATGAACTTAATACTTCACTAAGCTTTAGTCAAGAAGATCATATATAGAGAACAATCTCTATCACCACTATATCATAGTCAAGTAATTTTCATTAAAATTAATTTTCAAGATACAAAAAAAATATCCAAAAAACAACATTTGAACGACCTCAAAATACCAAATCACTGCATAACAATAGGTATTTTTTAATTTGATCGTTTCTGATGAACCTACCGTCAAATCAATTAGAGTTCAAAATTAATATTTATCTCCAAAGCTATTATCAAATTCATATTCAAACGATTTAAGGAAAAATAATCAGTTCTATATCTTTATCATATATCAATTCATGTTAATCATCACATGTAATCATTTACCACATTTAACATAAATAAAATCGATATAAAGGATTATTTTCATACTAAATCACATTTTAATTCAAAAGAACAACTTAAAAATCATCTTAACGACATCAAAAATCATAACCGCATAGCAGTGAGTATTTCTTACTAGGCCGTTTCTAATAAACTTACCAAATTTCAGGTCAATTGGAGTGTATAAAAAATCTTTATTCCCAAAGCTATGACCATATTCAAATTCAAGTGATTTAAGCATCTTTAGGAATTAAAACAATATGACCTACATTCTTATCACATATCAATTCATGTTAAATCACCATGTGTAATCATATTATAGATTCAAGATAAATATAACTGACATGAAGAATGACCTTATCATATTCAAATCAAATTTTAATCCGACAAACTACCTAAAATCCATCTAAATGATTTTCGATGGAACCATCAAATTTCAAGTCAAACAGAGATCATAAAATTCATGACCACCTAAACTATGACCAAATTTGAAAAATAATCATTTTAGGCATAGTTAAAGATTAAAATAACTTGATTCAGATTTTCATTCTCTTTTAATAATTATCTCATGAGCATAAGGTATACTATGTGTCTTTCCTTTAGCTAAGACACATAACACCTTTTTATAACAAATTGTCCTCTAAATTAATACACTTGAGAATTCAAGATATTATGTTTCTCTCGTTTGAGTGAAAATTTCGATATCTCTTCTCATGAATTAATTAAGCATTAGTAGTATTTTAAGGTAAATCACCATTTATGTAAGTAAATATTTACCACTAGTATTCGCTTAGAATAATTTATACATGACACATTGAGTATATTTTACCGACTCAAATAAATAGATCACATTAATGAATCATATTTATTAATCATAATTCTCAATTCATGTATTTTAATCTCACATATATAAAATATTAAGAATTTCTAATAATTCCAAATAAACAAACTACTTTAATGATAACCATTTATTAATTATAAAATTCTTAATATATGTATTATAAAATACCGTGAGAAAAAAATTTCAAAGCTCATGTAAGTAAATAACAAAGAGAAAGACAATGCTAAAATAATTTATGGTTCCTATTGGACCAATCCTAAAAGCACATAATAGCACTATCATAACAATGTATTTGTGCTGCCAGAAACCTAACACCTTTAGATTTAATTTCAATGCCTAATTAATGTTTCTGCACCGACAAGTCCAATACCCACTAACAATTGACCATACACCGAAACTACTTACTTAGCCTCATATATAGAAACTAGAATCATAGTAGTTTATGAAAAAGTTATTGATATGATCTGATGCCGTCTCCAACAGATTGCAACATCCATACATCCATTTTTTAGAAAAAAATTAAATCAACAACACGTTGAGGCTAATCTTTGTGATTAACAAAAGCTTTCTGGCGTGCTTGGATCGACAAAACCTATTTTGTTAACCTTATAATTCAAAAGTCAAATTAGCCCTAGCCAATCACCGTCACAACAGTCCACGTCAACCATCAAGCAACTTTTCACATGATTTTTCTACGAAGCATATGTATAATTAGCCGTATACATATCATCTGGATTATCTATTTAGATGCAAGCATAGCTTATGATGCCAATTGTTGGAAAACTATATGCACAACGGAAGCATACCAGAATCATACTGTTTATATGAATAATAGACAACCAATACGTTTATGTAGAACACATATAAACATGCTAGAACACATAAACTTACTGAAATTTAATTCAAGAATTACCTCTTGAATATAACGAGACATGGATTCCATCAACTAACTTATTATTTCACCAATATATATTATTACCATCCAATCTACTAGGCATATTGATTCATCTCAGAATCCCACCTTTTAATAAATCAAAACGATAATTAATATATACAGATCATAATAGTTATATCAAGATTAAGAATATAAGTACATTTATTAACAGTTTAGAGAATATGCTTTTGTCCGTCAGTCTAAAACAACTATCTCTATTCGGTCCCGTTCAATACATATAAAATGCACTAGCACAAGAAGTTGGAACTATACCATTCCAATAATCAAGATAAATTATATATAATCTTGTGCTACAATCGTACTGATGACATGTCCAATTTCCATCTCAGATTGTAAACAAAAAATTTATACTTATAAGAACCGATGATTTAATCCTCTGTGTATAAGCTAAAACTCTATACACTAAATCATCTACTATATAAGTAAACAGACACCATAAACGAATAGATGATCTATTAAAACTGAATAAATAATTATTCTATAATAAATATTATATCTAAACACATGATTAATAGTATATATCCCAACAATCTCCCACTTAGACTTTTAACCATCACAATTGTGATAATGTACTATATCTAAATGCATGGTTAATAGTATATACCCTAACAATCTCCCAATTAGATGTTTAATCTTGAAAATTATTAAAATACTATGTCTAAACACATGATTAATAGTGCATTTCCTAACAATGTATAAACATTGTTACGAATTTCTAGTGGAATGATTTGTAATTTATTATGGTAAGAATAACTCAAATTAATTATTTGAAATTATTTCCATAATAGGGAGTCTCAGTAATTAATTTTGTGGTCCCTACAGTGCCATATTTAACTAGAACTCAGAATCCTATTTCTAAGAGGAAAAAGGGAGACAAGCGTGTTAAAAGAAAACACAAGCGTGTATTTTTTTGGTTTTTTCAAGAAAAATATGAATTGAAGGTTTTCTATTGATACTTGCCCACCCAAGTATTGAGAGAGTTCATATGTGAACTTGGAATCACTGTAGAAGACTGTGGATTCGCGTGAAGGTTTGTCTAACTTGTGGATTCGCTTGAAGATATTTGTTCACGCTTCAAGAGGTAATTCTTGAATTCAATTTCAGCAAGTTTATATGTTCTATCATGTTTATACATGTTCTAGCATAAACGTATTGGTTGTCTATTATTCATGTAAGCAGTATGATTCTGTTATGCTTCCGCTGTGCATATAGTCATCCAACATGGCTATCTTTATTCTCCTCCCAGGGATGTTTAGGAATATGTGTGTGGGAGGCTGAGAGACGACCACGATGTGTACGCATTTTTATATAGGATCAAGGGTCGCTTGGTGTGATGGATAAAGAAAAATAATTTCGAGATAAGTTTTTGTACCCCTCAATTCTTTGTTTGGCTACAAAGTGTGGGGTAACTTATCAGGATTAATAATTATGACTGGGATAAGTTATCCCTACTTGTGGGTGGAATACTAATCCCGGGATAAGTTATTTTTGAATAAAAATGTAAAATAACAAAAGTAGCTCTTTTATAAACAAATAACTAATTCTTGAAGGGTGTTTTTGTAAATAAACAACTTGTTCTTAGAAATTATGTGATGCATATTTGACAAACTAAACAAGCAATAAAAAATAATTTCATCATAACTTATCCCAACGTAACTTATCTCATCATAGCTAATCTCAATATAACTTATCTTCAAACCAAGCGATCCCTAAGCAGTTGTTGATTCTCGTAGAGGAGCTTGAGGTTGGAACTATGTCCAACTCTGTGAATAATTTACTTGTACATATCTTTTCACTTGGTAATATAATTTCTAGTTATAAAAAAATAGATATTTTTTCCTATATAATTCTAATAAGAAAGAATTTAATAAGTAATAGTTTAATTGATTTCAAAGTTTAGATATTAAAACTAACTAAATAAATTTTTTATCTAATATATAATTTAGTTTTAGAAAAATTATTTACTTGTGAGCTCAAAATCAATTATCTTAGCAAAAATAACGCAATCTATATATCTATATCTATATATAAAGTAGGCTCGCTGACGTGGCGCACTCACAAAGCAAGATTCACATTTATCTTTTTCCTCAATTTTTTGGCCATTTTTTTTCATATGTTCGGGGATGTCCCGCTAGGAGAAATATTGATCCGTAAAATCAGGAAGCTCCAGTTGCACCTGAAGTGCAAGACCCTCAAAGGGACGTCACTAATGCTAAGTTCAGGAATGCAATTCAGATGCTGACTCAGGTCGTGACTAACCAAGATGGGAAGCAGAGAGTGGACCAACAGGATGTGGTTGATACATCTAGAGTTCGTGAGTTCTTACGAATGAATCCCCTAGAGTTCACTGGGTCGAAAGTCACTGAGGATCCGGAGGGCTATGTTGAAGAGCTTCAGAGGGTGTTTGAGGTTATGAGAGTTACAGATGCTGAACGTGTGGAATTGGCCTCATACTAGCTCAAGGGTGTTGCTAGGATCTGGTACGACCAGTTGAAGAAGAGTAGGGTAGAAGGAGCACTAACTCTGGGCTGGACTGAGTTCGAAAATGTCTTCTTGTGACACTTTTTCCCTTGAGAGTTGAGAGAAACAAGGATGAGAGAGTTCTTGAACTTGAAGCAGGAAGGCATGAGTGTGCAAGAGTACAGCCTTAAGTTCACTCAGTTGTCTCGTTATGCTCCGGAGATGGTGGCAGGTATGAGGAGCCGAATGAGCTTGTTCGTGTCTGGGTCGTCTCGTCTATCTAACAGGGAAGGTAAGGTGGTGATGCTGATCGGAGACATGGACATAGCTAGATTGATGATTCATGTGCAACAGGTTGAGGAAGACAAGTTGAAGGATAGGGAGGAGTTTCGCAGCAAGAGGGCCAAGACTGCAAGTCATGAGACTGGCCATCAAAAGACCGGCAATGGGAATCGGTCTAACTTTCAGCAGAGGTCATCTGGACCTACTCTATCTTCAGTAAGAGCTCCTGCACCTAGGAATAGGAATAAACGCAAGGGTCAAGGGTCCCAGAATTTTAGGGACCAAGGCACTCAATCATAGGGAAGTGTAGCACAAAGCACTGATCAGGTTCCCGCTTGTGCTAGGTGTGGCAGACGCCATAGGGGAGAATGTCATGATGGCTCTAACGGTTGTTTCAAGTGTGGTTAGGTGGGTTACTTCATAAGAGATTGCCCAAAGAACAAGCGGGGTAATGGGGGCAATAGAGCCCAGTCTTCTTCAGCAGCTCCAGCAGATATGAGCAATCAGATAAGAGCTACTTCGGGGATAGGCGGAGGTACAAATTATCTGTATGCTATGGGTACTCGACAGGATCAAGAGAACTCACCAGATGTCGTCACTGGTATGCTTCGAGTTTTTACCTTCGATGTTTATGCCTTAATTGATCCAGGTGCGAGTCTGTCTTTTGTGACTCCTTATATAGCTATGAAGTTCGGCATCCCCCCTGAACAACTTCTTGAGCCTTTCAGTGTTTCCACACCTGTTGGTGAGTCTATTCTAGCAGAAAGAGTCTACCATGATTGTACCATCTCTGTCTATCACAAGGACACCGTGGCTAACTTAGTTGAGCTAGATATGGTGGACTTTGATGCTATTCTAGGTATAGACTGGTTCCATGCCTGTTATGCCTCAGTCGATTGTAGAACTCGAGTAGTCAAGTTTCAATTTCCTAATGAACCAATTTTAGAGTGGAGGAGTAGTTCAGCAGTGCCGAAGGTCGTTTCATCTCATACCTTAAGGCAAAAAAATTAGTTTCCAAAGGGTGCATCTATCACTTAGTTCGAGTTAATGACTCTAGTGTTGAGGCACCGCCTATTCAGTCAGTTCCAGTTGTGAGTGAGTTTCCAGAGGTCTTTCCAGATGATCTTCCCGGAGTCCCTCCTGAGAGAGAAATAGACTTCGAAATAGATGTCATTCCCGATACTCAACCCATCTCTATTCCGCCATATAGAATGGCTCCAGCTGAGCTAAAGGAGTTAAAAGAGCAGTTGAGAGATCTCCTTGATAAGGGTTTCATCCGACTAAGTGTCTCACCTTGGGTCGTTTCGGTCTTGTTCGTGAGGAAGAAAGATGGTTCCCTAAGGATGTGTATCAATTATCGCCAGCTGAACAAGGTCACCATAAAGAATAAGAATCCCTTTCCGAGAATTGATGACCTTTTCGACCAACTTCAGGGTGCCACTTGTTTCTCTAAGATAGACCTCAGATCTGGCTATCATCAATTGAGAGTGAGAGAAAGTGACATCCCGAAGACGGCTTTCAGGACCTGTTACGGTCATTATGAGTTCTTTGTTATGTCCTTTGGTCTGACTAACGATCCTGCAACATTCATGGATCTTATGAACAGGGTATTTAAGCCATATCTGGACATGTTTGTTATCGTGTTCATTGATGACATACTGATTTATTCGAGGAATGAGGAGGACCATGCTAGTCATCTCAGAATAGTCCTTCAAACTCTCAAAGATCAAGAGTTATATGCCAAGTTTTCTAAGTGTGAGTTCTAGCTCAAATTCGTGGCATTCTTAGGCCACATTGTGTCTGGCAAAGGGATTCGAGTCGACACTCAGAAGATTGAGGCAGTGCATAATTGGCCATGACCCACATCTCCAACTGATATAAGGAGTTTCTTGGGGTTGGCTGGTTACTACAGAAGGTTTGTTGATGGGTTCTCATCTATTTCGTCTCCATTGACTAAGTTGACTCAGAAAGCAACTAAGTTTCAATGGTCTGAAGCTTGTGAGAAAAGCTTTCAAGAATTGAAAACTCGATTAACTACAGCTCCAGTGTTGACCCTACCAGAAGGTACTGAGGGTTTTGTCATCTATTGTGATGCGTCCAGAGTCAAACTTGGTTGTGTATTGATGCAGAATGGTAAGGTTATAGCCTATGCCTCCAGACAGCTTAAGATTCACGAGAGGAACTACCCGACTCATGATCTCGAGTTGGCAGCAATGGTTTTTGCTCTCAAAATATGGCTTCATTATCTCTATGGTGTTCATGTGGATGTGTTCACAGACCACAAGAGTCTCCAGTATGTTTTCAGTCAGAAAGAGCTCAATCTCAGACCAAGGAGGTGGTTAGAGTTGCTCAAGGATTACAACATGAGTATCCTCTATCACCCAGGTAAGGCTAATGTTGTTGTTGATGCTTTGAGCAGGTTTTCCATGGGGAGTACTGCTCATGTTGAAGAAGGCAAGAAGGAACTAGCTAAGGAAGTTCACAGACTTGCACGGTTGGGTGTTCGATTGTTGGATTACAGTGAAGGCGGAGTTGTTGTGATGAATGGAGTTGAGTCCTCATTAGTGGCAGAGGTAAAGGAGAAGCAAGACAAAGACCCCATTTTGCTTGAGTTAAAGGCAAATGTGCATAAGCAGAAAGTGATGGCTTTTGCACAAGGGGCATATGGTGTGTTGAGATATCAAGGAAGGTTATGTGTTCCAGATGTTGATGATCTCCGAGAGAGGATTATGGAAGAAGCTCACAGTTCCACATACTCAATTCATCCGGGTTCCACAAATATGTACCATGACTTGGGAGAAGTCTATTGGTGGAGTAGTATGAAGAGGTGTATTGCAGAGTTTGTTGCTAAGTGCCCAAATTGCCAGCAAGTCAAAGCTGAGCATCAAAGGCCGTGTGATGTGGCTCAGAATATACCCCTTCCAGAATGGAAGTGGGAGATGATTAACATGGACTTTATTACAGGTTTACCGCGATCTCGCAGGCAGCATGATTCCATTTGGGTGATTGTGGATCGAATGACCAAATCAGCCCACTTCTTACTAGTAAAGACATCCAATACAGCAGAAGAGTATGCAAACCTGTACATTCGTGAGATAGTTTGACTGCATGGAGTCCCCTTGTCCATCATCTCAGATAGAGGTGCTCAATTTATCGCGCAGTTTTGGAAGTCCTTTCAGAAAGGTTTGGGTTCGAAGGTGAACCTTAGTACTGCTTTTCATCCTTAAACTGATGGTCAAGCAGAGCGCACAATTCAAACCCTAGAGGACATGTTACGAGCATGTGTTCTCGATTTCAAAGGTAATTAGGATGACCATTTGCCTCTTATCGAGTTCGCCTACAATAATAGTTACCATTCCAGCATTCAGATGGCTCCGTATGAGGCTCTATATGGGCGAAGGTGTAGATCTCCCATTGGCTGGTTCGAGGTTGGTGAAGCTGAGTTGATAGGACCAGATTTGGTTCATCAAGCCATGGAGAAGGTGAAGACTATTCAGGAAAGGTTGAAAACAGCGCAAAGTCGTTAGAAATCCTATACAGATGTGAGAAGGAGAGACTTGGAGTTTGAGGTTAATGATTGGGTCTATTTGAAGGTTTCACCTATGAAGGGAGTTATGAGATTTGGTAAGAAGGGAAAGCTCAGTCCCCGATATATTGGTCCTTATAGGATATCCAAGAGAGTTGGCAATATAGCTTATGAGTTGGAGCTACCATCTGAGTTAGCAGCAGTCCATCCGGTATTTCACATATCTATGCTAAAGAAGTGTTTGGGTGATCCTTCACTTATTGTGCCTACCGAGAATATTGGTATCAAGGACAACCTATCTTATGAGGAGATTCCCGTTCAAATTCTTGATCGTCAGGTTCGCAAGTTGAGAACAAAAGAGGTTGCATCAGTCAAAGTCTTGTAGAGGAATCAATTTGTTGAGAAGGCTACATGGGAGGCTGAGGAAGATATGAAGAAGAGATACCCTCATCTCTTTACCTCCAATTTAGCTCCAGTCCAAGGTATTAACTCTTCCTAAAGTACTCATTCAATTCAATCCCTCCTTCACTATTATGAGTTCATGAATTTATGTGTATTTCAAAGTTTCGGCTGTTAAATATTTCCCTACCCTGTTCATTCTCATTTCATCCATCATTCGAGGACGAATGATTCCAAGGTGGAGATATTGTAACACTCCAAAAATTCCTAAGCTAAGGCCCGGACCATTCTTGGTTTGCATGTAGAAATCGTATTGGGTGATTCGTAAATTTCTCATATTGGTAAAGGTCATTTCTTTTGTGTTAGAATGGATTTAAATATGACTTAAGGTCACAAGGACCCCCTAGCACAAAGTTGAGTTGAAAACTTCATTTTTCGACTAAGTCTTGACATAAGATTTTACTTAGGCCAACTTCAAATAATCTTATCTCCAGGAACATAATGAATTAGGTGGCCAATGACATATCAAATTAAAGGTCTTTGAGTCCTCTTTCCAACGCCACCAAGTTTGCCTTTTTTCGAGTCCGGAGTAAAATGTTATGACCATTTTACTAAAGACTATCATATCAGAATTATGAGTTTGTGAACGACGACACTAACCTATGGTCCGTCGGTCAACCCACAAACCATAGGTGGCCTTCGTAGGTCAGTTCGGCAGTTTTAACGAAGGTTATTTCAGAATTTTCCCTTCCCTTTTAAGCTCAAAATCTGACCTTTTTCCTCTTAGTTAAGGTTGTATCAGTGTTAAAAACATATTAGATCGTCATTAACACTTAGAGAGTTTGGAGAAAGGATTCAAGAGGAGAAAAGCTAGGGTTTTCAAGCGTTCATCCAAGTTCTTCAGTTTCGTCAAGATCTTTGATCTTCCAGGTATGTAAGGCTTTTAGTGTTGGGCTAGTTCGTCCTCGCGCCCTACATATATCAGAATTTCTGCAAAAGTAATCTAGGGTTTTACTCCTTGATTTTTAGTAAAGTTGAGTTAATCCATTGATTGTTAACTAATTCAATTCCTGAGTAATTGTGTTCATATTGTTGAATATTATTGTGGTATTGTTCATGTCTATATTTCAGCATGAGCCCTATTCATTAAGTTAATTCTAAGTTATTGGTGAGAAGTCTTTTAAACTATATAATTATTTTAAATTGATTTCTTAAAGAAGAGTTCTGAGAAGAGTTTAAAGAAGAATTTCGAGAAGAGCCTTGAGAAGCATTTGGGGACTAAGTATTTCCTCAAGATAACATTCTTTTTATAAAAAAAACAATGATTTCTAAAGAAAGCTTATTGAGTACTGAGATACTCCAGAAAACAGTTACCTCTTTAAGAGGAGTAGTTTGGGCAATTACCTCAAACCCAGAAAAGATAATGTTTTAAGCATTGAGATGAGCAAAGTAAAAGATTTTGGGAGTAGTATTGAGTACTGATATGGGGGAGAGTTCAAACAACTCACAGCCTCCATAAACCATGTAGCCAAATTGGGTAAATGATTCATACTTTTTAAATGATTTCCTTACATATAGTACTTAGTGGATCCACTTAGTGAGTTTGAGAGTCTTATACCTGGCAAGTATAGGACTGTTCTGGCAGCGTGGATGTTACGTTGTATCATCACATAGCTCATAGTGAAGGTTGTCAGTTAGAGAAACTCCCCAGAGTAAAATATATTATTTTCCATACTAATTGAGAATGTTGAGTTTTAGAGATGGGTTAGCCCTTGTGAAGTTTTAAATTGACTTTATTCATCTAATTCTTTACCTTCAGTTTTGAGTCCAAGGTAAAGTTAAAGTATTTTCTATATGATTATGAGTTTTACGAGATCACAGTTGAGTAAGTGTGTGTGTAAAGCTTTAATGGTTTGTCCTTTATCTCTTTGCATTCAGTTGAGTTGCTCATATCTTCATTTGTTCCAGTACCTTCATTTTAGTTATTTATCTATCCGGCTATATTACATACTCGTACATTCCATGTACTGATGTCATTCGACCTGCATCTTTGCAGATGCAGATACAGGTGTTTAGGATCACCACATGCGTTCGTTGAGGATCATTTGCACTTTCGCAGTTAGTAGGTTTGGTGAGCCTCCGAGCACTCCTGGAGGATTCATCGTTATCTTTTTCTATTTCAGTTTTGTTGAGATGTCGTGGGATCTGTCCCGACATCCGTCTTAGTTATTTAGAGGCTTCATAGACAGGTTTAGAATTGATGGGTCCCTCAGACTATTTTCTTTTGCATTTGAGTTTTGACTAGCATTTCCTAGTAAAAGTTCATCAAAGTATTTTTTTTTCAGACATTACTTGACTTTATTGCAAAGTTGAGATTTAAGAGTTTATCCATGTCGTTATAAAAGTCTTTATGCTCAAGTTAAGTCTTCCGCTCAGTAGTCAGCCAGGCCAAGGCTTCGCTTGGGGACCAACCATGGTTCTCGAGTGCAGGCCACGTCCGGCGTGTAGGCTCGGGGCGTGACAGTTTATGCCTTCTTTTTTTATTATTATTTATTTTTGGTTAAAAAACAAAATCATTGTCTGTTAATTATAAAATTGTAACGACCCTCTAGGCCGTTTTGAACCCTAAAACTATTTTGACTCATTCCGTAAAATTTTAAATAGAAATTTTGAATTTATTCGGTAACCATGATTAATTAGTTGATGAGTAGTTATTAAATATTTAATATTGATTAATTTGTAGTTTTGGGCCAAGTCCATAACTTATTTAATACCCTTACCACTTGGCCATGTATAGAACTAAATTAAGTAAAAAGGGTCATAACTTATTCATCAAAAAAATAAAAAAAAATAGAACGAGGGCACCTTACGGTTTCAGAATCGAAGAAGACAAAACCTGCTTCAGGTAAAAACTCTTGCCAAGCTCCAAATTTTATTTGTATATTTTGGTTTTGGAATGTTAGGCATCACTTATTGCTTTATTGATTGGTGGAAAGTGGTTGCAATTTCATGGGTTATAAATCAGTGGCATAGGGTGATAAATTATAAGATTTTGGTTGGAAAGAAAGAGGGAAAGAATCAATTTTTGGGGATGTTTGACACTGCAACACGTGATTGGTTGCTGATGGGGGTAAAGTAATTGTTAGTTATAGAAAATTTATCTTTGGCAAAGCAGGGATAATTGCATAATTTGATCCGATGTATTTCTGTTCTGTTGAGTGTCAAGGTTGTAGGTGGTGAAATTATTGGTTTTAGTTTTGGAATTTTTCAATCGTTATTTCTTATAATTGAAGTTTTAATATATGAATATCATTAGAGTTGTGTTATTGGGAGGAATTAAGACTTAACCCTAGACTTGAGATTTAAGAAATTTATTATATAATTGGATGAGTTTTTAGGTATAGGGTAAGCATATAATAATATGGGTGTCTATGAACTTGTTTACTTACACATAATGACCATTTGATAGATTGGGAACATTCTGAAACTTTACGAAAGGGAAAGGAAAAATCTTTAGGGTTCGTGGCACGTGTTTGGCATTCAAGGTATGTTAAGACTTTCAGACTTCGTTGAAGGACATTTTTCTAATTAAAGATTAAAAAATTGAATAGACAATGGATAAGGGCGAAAGATGGGGGTCTCGTACCAATGATGTGACGGGCATTGGTACGAGTACCGGTGTTATAAAGGGAAAGTTTATTAATATAGAATGCGAATTGTAAATTGAGAATGCCAAAGCATATGGGCATTAGCTGATGTATAATTGACATGATTTCTTTTGCGTGATTGTGTTTCTTTATAAACCCGTATAATTGTGATAGTTAAGATGATTATATATCATACCGATAATTGATTGATTGAGATACATCATCATCCCATTTTATTGAAATCATATGGTACACATGCATTGACATGAGATTGAGTATAAGTTGGGCACGTGGAGATCGTCCGTGCTGAGGATTATGAGATATTATGATTATAAGTTTGGCACGTGGAGATCGTCCGTGCTGGGGATTATTTGATTTTATGATAGTGCGTTGAGATCGTTCGCACAGACACGTGGAGATCGTCTGTGTCGGTATATGGACCTCGCGAGTCCCTCATGGGTCATGAACTCTCGATGTATTATCGAGGAGTATCATGTATATACGGTTGAGAGAGTACTTGGCATCCGAGGCATATCATTTCATGGTGCCGCATTGCATTGCATTTCATTACATCCTCATTCTTGTTGATTATTTGTTTTATTGGTGATTGGACATTTCGTGATAATTGATTATCCCTATTTGATGAAACTTGTTTGATCAATATAATGTAGCCTTATAAAGGTAAAAACATGATTTTTTTATATGAACTCTTGTCACTACTTTTTCATTGTCAATTTATGAGATATACTGGGTACACGTGGTTTCGTACTCATACTACACTTATTGCACCTTTTTGTGGTGCAGATCCAATTTTGGATACGAGCGCACCTCGTGGAGCTTTTTGAGTCTGAACTTGGAGTATCTTGGAGTGTGGTGAGCTGCTTGGCTGTTCCGTAGCCCACACCTCTCCTCTATCTTACTATTTATTCTGTTATTTTAGTATGATGTTCCTTACATTTAGACTTGTGATTTTGATTTCAGACTTGCACCGTATTTTAGAAGCTCTTGTACTTATGACACCAAAATCTTGGATAGTATTTTAGCTTTCCGTATTTCATAATTATTAAGGACTTAGTGTTCGAAATATTCTATTTTTGTTTATCTTTTCACCTTATTTATTTAGTCGAATTGATAAACTAGTTGGTTGGCTTACCTATCAGTTAGAAATATAGGTGTCATCACGACATGTGAATTTGGGTCATGACATTGACTCTAAAAAAGGAAACCATGACAATTATAAGTGGACGGAGGGAGTAGTATCTATTATATCATTATTGTTATTTTATGTGCTATGTGCGTAGAATTGTGATTTGATATCGTCAAGCATATTTGATTATATTATATTTTATATAAAATGTAATTTTACATCCCAATTTTTTGTGATTGGGAAAAAGTTGAAAATTTCTTCTTAAAAAAATAAGAAGCATGAGCAAATAAAAAAAAGAAGATAAAAATATCCCTACTATATATACATATTTATCAATATATTCCTTATTAATTAATTAATATATCTTATAAGTTTGGTTTAGTTTCATTTTAGAATTTTATCCTCCCTTTTTACACAAAATTGTTTATTATATATTATTATTTTATAATTTAATTTGTGGAATGATTCTTAAATTATTTTTTTTATAATTTTAACTGTATTAAAATTAAAATGTTAATATTATATTAATATTATTATTTTTTTCTTGATTAATCTATATATAATATTCATCAAAATTTGTAATATATGTTGAATAATGTACATACATGTATTTCTTGACAAATGAAATCATCATGTTTTAAGCTCTATGATGAGGGTAGTTGGTGCAAGTAAGACAGTACAACATGATGAGGCATAACAGTTGAAATGAAATAAGCATGTCTTTTAATCAAGGTTGATAGTATTAGAGTGCGATATCTTCAACATATAAAAGTCCACAAAAATATCAATTAGGGAAAACATTAACATACTAATGAAAAATATAAATAATATAGGGAATATTAATTAATAAGGCATATTAATTAACTAATTATAAATCTTAATGACAGTTGTAACTCGAAAAATTAAACATACAACTTGAATATGCATATTGTTAAAAATGTTAGAAAAATAATAGTAGAAAATATGATTAAAGAAGAAGATGGCTTTGGGGCGTGTAAACACTTTTTTTAAAGAGATATTGCCCATATACATATTGGGGTAAATACAAACAATTCTCTTCAAGGATACAACAAAGTCCTTGGTTTATACATGCAGATTTTCTTAGGCTACTTCTAGAGAGTCTTTATATTTATAGAACTTAAGAGATGACTCTTCATAAGAGTCATGTTCTTTCATGAACAAATGTATCTCTTCATAAGAGTCATGCTCTTTTATGACCAGATGTGTCTCTTCATAAGAGTCATGTTCTTTCATGAATATATGACTTTTCATAAAGGTCATATTCTTTCATGAACAAATGACTTTTCATAACAGTCATGTTCTTTCACGAACAAATGTGTCTGTTCAATTCAAAGCCTCTATATATTACAAAATATCCAAAATCCCCCACTAGTTTGTAATATTTCTCATAATATCATGCATATCATAGAGTATCTTATAATAGATTTGAACTTTCTGTTAGTGCAAATACTTTAAAGTTCTGACGAAGTAATTGGTATCTTAAAAGATTTGAACCACAACTCCATGGGTCAAAACCGAAAATATCACACACATAATATTATTTGTAGCTTAGAAACCCCAATATTTGCTTTAGCACGTTTATGGCCATGTGCTCATCCTGATTTCATGAATATTTACAAGACCAATCCTTTAGATCTTGCTTGAAGCGGCACCACTTCAATATACATATAGGTGAAATTAGCTACTATGTCCCTGTTATTGTAGGCATTTACTAATTTCATTAAGATTTAATTCAATCTTGCACTATGAAATTTGTTACTATGCCCCTGTTATATCAAGCATTTAACAACTCTTCAACTTCTCACATAACAGTATGCAGTAAACTTGAATCAAGGCTCTTAAAGGAAGACTCGTGCTTTAGCAACACAAAGTAACTTGTTATTACCCGTTGAACTTCCATCACTTGTGTTTAATTTAAGGATTTTAGCCTTACTCATTCACACATTTATTATACTGCATTTTTTTTAAACTAGATTTTACAAGATTTATATAAATCATAAACAAATCTTTCACAGAGACATATCATAGATATCATCATTATCTCAATAGCGTAGAATGGTTGCATCAGTTGTCGCCACAACATTTCAAAATCATATATTTTTTCCAACCATTACATTTTTTCAAGCATTTATATGCTAAATATATTCTTATTCCACTATGGAATTCAAGCCTATTTTGATGCAAAATTTATGACATCTTCAAACATGTTACAAAATCCAATTTATATGAATTTTATCATTATCATTAGACGGTTCACTATTTATAGACCAACGCACCAATTCATCTATGTATGAATAGTCATGTCTATACAAAATATATCTCACAACAAGTACTTCTTTTCATGAAAAGTCACAACATTTCAAGTGACACTACTTCACGAAATTACATAATATTTTTTACGAAGGCTTATAGCCTAATCATTACATTAGAAGTCTAAACAACTAATCATCACTAAAATTATCAAGTTATAAACACTAACTACCATGTCAAATACATCAAAGATATATCTTGTGGGTGTTGAAGAAACAATTTATATCTTAAAATTCTTCAAATATTATTGATTATTAATCATAATTCAATCACCCCCACACTTTAAATGTTTCAAATGTCCATTTCATAACTTGTGTGGACATCTAATTAAAATCAGTAAATTATCTTGTTATCAAATTTATAGCGTTCCAATACTATAACGCATGAACATTTAATAAAAAGACAAAATCTTCAACCTTTAATGAACACAAATGATCTAACAAAAATTATCATTTCTCTTAATTTCAAATTATTCTAATAACTTTCAAGTATAGATATTATCCATCAAATAAAGGAATTCATATATATATATCATCTTATAACTTGAAAACAAAATTCACATGATCTTTATGCAACACAATTATGTCATGACAATTTTCTTTGTCCCAAATAACAAATATAATAAGCATACCAAATATGTTATTCCTAAACTTATTTAAAATGCATTTCAAGATCATCACAAATCAATTATTTATCCTAACATTTATGAAAAATCATTTCTCAAAAATTTCAAAGGATAAAATTTCATAAATAAATAATAAGAGAAGTTAAGAAAATAGAACCCGATTTTCATCTTTCCTTCTTGATTCCATTGCACTCATTGTGATCATCTCATAGATCAAAGTGGTTGTCTTCAGCATTTCCTTCCGCCGATTTGACATTGCATTTTTCCTTTCATACTTTAAGCGTACGATCATCATGGGCAGCTTTAAACCAACAATTTTTTGTTTCTTTACAACCCGATCTGCCGAAATTTAAAGGGAACCCATCAAATATGTAACAAACATTTTCGCTTTCTAATGAAGTGACAGAGAGTCTTGGTGAAAAGTTATGGCCAGGCATGATCCAAAAGCATTATATTTGACAGTTGAATTAAGTCAACGTCAATCAATCATGAGTGAATGCCTCAATTCACAGTTTGAAACGTGCAAAGTCTTCTTCATAAACAACAATATCTCTTTAAAATTGTTAGAAAAATAATAGTAAAAAATATGATTAAAGAAGAAGATGACTTTGAGGCGTATAAACACTTTATTTAAAGAGATATTGCCCATATACATATTGGGGTAAATACAAACAATTCTCTTCAAGGATACAACAAAGCCCTTGGTTTATACATGCAGATTTTCTTAGGCTACTTCTAGAGAGTCTTTATATTTATAGAACTTAAGAGGCGACTCTTCATAAGAGTCATGTTCTTTCATGAACAGATATGTCTCTTCATAAGAGTCATGTTTTTTTATGACCAGATGTGTCCCTTCATAAATGTCATATTCTTTCATAAACAAATGACTTTCATAACAGTCATATTCTTTCATAAACAAATGTATCTGTTCAATTTAAAACCTCTATATATTACAAAATATCCAACAAAAAAAAATAGCATTCACAAAACAAAATAAGCAAAGGATCCAAAGACTATCATTGTAGTTGGACAAATTAATGTACAGATTGTTAGGGTTTTGCCCTGATTTTCTTACCATATTTTAAGTTTTATTTTTTCCTAAAAGAAAAGTCAAAGTATCACCATAAATGCTTTAATTTTTTCTAAAAGAAAAATATAATTATTTTCCATATTTGGTTTATTCTTTCCTTAGAGGAAAAAACTTGAAACTCTATAAATTAAAGACCTCTCTTCTCATACACAATAACACAATAGCATCCACAATGTAGACGTTTAAGAGTTTAGTTTATGGAGAGATTTTCTCTCTACAGTTTATATGTTTTTATTAGTTTTTAATTATGTAGCCCAATTGGTCATATCATATAATAATATTATGTCTTTTAATGTGTCGTCTAATTTATCGTCATATGATTTACAATTGTAAGCTTCTGCATGACGCCCTAATCACTTTCGAACCCAACAAGTGGTATCAGAGCACATGGTTCAATGTCCAATGGGACGAAATTGAAGACATGTTCACGGCGGTTTCAAATCAATTTTCAATCAATTTGATGATAATGAAGTTTTTGTGCTACTACATGTGGAGAAAAAATTCAACTATATTTTCAACAATCATGTTGCCCCATCTTTAAAACAAAATCAATTTTCAACCCATGTTTACTTTAACACATGGGCTCCAACTTTTAACCCCTGCAAATTTTTAATACTCGGGCCCCACTTTTAATTCATGTATCTTACTTTTAACGCATGAGCTCCACTTTCAACTCATGCGTATTAGTTTTAACACATGAGCTCCACTTTCAACTCATGCATATTACTTTTAACGCTTGAGCTCCACTTTCAACCCTGCTCATAACTTTTAACACAGGGCTCCAATTTTTAATCCATATCAATTTTTAAATCATGGTAAGCAGCAGTGAAAAATGAAGATTGTGTGAAGAAAGAGGACCAAGATTATTTTGCCAGAAAATTCAAGCCAAAAGGAGAGATTTGTTACGAGTTTGCCCTGATTTTCTTACCATATTTTAAGTTTTATTTTTTCCTAAAAGAAAAGTTAGAGTATCACCATAAATGCTTTAATTTTTTCTAAAAGAAAAATATAATTATTTTCCATATTTGGTTTATTCTTTCCTTAGAGGAAAAAACTTGAAACTCTATAAATTAAAGACCTCTCTTCTCATACACAATAACACAATATCATCCACAATGTAGACGTTTAAGAGTTTAGTTTATGGGGAGATTTTCTCTCTACAGTTTATATGTTTTTATTAGTTTTTAATTATGTAGGCCAATTGGTCATATCATATAATAATACTATGTCTTTTAGTGTGTCGTCTAATTTATCGTCATATGATTTGCAATTGTAAGCTTCCGCATGACGCCCTAATCACTTTCGAACCCAACACATATCATAAGTGTAACAGTCACGAAATAAATCTTTCAAAAAAAAAAAAATTTAAAAACCCAACAAAAAACTTTTAAAGTAATAGAAGGAAGAATAACTTTTAAATAATAGTTTGCTACCTTCTTATCTTGGAGAATCAATTCAATAAAGAGTATGATTCGTGAATGGTCGCGTTCTGGTACGTCGAGTGTTGGAGCCACATATACTTGATGTTGTTGACCGATACCCCTTCGTCTAAAAATTACAATCCTTAACTTCAATACAATAAAAATAATATATAAAAATAATATATATATATATATATAATTTTAATTCTTTATTTGACATTTCTTTTTTGTCAAATACGTCCCATCATTGTATAATTCAAACCTTCAACCTTCATTGCTTATAATATATAAAAATAATATATATATATATATATATATATCAGAGCTATAAGATTTTAGTTGGACAAAAGAATAAAAATAAGTTTAGTTTATGAGATTACACAGATATTATAAATATATAAGTTTACATGATAAGTTAGCTTATACTGAACTACAACAAATAGATAAGTTAGAAATATTAAGAGAAAATTTTTTAGATATAAGTATTAGAATTGATAATAATAAAAATCATCCAGATTACTATCAGTTAAGACATTTTGCTAGTTTAGAAATAAATAATATAAACTACGATATATATATTCGTAAAAAATTAAGAAATTATTTTTTAAGAAAAATAAAATATTTTAGTTTGGGATAATTAATTTATGAAAAGACATCCTTTAAATAGACAAATATCTTTTAACTATTGGAATTTTCATATAGAATTACAACGTTTAAAAGAATCAAGATTAAGAATTAAAAAATTAATAGAGTTAAAAAATAAAGTTGAAGAATTATTAGTTCATGATATACAAAGACAATTTTAAGAAAGAATTATACATCACGATAATTTAATAGAAAGAATAAATTCAAGATTAAATTGGGAAATAGTAGCTCTAGAAACAAATATAGAATACACTAAAATAAGAATTGAAGAACAAAAACAAAGACCTATTTGGATTCCCTTAGGATAAATGGTAAAACCTAAAATATCTAAATTACAGAAATTAAGAAATAAAATAGATTTATTATACCCAGAATATGTAGAATTAAATAAAAATAAACAAGATTCTCAAAAACTAAATTTTCTTATAAAAACTATATCAAAATTAGAAGCAAAATACATAAGAAAATTAAGAATAAAATATAATAAATAAAGAAATCATAGCTAAATTAAGAGATCTAGAATATTTAGATTTAAAATTATTACCAGAAAAGAAATATAGAAAATTAAAAGACGAAGCAGTATTGAAGTGCAATTTTAATTCAGGAGAACATTTATTACATGGTACAGACCAACATTTAAATAGTATTACAGATTTACTAATAAATCTAGGAGAAACTATACATATAGAACAGGAAAAAATAATAAAAATTCTAGAAAACCTTAAAGACCTGCAATTAAAACAAAATAAAATATTAGAAAGAATAGAACAAAACCAAGAATATTTAAAAAATCAACAAGAAGAATTTAATAAAAAGGTTAAAAATCAAGAAATAAAAGATATTAAAATAGGAAATTTAAATATATTAGAAAAAGATATAAAAGAATTAAAGATAAAAATAGCCAAAATAAAAGAAATTGTACTTTCATGAATAATCCTTTGTATCTAGAAATATTAAAGAAATCAGAATTAATACAACCTAATTCAGAAGGTTTATCAGATCATTCTCCCTTAGGAAAATCAGATAGTATTATAATAAAACAAAATAATACAATAATTTTATTACTATTAGAATTAAATAATAAATTAGATAAAATTAGTAAAAATAAAGAACAAATACAACCAGTAAAAGATAACAATATAGAAGATTTAATAGACCAATTAAAAAGAATAGAAATAACTCCAAAAGAAGAAAGACAATTAAAAATAAAAAATAAACCATGGAAATTTTTCCGTTTAAAAGAAGAACCACAGACAGACCAGGATCAAGTTTCTCTCAAGACAACTTGAGAGGAGGAATTATATCAAAAATTTTAGACTCTTCTAAAAATAGACCAAGTAGTAGTCAACAGTTAGAAGAAGTAATAGATATAGATAAAGATATTCAGATTTTCCAACAAAATAGACTAAAACTTTTAAATCCAAAGATTTTATATAATACAGGTTTCTTTTCAGGAAAAGCACAGTTATATAAACATTATAGAGAAGAACAATTATGTGTAATAGGAAAAGATAGTGATAGCTTAAATTTAATAAGTAAAGAATCTTTAAAACAAATTATAAATTCAAATATGAATTTAATGCATATGGGATTAATAGTTATAGGATTAAAAGGTTTAACTAGAAAGAATTTAGGAACAAAAGTTTTAATAACAATATATGATGATAGATGGACAGACTTAAAGAAATCAATAATAGGATTAACAGAAGTAGATATGACAAATAATGGAGGATTATTTTATTGTAGTCCAGACTTTATGGTAAGCATAAAAGATTTTGCTAATCACATAAAAATAGGAATACAGACTAAAGGATATGAAGAAATGATAGGTGGAAATAATTTATTAATATGTATAGGATTTATTGGAAAAATTGCTACTAATAGTAATACAAAATTTAAAATAAAAGTAGAAGATGTAGTAGGATTAATTGGAGACAAAGGTATAAAAGTTATGAAACCTTTAAAAATAAATTCAGAAGAATATGCAGGATTAGAATGGAATTTAGAGAATTTAAGTAAAAAAGAAATATTAAAACCAAAAGATCATTTAATGTATACAAATAATAAAGGACAAACTTCAATAAGATTCACAGATTATAGCTATACTGAACAAAAAGATATAGAAGAAGAAGAATTAGAAAATATAGAACAAGAACACATGAATATAGAAATAATAGAAGAAGAAGATTTTGAAGTAGACGAATCTATAAAAAAGGCACAGCAGATACATAATAAAAATAAAAATACAGTTTTTAAATGTAAAGGATGTAAAAAATCAAAAATAACATTTAAAGATGTAGAAGAACATTTTAAATTTTGTAGATTAAGACAAGATAATTATGGATATAGAAAACAACAAGAAGACGAAGAATCTATAATTAGTGAAACAAATATTAGTATAAAAGAATTAATGGAAAGTGCTTCAAGTAGTGCAAGTCCTTTCCAAAAAACAAGCCAAATGCCATCAGTACAAAATAATACTGGAAATTTACCAAGATATAGAGTATATAGAGTAAATCCAGATATACAAACTGAAAATTTAAAACCAAAAGGAAAAAGACAACCTATAGAAGAACCTATAAGACTTCAAGAAGGAGGTAATAAAGGAAAAATACTTAATATAGCTGCACATGATCCTCAGCTATGGAATTCAGTAATAGACTTATGGAAAAGTATAGTAGTTGCAGATTATATACAGACTAATCAAGATAATGATGCAGAAACTATGTATAGATATATGGAAACATTTTTAGGAGAATCCACCAAAGGATTATGGGAAGCATATAAGACAGAATTCCCTGAAGAATTTCAAGGAATGGTAAATATGGGAGCAAATCCTTATAATTTTACGAATAAAATACATAGTCTAATAACTGGAGAAGACCCTAATAGTGGCTTAATAACTTTACAAAGAAATGCAGTAATTAAATTAGAACAATTAAGTATAAGTAATTGGTTTAGTATTAAAGAATTTTTAAATGAATATTTTTATTATTGTAGTATTAGTGGAAATGCTTTTGATACAAATTTAGGAAAGAAACTTTTTAATAAATTACCAGGAGCATTAGGAAGAGAAATAGAAGAAAAATGGTATAAAAGAGAAGGTGTAATACAAAATCCAGAAGGAAAATGGTCAATAGGCCAAAGAATACAACATATTATGACAGTATTACAAGAAAAATGCACAAATATACAAATACAAAAACAATTAAAACAAAATGAGACTAATTTTTGTAAAAGTATATATACAACTCAGAATTATGATAAAGAACATAATCAGAAAAGGTATAGAAAAAATAAAAGAAATTATAAAAATAATTATTATCCAAGAAGAAAATATTATTTAAGAAAATCAATGGCAAGAAAGCCATATTTAGATAAATATAGACATGTAAGAAAATATAATACCAACAGAAATTATAAAAATAAATTAGAATGTTTTACTTGTGGAAGTCAAGAACATTTAGCTAATACTTGTCCAAAAAGAAATAATAGTAGAACTAGAAATGCTCAGTTAATTGAAGACTTTCAAGAAACTTTAATTAATGTAGACGAATATATGTCAGATAATGAAAGTATATATTCAGTCATAAGTATGGAAATAAATGAAGAACAAAATAAAGAATCTTCTGATTCTGAACAAGACAATTTTATAAATAATATAGGACTAGAAAATTTAAATATACAAGAAGAAGAAAATGTAGATATGGTAAATATATCTTTAAATTGTGAACATAATTTTGAACAAGGTAAAGGTTTAGACAGTAATCAATGTTATATATGTCATTGGTATCCAGGAAAGAATAGAAGAGCCAAATGTAGTAAATGTTATATAGAAGGATGTATACCATGTATAGAAAAAGTAGAAAAACTAATAAATGAACCAATAGAAATAAAACAAACAAAAATAAATAAACCTTTAGAAATTGGAAAAATAAAAAAGATAGATTTAGAAGAAGAAATAATAATTTTAAAAAGAAGGGTAGAAATACTAGAAGAAAGATTAGAAAAGATAGATAAAAAGAAAGAAAAAATAGAAGAAGAATTACAACAAGAACAATTAGAATCAGAAGAAGAATTAATAAATACAGATTTAAGTGATACAAGTAACTTAATATGTAATGAAGATAAAAAAATAAGTACTATAAAAAATTTAGCAAGAATAAGAATACAAGATTATGAACTAGAAACTCTAGCTTTAGTAGATTCAGGATGTACAAAGAGTATAATAAATAAGAGAGTTATACCACCAAATTTAATAAAAGAATTATCAAGTCCACAAATTTCCATGCAAATGGATGGATCTTATAATACATACAAACATTATGTAAGTAAAGCAACAATAAGTTTTATTAATACCTGTACAGACTTTTACAAACCTACTTATAAATTAGAAAAAATATGGGTAAGAGACTTGAATATAAAGGTAGATTTTGTACTAGGATTAGACTTTCTATTACATAATAATGGAAGTTGTCTATTAACAAGAGACGGAGTAATTCTGTCAAAGAATATCACCCATACAGCAGTAGTAACTACACCTGTAGAAAATAAGTTTAGATATATTAAAACAAAAGATAAACAAATAAAAGAAATTTGTAATAAAAAAGATTGTAAATGTGATACTTGCGAAACATTAAATAAAGATATAGAATTAATAGAAAATGAAGAAAATGAAAAAGAATATACTTTAATAGAAATAAACACAGAATTATATGATTTTAAAAGAGGAATACAAAAAATAGGAATAATAAAAGATCAAAAAGATTTAGATAAAATAATACAAATTTTAGATGAATTAGAAATAATAGGAGAGAAACCCTTAAAACATTGGGAAGCAAATAAAATAAAATGCAAATTAGATATAATAAATCCAGAATATATTGTAAAGACAGCCTCTATAGAATCAACAAATCAAGACTTAAAAGAATTTGAAATACAAATAAAAGAATTATTAAATTTAGGAGTAATAAGAAGATCTAAATCAAAGCATAGATCTGCAGCATTTATGGTAAGAAACCATAGTGAAATAGTTAGAGGGAAAGCTAGAATGGTAATAAATTATAAAAGACTAAATGATAATACTAGAATGGATGGATACAAATTACCAGACAAAACAGAATTAATAAATAGGATACAAAATAATAATATTTTTAGTAAATTTGATTGCAAATCTGGATATTGGCAAATAAAAATGGAAGAAGAAAGCATAGAATGGACCGCTTTTACTTGTCCAGAAGGACATTTCGAATGGCTGATAATGCCTTTCGGATTAAAAACGGCTCCACCAATATTTCAGAGAAAAATGGATAATATATTTAGAGAATACAAAAGTTTTATACTAGTATATGTAGATGATATTTTAGTTTTTAGTAAAAATAGACAAGAACACTTAGGACATTTACAAAAAGTATTTAAATTATTTGTAGAAAATGGAATAATAATTAGCAAAAATAAAATGGAATTATGTAAGACTCATATAAAATTTTTAGGAGTAACTATAGGAGAAGGAAAGATCAGTTTACAACCACATATAGCTAAGAAAATTTTAGAAATGCCAGATAAATTAGAAAAGACTAAAGAATTACAAAAATTCTTAGGAATATTAAATTATGCTAGACACTTTATTAAAGATTTAGGTAAAGTAGCAGGACCATTATATTCTAAAACTGGTTCTAAAGGACAAAAAACTTTTAATATAGAAGACATAAAAATAGTTAAAAAACTAAAAGAAATGATTAAAAATATCCCAGATCTTGTTTTACCTTTAGAAAATGATTATTTAATTTTAGAAACAGATGGAAGTTTAAATGGATGGGGAGCTGTCCTAAAAACTAGACCAAATAAATACAGTAATAAATCAGAAGAAAGAATTTGTGCTTATCAAAGTGGTAAGTATAAGGAAAAAGGAAATTTAAATAGTATAGATGCCGAGATTTTAGCAGTAATTTATGGTTTAGATAGTTTTAAATTATATATTTTAAATAAACCAGAAATTTTAATAAGAACTGATTGTGAGGCTATAGTTAAATTTTATCAAAAAATTAATGAAAAGAAAAGTAGTAAGAGAAGATGGTTAAACTTTTTAGATGCCACTTCTGTTTATAATATTAAATTAGAACATATAAAAGGAACTGACAATAATTTAGCAGATAATTTGAGTAGAATGATTAATTAATTTAATTTATTTCAGAATGCAGACTGGAAAAGGCAAAGACAAAGTATCAGAATCATCTCCTTCAGAAAATTATTATAGAGACATGTATTTAAAGACATTACTAGGTAATACTAACTATAAACCTTTAAAAAATGTTGAAGACAAAAATTTTGAAAGAATTCATTTTGGACCTTTCAATCTAATTTCTTATCCACCAAGTAATATAAGTTTTAGACTACATGATAAGACAAGAGTTGATAAATCACAAAAATGTTTAATAGATAATTTATGGATTTCATACAATAAAAGTCCTAAAGACATTAGTTATTTCATTTCAGTTATAAATGCTTTGAGTTTTTATTTTACTGATAAAAATACAGACAAAAAATTCAAATTTTATGTTGTAATAAAAGGTCATAAACCTGGAATCTTCCAAGAATGGACAGAAGTAGTAGAAGTTATTAAAGATTTTATTTTACCTCTTTTTAAAGGATTTAATACTTTTAATGAAGCTTTAGACTATGCTAGAGGAAATCTAGGCCCAAATTATTTTATTTCTCAAAGTTTGAGACAGCAATATTTTCAGACTAGTCAAATTCCTCAGTATAATATTCAAAAAGACACAAATAAAATAATTTTTTGTGATCATTGTTCATCAATGAGTGAAGGATTCAAGAGACTTAATCAAGAGAATGATAATCTGAGACTAGAAAAAGCAAAATTATTAGAAAGAATCCAAATACTTCAAGAAAGAGTGAAATCTTTATATTCAGAATTATACCAGATCAACAAAAATACTCAGAGTTCTCCATCTCCTTTAAAAATGGATAAGATGGGTGTACATTCCCCAATGAATGTAAAAAGATCCACTGTATCAGATAGAGATACAGCTAATCCAGTTCAAACGGTAACTGGTAAAGATATATCAAATCCGTTTATGGCTGACACTTTGCCAAAAAGTGGAAGGATACTCCCTGAGAGTTTCCAAATAGCAGAAACTTCTTCAACTCCAAGACAAGAAATAGAGAATTCATCAAAGACAAAGAAAAAAGGAATATGTATAAAAAAAAAATAGACAGAGAAAAATAGAAGGTATGATACAAAAAGCTGTAAATAAAGCTTTAAAAGAACAGACTAAAGAAATTATTATAGAAAATCCAAAACCAGAATCAGTTAGTTCAGAGAGTAGTGGATACAATCCAGCTATGGATAATTTTGCTCAAGACCCAAACGAAGACGATGATTCAGGAATGAGTTTTGACTCAATTGCCCTCCACAATATAGATACCCGAAGAAAGAATATTGATCTAAAGACGTAAGACATGATTTCAGCCTGTAAGAAGTCATAAGCAATGACATAAGACTGCAATAATGATGAAGAATCGTAAGCAATGACATAAGACTGCAATAATGGTGTATGGACAGATAAAGAAGATTCAATCAAAAGAAATAAGAAACATAGCCATGTGACGATGGGGCCCACAGCGCACCCGGCATGCTAAAGTATCTTTATTTAATTTTGAAATCCGCATTTGAAGTCCAGAAACCCCTATAAATATCAGTTTATTTTCCATAGAGAGTAGAGTGAAGAAGAGAGCAAAGACTAGAGTGAAAAAAGAGAGAAGCTACAATTCTCAAAAGAAAAATATTTCTCTAAGTGTTTGATAAAAAAAAAAAAGAAAAAAAAAAGAGTGTTTAAGTTTAAGTGAGTTTGTATAAAAGTTTTTTAGTATTTTCATTTCAACCGGGACTCCCGAACGGGAAATCTCTTTCTCCTACGATATGTAAGTAGTTTAAATTTTAAGTTTATGTAACTTATCTCCCTATATGTATATTATGGTTTGTTTAATTTATGAAATCAAGTAAATATGTTTGATAAATTTCTGTATTTATGTGATAATTGTTAAAACTTTGGAGTATACTGTTCTCTAAACAGTTTTAAATAGTATCAATGGACTAACCTGTAAATTCCTAGGAATTGTTGAATGTCTGTTGAAGCCAGTTGTGCTGTTAAGACATTATCCGGGGTGTGGTTAGAGAAGATTACTGTTTAAAATTAAGCTGTAAGGAAGAAGTGAAACAAAGTTAAAACAATTATTAAAAAAAAAAAAAAAAAAAAACTTTGGGAGAAGTTACAATAACTTAATAGTTAAAAACTATTTATATATCAAAGGAATAAAGAAAGAGAGAGTACTTAGTAGGATTTACAAAATATTTATGTATATATATATATATATATATATATAATTTTAATTCTTTATTTGACATTTCTTTTTTGTCAAATACGTCCCATCATTGTATAATTCAAACCTTCAACCTTCATTGCTTATTATATATATATATATATATATATATATAATTTTAATTCTTTATTTGACATTTCTTTTTTGTCAAATACGTCCCATCATTGTATAATTCAAACCTTCAACCTTCATTGCTAATTAGTAACATTGATGAGTTCATAGCATATTTTGCCGCAAGACATATACACTTGAAATACCCAATTCAGCCGTAGACCATCATGAACACGTAAATCTTTCATGGCAGATTCATACTCGCCGCCATATCACCACCCTTGTTCCATCTTTTGTTATCGCTAGAATCATCCATGTTCCACCATCAATAACTACCTGAAATATCCAAAAAAAAAAGAGAAAAATCATATATCAATAACCATGATAAATACCATATTTTTCACTTTGAAAGATAAACTCATAACGTCAAGAGGACAGCAGAAATCAACGGAGCAATTGCATGGAAGACAAACCCAAAAGTATTTTTTTTTTCTTCTTTCCCTGTTCAATAATAAAAGACAAAACAAAAAGAGAATTAATTGGCAATCAGATAAACTATTATTGTTGTTACCACAAATAAAGGGGTGTGGCCCGTCGGTGAAGTTAGTGGGAACTGGAGTAGTTTTCTCTCTTTTAAATAACTATTTAACATAAAAACCTCATCAAATATATTTTTATAAAGTTAGAGTAAGAGATCTTTTAAAATTTTGAATATTTGAGATACTTTATCCTTTTCCAAAGAGAAAATGGTCTAAAACCCCCCAATCTATACCCGAAATTCCAACTACACACTCCAACTTCACGGGTGTCCTATTACCCTCCTGAACATTTTAAAAGTATAATATATACCCCCTTAAAAACGCACACCCAGATTTATATAAAAAAGTGAATTGCACGCGCCCTACCACGTAATATTAACTTTTTTTTAAAAAAAAAATTCTTTATTCTGCAATTATTTTATATAAAAATATTATTATTCCTTTTCTTTATTTTATTTCCCTTTTATATTTTTTTCTATTCTTTTTCAGCCCATTTCTTCTTCTTTTTTTTTCCTTTTCTTTGGCTAAAATTTTTCTGCCATTGAAATGGAAATTTCAAGTTCCATTTGTAATAAAAAAATTTACAATACCAACATAATTTTTATTTTTAATCTCTTTTATAAATATATGTATTTCCTACATATATTAGAACTTTATTTTTAATCTCTTTTATAAATATATGTATTTCCTTTTCTTTGGCTAAAATTTTTCTGCCATTGAAATGGAAATTTCATCCATACAAAGCTTATTCAAGTTTTCATTTGCCATTTTTGACGAATTTAGAGAAAATTCAAAGAACCTAAATAAGAAATTAGAGCAGATTACAAACCCTAACTTCAAGATTTAAAGTTGAAATGAACATAAACAACTAAACCCTAGCTAAGCCCAAAAGAAAATCGTCAAAATATTGATGAAGAAATGAGGATTAATGGTGGGGAAGAAGGAACAATGGTTTATTTAATTTGGGGAAGATGACCATTCCAAATTTATTCCTTTTTCTAACATTTTTTCCTCTTCTCACGCGCCTAGAGGAGGTGTTCTCACCTCCTATGACAGCTCAGCACTGGGGTGTGTAGTAAATAGAGAAATAAAATGTTCAGGGGGGTAATAGGACACCCGTGAAGTTGGAGTGTGTAGTTGGGATTTCGGGTATAGGTTGGGGGGGCTTTAGACCATTTTCTCTTTTCCAAATTTAAAGGGATTAGATTAATACTTAATTGAATGTATTTCTCTATTTTTGAGTTTTATTATATTAAAATAAAGTAAAGGTGAGAAAAAATTAGCCTAAGAACTAATTTTTCTTTAAAAAGTATGTAAAGAGAGAAATAAACTTGAAGAAGAATTAATTATGTAGTATATATAATTTACAATATATTATTTTTGTCATTGTTGAGTTATATTTTTGTACTTTTATCATTTATTTCTTAAGAATGAATAAAGCACAAATTAAACAGGATCCATCTACCCTAATCTAATAAATCAAACAAAAATATTTTTTATTTTTCTTTCGTTTTCTCTATGTTTTGGAGAACAAAGTTAGGAGAGACACAAATGCACAAGATACTAAACCACTCATCCAATTCTTTTTAGGCCGAAAGTGGAATTTAGGGTATTTTTTGGACGAAGCCTAAGTATATTTAGAGCCCGTTTGGATTGGCTTAAAAAAATATTTTTTTAAAAGTAACTTTTTAAAGTCAAACTTAAATGACTTTTAAATAAAAAAAAAAGTAGGGAGAATCCTACTGTTGATAATCAACAATATTTAAAAAAATCAAAATTCAAAACATTTAAACTTCTTCAAGGCATGAATATCTCACTCTCTTTAAAGAAATTCAAGTCCACTGCAATAAATATGTTCACCGGTCCAGCAGTAATCTTCTTGATTTTTCCCCTTATACAACAACTCAATCACTAAGTATAATTCAACAAACTCTGGACAAGAGTTAAGTCCAAAGCTCCACAAAAAGAACATCTCCCTTCAACTAATAAGAACTCTCCTTTTACTACTAACTTTTATACGTTCTATATTATTTTGTTCTCAAAACAAAGGAAGACCATTACTATTTTAGGTAATAAATTCTTTCTTGCAATAAACAGAAAGATAATGGGATAATAAATTAAATAGATAAATGATCTAGATGTTACATGAGTTACAAGCATAAAGAGGTAGAATAATGGATAAATAATAAGATAGAGATTACAAAGGTTTTAATGAAAAATAAAACCATTCTTGCCAATTAGACAATGTGCACTAACGTACTCTACCAAGAACTGAAGCAGACAAAAATATGCTGCATAATGAAAATGTAACATAAGCACTAACTCCAAATGGAGTAATGCAACATAATGACACTAATTATGCCAATATAGTGAGACTCTAAATGAGAGTAAAGAATGGCATATGATGCCCATGAACGGACAAAAAATATTGTCAAAGTGGCAACGTAAAGATGCATATTATTATAATATTAAAATGACATACTAACACTTTATAACCCATAAGCATATTGTAAAATAAAATTGAGAATATCAATTTTTTTAGAGATTACAAGTCATAAACACAATGAATTTTTTTTTGAGAACATCAAATTTTTAAGAACTTACAATGCCATAAGCACAAAATGGAAAAAGAAATAAATTATGCAAAAGTAGTGTGACATTCAGGTTGGACAAAATGGATGAAGCTAAATTTTACAAAGTTACCTTTCCTTTAGCGCAATCACTCATCCCTTATACTCAAAGGGTGAAGTTGATAATGAAGTCATTGCAACATAAAACATTTGCACAAAATAAGCAGAGAAAAATATAAACAATCACAGTTGAAAGGAGTAGTAATTGACATATTCATTTTTGTACAATAATAAGAAATATATAAATAGAAAAAATTGTCAAAAAAATGAGAAAAAGATAAATATGATTCTTGGCCAAAAAAAAGGTGTCGGTGTCATGTCACTTTTCTTTTATCTAGATAATTTATATGTTGGTAAAAAAATAGATTGAGAGAGAACAATTTTACTAAATCGTTTTTATCCTAATCAAATACTTTTGCATTTTGAGTTCAGACCCAACATATCATAATAGTAATCTCAAAAACTTGAAAAATTCTAATAATAGTTTTTTTTTAAAAATAAAATATGAAGACTACAAAGTCACATATTAATAATCAATTTTTCTATGAATTAAACTGTATTTTGAAAATTACAAATTAACTTTACATTATCATGTTCTACCATTATAATTAATAAAAATTGATTCACATAACTACAAAATTATATCTACATACTTTCTTGAGTAGCATACATGTATATGTCAACTTCCTTTTCTACTTTTATTTTCAAAAATATCCTGACCTGAAAACACGATAAGTTAACCTTACAATAACAACAACAACAACGACAACGACAAAAAAACATAAAAAATAAAGTTAACCAATCAAGTAAAAACTTTAAAGAATATTTAGTTATGACTTGAAGAGGAAAGAAGGACCTTGTTCTCAACATAACATAATTCAATTCTCCAAAACCTAAAAAGAGAAGAAGGGAGTAAAAATAATCAAATTCTTTAGAAACTACAAAAATAAGCAAAAAAAAAATCTCAAGAAACTATAAAGAGAAGCAAAAGAGAAAAAAAAATCAAATCATTTTTTCTAAAAAAAATCATAATTTGTATCATCAAGAATCAAAAAAATAATATTAAATGTATAGTTACAATAGATAAAGTGATAATTATAAGTATTAGACATGTCAAAACATTTTACCTCGTAAAATCAAACTATGCAAGGATTTCTAACATTAATATTCTCTAGAAACAACAAAGAGAAACAAAGAGAAAAAATTCAAATTATTTTTTCTAAAAAACACTCATGATTCGTGTAATCAACAATAAAAAAAATTAAATATAAAATTACAATAAAAAAAAGTGATAATTATGTTATGCATGTTTACCTCATAAAATCACACTGTGCAAAAGTATCTAACATTCTTCATTATACATCGCTCTCCTGCAAAATCAAATCAAAGAAACAAAAAGTTGACCAACCAAAGAGACAATCATCATACATGTCTCAAAATAGGTTTTTATAAGTGTGATTTTAAGGAGTTATGAATTTGTATATTAAATAATTTGAAGGTTATGAATATGAAAGGTTAGGAGTTATAATAGACATTACTAAATTAATTTAGATTTGAATTTATGTAATTGAAGATGGGTGAATTAAGGAGATGATTTTATAAAATAAAATAATTGAAAAAAATTAGAAAAAATGTCAAATAAACCACAAAAAAAGATAAATAGGATCCTTGGCTATTGAGAGGTGCCACATCACTATTTTTTTTAATCTAGATTTATATATATATATTGATTTGAATTTCAAAACAGTAAGCCCTAAATTCAAATATTATGAAATTTTATCTTTCAATTAAAGAAAATCATATATCAATTATATTTGGTATTTTAACCAATTACATTTCAAAAGTTTTATCTCCTAATGCATAAATAAATTAGCTTAACAACTTTCTTTTCAGAATTCAAAAAAGTGAAAAAAAATAATTAAAGAAGTGATTGGGATATTTCTAAATTTAAATAATAATTTTTTTTTAAAAAAAAGGCCGAGATATTTGCTAATTGAAATTAAGGATATACATGGATTAAAAAATTATTTAAATACTAAAATAAAATAAAATATAAATTTGATAAAAAATAAAAAATAATATTCACAATAAGACAGTTATTTTGTCATTTTAATTAAGATACTAATAAATAAATACGTGGGAAAGTGGGGTTAATTAGTGATTGTTTTTTCTCTCTAGTTTTGGTGCAATATTGGCAACTGTCGTGTTAAAATATCGAAATGTAGTGTTTGATTTTTTTATTTATTTTATGTGTCAATTTAAATTCAAATAGACAAATAAATAAACTTACTTATCTCAATACAAAATTTGAAATGTTTATTATATAACTTTATCTCGAAGACTGTCTAAATTTTAAATCTTTATTTTTTAAAATTAACTGACTTTTCAATTCAAAATTTATATAAAATTTAAGTTTTAAGTCTTTATTTTTAAAATTATCTAATTTCTCAATTCAAAATTTAAATAATTTTATAACAGTAAAAAGCATATATTCCTAATTTATTATTATTAAGAAATATTCTACTTTAAAATAATTCTCAGACTTGATATTTTATGGTAATGATACTTATTATTATAATAATGTTTTGTTTCTCATATATATATATATATATATATATAAATTTTTAATTTGATTTTTTTAAAACTGTTAAAAACAACAACTAATTATTGCCTAATTAACTAATTTTATCCTAAAACTGCCACATGTATCTTTATTTTCATCCTTTTGATCTTTCTTATTACATAGTAACATTTTTGTCACGACCCGATTTCTCGAGTCCTGATGGCGCCTACTACAACCCGCCAATAGGCAAGCTAGCCCAAATTCCTGAACCAACTAGTAATGGGATTGGGGGCAGAAAACCAACCCTAACCAAGCGAAAGCATAAATAACAGAATAAACAGAAGGAAAGCGGAAGCAAGCCAAACACTATATACAATAAAAGATCCCTCCCAGAACCTGAAAGTCACAAGTACAGAGCTACTACAAAATGAGTACAAGTCCCAAAAGTGAACCACATAAACAAGACTGTCTCAAAGAGAAAAAAGGCAAGTCAACATATATACCGAAGGAGACGGGTAACCCCAAGACGCTGTGTGCTCACCCTCGCCTCCGAATACGACTGTAGCAGGCTCGATCTCAACGTTGATAGCTGGTGCTCAGACCTGCATCACGAAAACAGATAGGCTGACTGAGCAGGAAAGGTAAAAGCAATCAGAAAGGATAGAATCTAGACTAGAGAAGAAGCCCAAGCGGGTATAAAGAAACACACGAGCGCACTGAAAGAAATAAAAGAACCGCTAAACTAAACCTAACTGTACCCCCATAAGTCCAAAAGTTACACTTGCGCTCAAGTGAAATAAAATCCGAACGGACCCCATAAGCTCAACATGTACACAGAATAGCTAAAACTACAGGAACGAAGGGCAACCCAGAACAACTCCAAACTAAACAACTTCAACCCAGTCAACAAGTCTGACTACCAAATCGGGTCGCCCAGCCAGCCAGTAACTCCCAGGGGCATCAGCAGCCCAGCTAGTAAGAGTGCCCGGGGGCATAACAACTCCACCAAAGGCCCAAATATCCAATCCGCCCAGCCAGCTAGCCACTCCCGGGGGCACCGGCCCAGCCAGTAGAGTGCGCAGGGGCATATCAATTCCGAATAGGATCTCAAGTCAAAGTCATCGTAGATCGACATCCACTCCCAATCAATACCACCACCAACACCAAGTCAGAAGCACTCAAAGCCCAGAAAACACACACCCCCTCCGATAACTCGTCGGAGCCACATAAATGGGGAGAAGAAACAGAAAGGCTAACAAGCAGCACAACAGCCTAAGCTAAGGCTCATACTATCAGACCCAAGTCTGCTAATCCAGTTTATAAGGATCTAGTCCATCAGAAACGACGTCGTAGACATACCACAATCACAAGGTGCATGGGTCTAAGGCAACACTAGTCTATCCTAGACTAAGGCCACAACATGCTCCAAAAATCAACAATCAACCAGATAAAACGCAAGGCATGCAACAACACACAAGCAGCTTCCTATCAACATGATACTACCCTCGAAACAAGGAAAAATCACCCTAAATCATGGTTTATGAGAAGAGGAGAAGAAATACTAGGTACCCGCCCCCAATTCACACCAATCATCACGAATTCACACATTCCTGCTCAATCTAAAAGGAAAGGAAGCCGTAACCTACCTGAAGGCCGACCGCGTGCGCTCCAAATTACTCTGCCGGAGCTTTTCCCCTTCCGTACGACCTCGAAATACTGCCACGCTATCAAAAATAGAATCGCAGCCTCAGCACGGTCGTTTAGACACTAAAATCGCATTAATCGGAGACGGACCCAGAATTGGGTCTAAAACGGGATTGTGGGACCCGCACTGGGAATCCCAAAATCGACTCCATGAAAAGATTCATTTGAGCTTACTGAACTTGTGCCCCAAAATGGGGCACAATTCGATGCTTGAAAAATGAAGAAATCAGCCCATACAATATTATTCAGCAATAAAGCTAATTAAAATAACAAGGGCAGCAGCTTCAATGCGGAAATTACCTCAAACGGAGAGTACCCAACAGTCCCCGAACAATCCAATACGTAGCCACGAACGTCCCGAACACTCTGGACTTCGAATCACCCAAAACGGAGCTAAAATGAGCAAGATATCACCAAATCAATATAGCTAAAATCTAGAACTCGAAAAGAGCTACAACACTCTGGTCTATCGCGATTTTACCTCGATTGATGCGCATCCGAAAATGTCCGATCACTCTATAGTGAAGCCACCATCAAAACGAAGCTTCCACACTTTGAATCACCTCATTTGGCCAAGAAATGAGAGAGATATGGGGTTTTGAAGTTCCAAAAAGAGCTGTTATTGCTGCTATATAAATAGAAGAAATCTGGTCGCTAAAGGGCTGTTTCTGATCGCTAAAAGCCTGCACCAGATATCAACACTTTTGTTATTTTTCAAAGTCTCCGAACGATCTTCAGAATTCGTTCGGGACCCGATGAAAATAAACCAGATATGCTACCCCACTAAATTCGACATTCCGGACTCAATGGCGCAGTCGAAATTTCCATACGAGGTCATCTTGATGAAAAGTGGGTCTCAGACCCATGTGCCATTTTAAGCCAAAATCCACAAGGGAGCTCGAAATGAGCCCGAAAGCCTCGAGAAGCGCACGAAAGGTCGTCCTAGACTAGACTCGACATTTCGGAACTAACCGCGCTGACGAAATCTTCATTCGAGTGCGTTTTCCAAGAATTTTGACCAAAGTCAAACTTATGCCAAATTTCAAAGGCTAAAGTGCCAAATGGCCCCAAAGTCACATCGAAAGCCTCGAGACTTGTGCCAACTGGCCATTTCGGAGTTGATGGAATCGTCAGAATTCCCTTCTGAGGTCGTTTACCTGAGGTTATGACCGAAATCAACTTCTCAAGTTTCAAAAGCTCCAAAATAAGAAAACGGGCATAAAACCAAAACGAACGATCAGGTGACCGAACAATCAATGCCAGCAAGTCATAAATGACTTGGGGTTGCTACAGAAACACTCTAAACGACTGAAAGAAGGCATTAACTCGAAAATGACCAGGAGGGTCATTACAATTTTGTATGATACTGTTGAGATACAAGAAGATGTTAAGTGTGGCTAAAGTCAGTAACCAAGAAGGAAGGGTAGTTTAGTCCTTTAAGTATGGTAGTTATAACTACTTGTCAGGTAGTTAGTTAGAAAAGGTCAGTTACAAAATGTGAAAGAAGAGTTATATGTATATATAGCTCAATGATTATGTATCTTCCCAGTTTTTCAGAATCAATACAGAATGTTTCTTCTCTCTTAGAATTCTCTTTCAATTCATGTTCAAGCTCTTTCAATTTATGTTCATGGTATCAAAGCAACATGCTTTGCAGTGAGTACTGCTATAGCTGGTGAGCTTCGAATCAAAGAATCGATTTCTGATTAACAGATTCTCTATTTTTTCTTCTTCTTCGATTTTGCTCTCCTTTGTTGAGAGTGATTTGCAGACCAGTGATGGTATTTCGTCTAAGTTTGCTTCAAGTACTCTCATGGTGAGTGAAGGTGTTTTTACAGATGGATCGCATAATGGTTCACAAGGCTGTGTTCCTCAAACTAGTAGTCCACTGTAGGGTCAAGGTATTGACTATAATCACCCCTTATTTCTAGGTCCTACTGATGTCAGTGGCCTGAGTCTTATTTCATTTCAATTCCTTGGAATTGAAAACTATACCTTGTGGAGTAGATCTATCAGACTAGCCTTGTTAGAAAGGAATAAAATTGGCCTAATTGATGGATCTGCTAGGAAGGAGGTGTTTGGTGAGGAACTATGGGGGCAATGGGAAAGAGTCAATGCTGTTGTGTTGTCCTGGTTAATGAATTCAGTGTCTACGAGTTTGATAAATGGAATTGCATTTGCCTCTAGTGCTCAAAATGTCTGGGTTGATCTTAAAGAAAGGTTTGATAGAGTGGATGGATCTAGGACCTGCAGTTTACATAAGGATATTGCTTCATTGCAACAAGGCACTGCCTCTGTATCTGTGTACTATACAAGACTTAAAACCTTATGGGATGAGTTTGAAGTTTTGGTGCCTGCTCCTATTCTTAGGCCTTTCTCAAGGACATCTGAAATGGTTGCAGATGTTATGGAATCAGATTGTATTCCTCCACAATCTAGAGTCCCTTCTGAGTATAGAAAATCCACTAGAATTAAACACACTCCTAGCTAGCTGAAGAATTTTGTGTCCTTGACTGTTAACAAAGATGTTCAGTACCCTATGTGCAATTACATAAGCTATGCTCATCTTTCCCCTGCTTACCAGAGTTATATTGCTGCTACCTCTGTCATTAAGGAGCCTGAGTCTTACTTAGAAGCTATTAAGGATCCAAGATGGGTGGATGCAATGAAGGCTGAAGTTCTAGCATTAGAAAGTAACAAGACATGGGAAATCACTGCTTTGCCTAGAGGAAAAAAACCCATAGGTTGCAGATGGATTTACAAAGTAAAGTACAAATCCACATGAGAAATAGAGAGATCCAAGGCAAGGCTAGTTGCTAAGGGCTATAGTCAGCAGGAAGGGATTGATTACACAGACACATTCTCACTTGTGGTAAAGATGGTGACTGTTAGAACTGTAGTCTCACTTGCAGCATCTAGGCACTGGCACATTCATCAAATGGATGTGTTTAATGCCTTTCTGCAAGGTGATTTGGATGCTGAGATTTATATGCAACTTCCTCAGGGTTTTGTCAGTCAAGGGGAGAAGGTGTGCAGACTGACTAAATCCCTTTATGGTCTTAAGTAGGCCCCAAGACAGTGGAATCACAAGTTAACTGAAGCCCTTATTAAACTCAAGTTCAAACAGAGCCAACATGACTATTCTTTATTCATCAATGAATCAAAAGAAGGGATCACTATAGTACTTGTATATGTAGATGATATGTTAATAACTGGAAGCAGTTTGAAGTTGATAGAAGGACCAAAGAAGGCAATACAACAAGCTTTTAATATGAAAGATTTAGGAGAGCTAAAATACTTCCTAGGTATTGAGTTTACTAGATCAGCTGAGGGTATATTGATGCATCAAAGGAAGTATGCTCTTGAGCTTATATCTGAAGTTGGCATGACAACAACTAAACCTGTAGGTACTCCCATTGACATTAATGTCAAACTGACATCAAAATTGTATGATGAGCATATAAACAAGAATAAGGATGATTCAGAGGATCCACTGATAGATCAAGTAATGTATCAGAGACTAATAGGCAAGCTTCTATACCTAAATATGACAAGGCAGACATAACCTTCAGCACTCAGACACTTAGTCAATTTTTGCAGCAACCAAAGAAGTCTCATCTTGATGCAGCATTGAGGGTAGTAAGATATTTAAAAAGACAACCAGGACAAGGGTTGTTATTAGCCAGCAACTCAGATGAACTGATTACTGGCTTCTGTGATGCAAACTGGGCCTCTTGCCCACTCACCAGGAAATCTGTAACTGGATATATAGTTATGATTGGACATTCATTGGTGTCATGGAAGGCAAAGAAACAAACGACAGCATCAAGAAGTTCAGCTGAAGCTGAATACAGAAGTCTGGCTTCCACTGTGTCAGAGTTAGTGTGGTTGCTTGGAATGCTGAAAGAGATTGGAGTTAAAGTTCAATTGCCAGTACACATATATTGTGACAGTAAAGCTGCCATTCAAATTGCTGCAAATCCAGTATATCATGAAAGAACAAAGCACATTGAGATTGATTGCCATTTCATAAGGGAAAAACTGCACAAGGATTAGTCAAAGTGAACTATCTACCTACAAAAAAACAACCAGCTGATGTATTGACAAAAGGACTATGTAGACTACAACATGAACATCTTCTATCCAAGCTAGGAGTGCTGGATATTTTTGCACCACCTAGTTTGAAGGGGAGTGTTGAGATACAAGAAGATGTTAAGTGTGGCTAAAGTCAGTAACCAAGAAGGAAGGGTAGTTTAGTCCTTTTAAGTATGATAGTTATAACTACTTGTTAGGTAGTTAGTTAGAAAATGTCAGTTACAAAATGTGAAAGAAGAGTTATATGTATATATAGCTCAATGATCATGTATCTTCCCAGTTTTTCAGAATCAATACAGAATGTTTCTTCTCTCTTAGAATTCTCTTTCAATTCATGTTGAAGCTCTTTCAATTTACGTTCAGATATGTGTAATTGTTATTGCTTTATTATTGTTTATTTTTTCTTTTAATTAGCATTTTTTTATTATTCAATTTATTTAGTTTTACATATATGCAAAATCTTGTCTATGCTAAATCAATTTTTTTTGTTTTTGTTGTAGGATATATTGTTTTCTTAAGTGTGTGTATATATATATGCATGGAAAATTAATTATATATAAGTAAGATTATATTACAAACTATTGATAATAATTAATATTAAATAAAATTCAATACATATTTTCTTATATTCTTAATTTATACACCATTTAAGATTAAGTTACATTGCCCTCACTTCAATGTTATGTTGAATTTGGATCCCCTTCAATGACGATCCTCCCTGTTTAATCTAGTATAAGCTTAAAATTTTAATAGTCAATCAGTTCAAACTTCACTATAGCTTATAATAATCTGAACTTTACTTCTCAACTCAAATATAAATAAGTTTTGCTCTTCTATTATTTCATGCTTCTTTTTTTCTTTGTAGTTTTCTCTTTATTGTTTCTTATTATGTTTTTTAACATTAGCAATTATTTAGTATTATAATTTGATTTTTATGAGCATATTTTATCATACTATACCTTATATTTAAAATGTAATTTTATTTTTCAATTTACTGTACTCAATAATAAAGTTACTAAATTTAAAGATTATCAATTATATATTAATTTGTGTACTATTTTAACTATTAGTATTTTTACATTGCTAGTACTATTGTTTTTTAATTAACTTGTCACTTGACTTGAAAATTTTATGTAATAATTTCCTTTTAATATTGATAAGTATGTATTTTTCTTTTGAAGTGAAATTTTATTTATCTATAACTTACATTATATTCTTTTCTTGTCTAAATTTGCTACTAATAATTTTAATTATTAGTTACAAATCATTTGATTTGTAACTAAACAAATCATTTTTTCCGAGCTAATCAAATCACAAGTACCTCGAATTGTCCCTATTCTCCCCTGTACACATTTTTTTACTACAATAATTAAATATATAATTTTATTTAGTGTTTTGCCTATATATAATCCAAATAAATGATTTATACTTCTCTTATCAGTTAATTAGGTAATCTCATTGTAGCGTTTCTTAAGGTTATTTTAAAAAGGATAAAAACTAATTAAGAGACTAAGGACTCATTTGTTTTCATTAAGATTAAGACGTCTGAATTTGAATGATTAAGATGTTGTCTCTAGATCTGAACACTGAATGATTAAGACTGTTTGTTTTTTAGCATCTGAATGTATATAATTCATAATTATATAAGGCCTCTTGTTATAATTTGGTGTTAGACTACTAATTTTATTGAGATGTTCTTGGCACAGATCTAAAAATATGAAAGAATAAAAAAGGCAACCCCACCAAATATCTAAACTCTTATTAACTAGAACTAGATCTTAGTTTTATAAATAATAATATTACTATGTGAAGTTAAATGTTTACTGCCTTTTGAGAATATAAACAAAAAATAAGTAGTATGTAAGAATAAAAAAAAAGGAATCCTAAATTAATAATATTTATGTGCATGTGTGTAAATATTTAAGGTCTCTTGTTATAATTTGGTGTTAGGCTACTAATTTTATAGGAATAATAAAAAAGATAGCCCTTTAATTTTTATTACCATATCCCAACATGCCATCAACCATCATGTGCCAAAAAAAATAAAGGAATTGAAAGAAAAAAATTATTCGTGTAATCTTATTCCATAAAACTAGCACAGACTTTGTATTATCAAATAAGCACACACGAGACTACTAATTTTATAAACAAAATCTAAAATTGCAAACAAGTTTTCAGAGTTCTTGAGAAGCAAATAATAATACCAAGAATATTTTGAATATACAAAATTAATAACAAAGTACTTGTAAAATATTTTTTTGAAAACTTACGTGTTCAAGAGGAAAAAATTCAACACCCATTTGAAATCAAGAGAAAAAATAATGATGTATGCTGATAATGGAGAGAATGGGAGAGAGGGGCAATGTTAGAGAGAGAAAAATAAGGATGTTAACTTTACAGTGAAATAAATTAGCGTTATAAGAAGAGTCTGAATAGAAATAAACTCCCTCATAGATCTGAACGAATCAGATGCTTTCAGACCCATTAAGTGATTTAAAAAAAAAATACAAACGCACTTAATGACCTAATGTCTGAACCATTCAGATTCAAACCTCCATTAAGTGCAAACAAATGAGGCCTAAAAGATGGCTATAGAAGGAAACATGCACTATCCTATAATGAAGTGAGTGTCAATAACTAATACACAAAGGTTCTATTATAATTCAATAAACATGTTCTTATAAATGAGTTAGAAAATATGTTGACAATGATTAGATAAAACTACCAGGAGAAACTCTGTTGATGTTTTTCATTTTGTCCCTCAAATTTTATAATCTTCTGCACGCAGTGCAATTCATCTATAAATGCAGTACAACTCAGACAATAAAAATATAAATTTAAAATAAATATTGACCAAATGATTGATAGACATCATAATATAATAAAAAAAAACTTTAAAATCAACGATTGAAAGAACTAACAAACAAATACTTTTATTGTAGTTGTAAGTTTGCATATTTTTAAAATGAATTGTATTGTACCTTCTAATTACTTTAGTGGTGATGAAGTCATCCTCAATAGGCATATTTTGCTGAAAATAATATGTTTGAACTTTGAATAGGCATCATTGAGGATTTTGTAATTGAGCGTTCTCTCTGCAAAAACTTAGAGTTTTAATACGTAACTACTGTATTATGAATTTGAAACCAATTTCTCGCCTAAACAGTTTCATACTTTTTAATAATTAAAAAGTAAAAAAACATGGTAAAAAAACTAAAACCTACCTGACCCTTAGCCCCATTAACCCCACTAACTCCCATTAAACCCCTAAAGGTAATTTTTTAATAATTAAATTAAATACTACTTTTCTGCTTTAGTATTTAATCATTAAAATGTATTTAAATATTATATTTTAAATAGATATTCATCTATAATTTAAAAAATACCAGAATATGAATTTACAAAAAATGGTAAGAAATTAGAATAATTATAAACTATAAGATTAAAATAATTTGTATTTACATAAACTATAAATTAAAATAATTATGAAAATGTTTTTACACATGTCTTGACCCTATGATGTCACTTGGCATGATCTTATGCTAGACTTTCTTCCTTTTAATAATATATAGAATATAGATATAGATTAAAAAATCATTACTATGATTACAAAAATGTCATAATTTGTGTTTACAAAATCTATAAAAATTAAAATAATTATAAAAAATGTTTTTCAAAAATAAAATAATTTTCAAAATTATTCTTAAAAAGTTGTATCAGTTTAAAAGTTAGTTAATTATTAACTAATTTAACTAATAATTAACTATATTGTCATAAAAATAACACATGTATTGATCCTATGATGCCACCTGGCATGATCTTAGGCTAGACTTTCTTCTTTTTAATCTATACTAGCATAGTACCCCGCGCGATGCGCGGACATTATTAAGTTAAATTATAATTGTAATTTTATTTATTTTGAACGTGTTAAATCATTTAAATTAATAAATATCTAACTATTATCTTATTTTGCAATACAGTATAATAAATGAAAAAATTGAAGAAAAATATCAAATACTTTTCGATGTACTCCAAATAGCATAATTAGATACAATCAATTCGAAAGTATAAAATTATTACAAAATAAAAATATAATATAATTTAGAGAATATTTGAAAATCTCTCAAAATAAGTTCTTCTATATTATCTTAATATTTGCTTGTTCTTTTCATGACTTCAATATTTCTTTTTTTTTAGATGAAAATATATTTTTTATTTTTAACTAAACAAAAAATCTTTAGTGAAAATTTACTTTTTTGTTGTGATTACGATTTATCAAAAACAAAAATTTTATCCTACAAAGATAAATAGAGATATGGTCTTAATACATTTCACCTTCCTCAAACCCCATCGGTGAGATAATAATGACTATGTTATCATTATTGTGGTTATTGTTATTACAAAAATATAAAGTGCAATTAATAATTGATTTCTTTTTACAACTTTAACTTTTGAATTTTTAGCTTAAATTGTCTTGCATAAGATTTATATTATATTTTAAATTTTTAATTGTTTCAATACATTCGCAAATTTTTTATCAATTTTTTTTTTAAAAGTTCTCTTTCCATTCTTTGCATATCATTGTTACATTATCTATTATTCAATTTTATTTTGTATATCATTATTTTAATATATGAAAATAAATCTTTTGAATATGGTGCATCACATGTTAAATTTTTTTTTACATATTGCATATGATTTTTTGTGGTATTTATTGTGTGTGTGATAATGCACATTGAAAATGGAAAATGAGAAGGTTAAGTCGTTAAGGATATGTGGGTGAGGGTCTTAGAGTTAGTTTAGGTTAGTTAATTTTTTGGGGGGTATTTTTTTTAATATATAATTAAGATAAAGTGGAGAAGTTATAACCATCTTTAAAATGGTAAGTATTGAATTAATATTTTAAATCTTTATTTTGGTGTTTGGTTAAAATATTTAATTCTTTTTAGAAATGTGTCTTTGAATTTTAAAACTCCTATAACTTTGACAAAGTGAAAAAATCGCCGATAAAAAGTTGTTATGAAAACTCCTACTATTACCAAATGAATTATTTGAGATGTTCCCGTTTTATTTTTTTGATTTTATCCTTTTCCTTTTTATTTTGTGCTCATCATAACTAATTATGATTTGTTTATTGTGGTGTTTCTTCCCCCGCTTATATATATAAATCCTAAATTCTAAGAAAATATATTTTCTTTTCTTTTAATAAATATAATAAAATTTATCTCATAAATAAAATAATTCATGTTCAGATTAATCAAAACTATAAATGCGTTCACACAATTTCTATTATCCTCTTGCCAACTTTTGTTTACTATATTACTTTTAATTAATTAATTTATTTAGTATTTTTACCTTAATTCAAATCATGATTTTGAACTATTTATATTTTTGTTTTCATTATAATACATTTATAGTTTTAATTAATGATATTAGCTACATATATTTTTAAATTAATATACCGTATTATTCAATATCTATTAAGAATTGAGTTAGTGACCTTACCCATAGCTTAAAATTACTTAGTTACTTCATATTTTAATTGAATAAATACCTTTAAAGTAAATATTTATTATATATTTTTACATTATAACTACAGTAACTTTCTGATCTTGATTCCTTAACAGTAAAAATACATAATTATATACTATCTTGTGTTCATCTCTTATCATTTGCTTCAATCCTCAAGCTTGTAAAAGCTAATATAATCACTTTATATTTTCTTTAGTGTCTTGTTTTCAACTGGACACCGCTTTCGTTTTCTCCTTAAAAAAAGCAATAAGAAGAAATTTTATCAACTACAAATAGTTTACAAAATTAATTTTTTTAAAGACTAAAGTTATTTATGCAGGAACCGAAAAATAATTTATATGGCCAAACAGATATTTAACAACACTAATAATTGAGTTATATCTAAAATTAGTAGATTAAATGAACGTCAAATCTGTAAAACAAACCTGCAAGATAAATCATAAAACTGTGAAACAACGAATTCAATTTTTATTGAATAACAATATATTTGGTCTTATATTTAAATCTTTAAGCATAACATAATAATTGTTTTTTAAATGAGAAAAGCAGAGTGAAAGAAAAATGAATTATATATCATCCGTATTTTTTAAAAATTGTGAAGAAAACTAAATTATATATCACCTGTAACTTTTTAAAACAATAAAGAAAACTACTACTACTTTTGATTTTCGAAGAAGCAAAAAAGAAAATATGGATACTATTAAATATGAATCATATATGGGCAGTTATCCAAATGAAAAAATGGACATGTTTCTGAAAATGTTATCCAAATGTTAGTTTTAAGATTTTTTTTTCTCTCTCAAATTAAAATTCAAAATTCATAATTGCATTTTTATCATTCCGTATTTTTTAAATTAACCACCCACATATAAGCTTTGTGATTTTAATTTTTTTTTTAAAATCAGTTTTCTTTATTTAATTATTTTTAAAAATTTATTTCAAAATAGAAAATTTTAAAATTAAAATTCAAAAACAGAGACCAATTTTTAATTTTAGGAGAAAAGGAACAAGAAATTTTTTAGTTGTATTTGTATTTATGTAACTTATTTGAAAATTATATTATAATCATGGTGTGATTTAGCAAATAAAATTGTGTAGATATAATATCGTTATGAAAAATATTATATTAAAAATAAAAATTAATAAAATAACCTTATCAATTTTTATTATAATAAAGTAGAAAAAAATATTGTGTCTATAGATTGTCATGTTTTGCATTTTTTTTAAGAGCAGTTTATAGTTTTTTTTAAAAACTATTTTATTAAAAAAAAAAGAAGAGATTACTGTTTGATTTAAAACTAAAATGTTAGATTGTAAAGAAAAACGTCTTTTTGTATCTGTTTTGTTGAGATAATTAAGGCAAAATGACAGTTTTTTCTTCTTCTTTTTTTTAATATATTTTTATGATGACTGACAATTTTTTATTTTTAAAAGTCTAATGCTTTTTTTAATTCAATGAAATAACTAAAGCCAAAAAGATGAGTATCTTTTATTTTTATGATGACTGACAATTTTTTATTTATAAAAGTCTAATGCTTTTTTAATTCAATGAAATAATTAAAGCCAAAAAGATGAGTATCTTTTATTATTTTTAAATGTCACGTTTTTTTATATACAATTTTAAAAATTATTTTAGGCTTAATAGTGAGTTTTTCAAGTTAGTAATAATTTTTAAATTTTATTCTAAATGCCTATTTTGCGTAAAAACAAATTAATTTATAATTTATTCTAAACATCAGATATTAAAAAAATTAATTTATAATTTATTAAATATTGAAAATATAATTTTAAAAAATTTGCGTAAAAACAAATTCAGTTTCAGATAGATTTACTTATGCATAGTTATATATTTTAGTCTAATTTTAATTATTATTAGTTTTAAAAGTCCTTTATATAATTATATAAATTATACGGTAATGAAAAAAAACAATTTCAGATGTGTTGAGAACCTTTTATTTTATCAGTAGTTATCTTAAACTAAATTTATAAAAAAATCACAAAATAAATAATTACGATTATATAACAGATTTACTTTTTATCTCTCTTTTTTTTTAAAGGAAAAATTAGTTTAAAAATTGATTGTCCAAAAGTAAAATAATAAATATAATAAATTGGATTCTTCGTGGGAAATGAGATGGTCTTTTTAGGATTGGCTTTTTCCTCTTTTTAAATTTTTTTTTACTCATGTGTTTTGTAGATAGAAAATGTTTAAATAGTTGTTTATTTTATTTAAGTTCATTTAATTGTAGGAAATTTTAAATTATTATTACAAATTTAAGCAATTGCATGAATTTGTTATTATTATATATATATATTATAACAGATAAAGTTGTGTACTAAAACATTAAGTTAAAATGATCATATAAATAATAATATTGTATTATTATAACATTTAATAAAAAAAGTTAACAAGTGAATAATAAGTTTTATAAATTATTTTTATTTATAAAAAATTATGAATTTCTTCTTGGCCTGCTCGGACTTTTGTCCGTTGTACTTTTTTTTTTCTTGCCTTTTGTAGGAGCCTCTTCAACAATATTAACTCTCATGATTGTTGAATTCCCACGAGACTTCTTTTTCGCGGTCTTGTTATCTTCCTCAATCCTGAGACGTATCACAAGTTCTTCAGGCTTCATTTTCTTGCGCTTGTGCTTTAAATAATTTTTGAAGTCGCTCCACGAAGGAGGTAACTTCTCAATCATTGTAGCCACTTGAAAAGCTTCATTAACTATCATGTCCTCAACAATAAGATCATGGAAAATAAGTTGAAGCTCTTGCACTTGTGATCCAACAGTTTTGCTATCTGTCATTTTATAGTCTAAAAACTTTGCGACCACAAACTTTTTCAAGCATGCATCTTCTGTCTTATACTTTTTCTCAAGTACATTCCACAATTCTTTCGAAGTTGTCAATGCGCTGAAAACATTATATAAGTCATCCTCTAAAGCACTTAAAATATAGCCCTTATATAGGAAGTCTGCCTGTTTCCATGCTTCAATAATCATGAATTTTTCTTTGTCTGACATATCAGCAGCAAGCACTGGAGTTTCTTCATTGGTAAATTTCTGTAAACCAAGAATGGTAAGCCAGAAAAATACTCGTTGCTGCCATCCTTTGAAGTTCACACTAGATAATTTTTCCGATTTCTCTGTCGGTGGCACATCAGTTTGGGTTGGTGCAGCAACAGCCACATAAGTCATAGTACTATCAATTGCCATTTTGGATAAACAAAAATCGATAAAATTGATTTAGTAAGAAGTAAATAAAATTATTAACTTTATTGGAGTAGAAAACCACGAAGGTTTTAGTCTCCACCCACAAATACAGATTAATAAATAAAACAATAATTTCCTTAAGATTGTTATGCAATCTGTATTTAAAAGCATTACTAATGACAACAAAACTTTGCAGAAATAGAAAAACTCCAAAGTTTAAATCATGTAGTGAGGAACATAAATTAATCACTGTAAAACACACCAGAATCTATAACAATCTTACGAAACAGAAAGGAAAGAAAATCGAGCCCACTGAATGCACAGTGTCCCCTTAAGGAAATTATTCCCCTCTAGTATCCGAGGTTTGAAATGGCATAGATCCTCCAGGATAGAACGATTCTATTCACCAGTGTATTGATACCCAAAATAATAGTGTCAGCGAGCCACTCAACAGCGTTAAAGTACATGAATATTTAATTGTGTAGAAGAAGATGAAGAAGTTCAGAAATTTTGTAAGTTAAAAAGTTTGAGGAATCACAGGTATTTATAGACAAGAAGCACTGTTTCTGAAAGTTTGCAACCTTTCAGAAACCACACGACCGTTCATGAAAGTTTACAACCTTCCAGAATAGTCATGACTGTTCACGAAAGTTACAACCTTTCAGAACAGTCATTTCAAACGGCGAGAAAATCAAACAAAATGGGAAAGACGTTTTAGAACATGGGTCGCGCGAGTTCGAGTTGGGTTAGGTCGTTTCGATTAATTAATTAAATAATTAACATCGCTTAGGCTATTATTTAATTAATAACTAATTAAATAAATAATTAATTAAATAATTGAAATAAACTTTGTCCAAAAAATAATCTCTCGATCATTTTCCAAAGACAAAGCCAAAGTCGTAGCCGTAGCCGTAGCCGAAGCCGAGCGAGCAACGACAACGACGACGCAAGGGGGTCCCTCTTTCCAACCTTTTTAACAACTAGTAGAAGTGTTTCTCTATTTAAACACTTTAACTTTTCTTTCTACCCCCAATGAGGGAGAAATATTTTTTCTTACTAAAGCATAAGAGAACCTTTCAAATTCCTCTTTTCATCTTCCTTCATTTCCCATTAATTCTTACTATATACCCAACAATTATTGTCATACTCTACTTAACCTTGTACAAGGGAATGTAGTGCTTGGTATTATTGTTCATCCAAACCAGCAAATATCATATAGAAGGCCTATTATAATATCATTGAATTTACATCATTTTCATGCTTTCACTCCTCCTTCAAATTTCAAGTTAATACATCTTCAACAACCTGGAGAGATAGAGAGAGAGGGGGGAGAGATAAAATGAACATAAGTAGGAAATTAGATAGAAGAATAAATTACAAAATATACCGGAAGCAGGCATACTTCTTGAACCTGAGCATGCCTTGATTGATATGCAATAGGTAGAAGACAAAGTTATAAAGATCATCAATGAAAATATTCATAAAATAAATCAAAATAGAAAGAGGAGAATTTAATATTTGTTTTAATATCAAGGTGGTAAATTCTGCATCATCCCAAGCAAACCAAGAAAGAGTTATCTCCAAACTTCTATATGAGCTATATGTTGGAGCTAAGAATATTTTGGGGTGAGTTCTTATCAAATACTAAATTCATATTCAACAATTATTTAGGCTAGAGAATAAATTTTTGAAATTGTAATAACATGACACAACTTTAGTGAGATTGAGTACCTCTTATATGCACCTAAAACACCAAAAAAGGATTGAAGAAAAGTATAAGTAACAACAAAATGTTTTATACCTTGCTTAGAAAATGAGAAGCTTATTCCTTACCCCTCTATATGAGCTACTCATGAGTCATGAGTCACTATTAAATAGTTTTTCCCTTGCAGTTCTTACTCGTTTCTTTCATAGTACCCACAACTTCAAATTAAACATCATCAGATTGCTTCACTTGTTGGTATGTGTTAGGATCCTCATCAAATTCAACCCATAATTACCTTAAGAAAAAGATCTTGCTTGTAGTATTATTCAAAGGCAGAGTCTATATAACATTCCAACAATTCAACTTGAATTAGTTTAAAAGGAACAACTGTTGGGATATATACTACTAACCATGTGCTTAGAATAAAAATTTATATAGTTTTAATAGATCATATATTCGTTTATGGTGTCTGTTTACTTATATAGTAGATGATTTAGTGTATAGAGTGTTAGCTTATACACAAAGGATTAAATCATCGGTTCTTATAAGTATAAAGTTTTGTTGTTCACAATTTAGGATGGAAATTGGGCATGCCATTAGTACGATTGTAGCACAAGATTATATATAATTTTTCTTGATTATGGGAATGGTATAGTTCCAACTTCTTGTGCTAGTGCATTTTGTATGTATTGAACGGGACCAAGTAGAGATAGTTACTTTAGACTGACTGACAAAAGCATATTCTCTAAACTGTTAAATGTACTTATATTCTTAATCGTGATATAACTATTATGATTTGTATATATTAATTATCGTTTTGATTATTAAAAGGCGAGATTCTGAGATGGGTCAATATACCTAGTAGATTGGATGATAATAATATATATTGGTGAAATAATAAGTTAGTTGATGGAATCCATGTCTCGTTATAGAGATTGGTGATATGCCTTTTTAAGAAGCTTATAAGTTCTCATTGTGTCAAACCTTACAAGTGGATTTTTGAATCTGACACATGAAATAAGTTAAACAGTGCTCTAAAGAAAATTATTCATAGAATTGAATTTGTCAGTAATTTAATTTATTGATTAGTATATGTAATCTTCACATGTGGAATTACATAAGGGTTTAATGGGGAATTTCGAAATATAAATGGATGAGTGTAATTACGAATTTCTACTGGAATGATTTGAAATTTATTATGGTAAGAATAATACAAATTAATTATTTAGAATTATTTCCATAATAGGAAGCCTCAGTAATTAATTATGTGATCCCTACAATGCTCATATTTAACTAAAACTCAAAATTCTATTTCTATGGGAAAAGGAAGAATAAGAAAACTGGATTTTCTTCTCCTTTTTGAACTAGGAAGAAATCTCTATAAATAGGGATTCTCCTAACCTAGAAAGCATATAAGGTTTTCTATACAATATTTGTCCACTCAAGTATTGAGAGAGTTCGGATGTGAATTTGGGATCACTGTAGAAGACCGTAGAACTGAAGTCGAGCTTATGAATTTGCTTGAAGATATCGGCTCAAACTTCAAGGTAATTCTTGAATTAAATTTCAGAAAGTTTATGTGTTATAACATGATTGTATATGTTCTAGCAAAACCGTATTGATTATCTATTATTCATGTAAGTAGTAAGATTCTGGTATGCTTCCGTTGTGCATATACTTTTCCATCAATTGGCATCAAGAGCCTCGCTTACATCTTAATAGAGAACTTGAATAATATATATATGTTTGATATATATATATATATGATTCGTGATTCACATGGTGTGAAAGGGTATTAATTTGTTGTCAAAGTTGTTCCATCTTCGCTATTTCGAGCAAAATTTGATGTTTGACATGAATTTCCTTAAAAAATGGATCAAAAGGGAATTGGTTGCCGTGTGACAGAAAGCCATAAGGATGAGTATTGTTTTGTAGTTAAAAAAATCTTTTTTTCTTTTTATTTGATCGGTCAAATAGAGAAAGAAGAAGAGGAGTTTGGGGAGGCATAACTGATACTAATAAACAAATGGTTTATTCTTATGTTACCATGGAACACCCAATTTTTTTTTCCTTTGTTCAGGTTTTTCAAACAGTGTGGCCCACTGTGACTCATTGACCGGTATAATATTATCTAAATTAATTTTTATTGTGCATCTGTATAAAAAATTTGAATTTGTGATTAATAGATAATTTTACTAAAAGAGTTCATTTATTTGAATTGAAATCATGGAAAATTCTTCTAATTTTATACATGTGATATTATATCAATACATGAATTGAGAATTATGATTAATAAATAGGATCCATTGATGTGGTCTATATATTTAAGTTTTCGAAATATACTCAATGTATCGTGTATAAATTGTCCTGCATAAATGTATACTAGTAAAGGTTTGTTTACTCGAACGAAAATTTATCTTTAGATACTAGTAATACTTAATTAATTCATAAGAATAAATATTAAACGTTTTCACCGATCTGAAAGGTAGAAACGTAATATCTTGAATTCTCGCATGTATTAATCGAGATGACAATTTGATATAAGAAGGTGTTGTGTATCTTAGACAAAGAAAGGACACAATGTATGTCTTGTGCTCATTAGATAAATTAAAAGAGAACGAAAATCTGAATCAGGTTATTTTAATCTATAACTATGCCTAAAACGGTTAGTTTTCAAATTTGATCAGAGTTTAGGTTGTCATGAATTTTTTTTCTCTGATTGACATGAAATTTGATGATTCCATTTAAAATCATTTACATGGATTTTAGGTAGTTTGTCAGATTAAAATTTGATTTGAATATGATAAGATTATTCTTTATGCCAGTTATGTTTTTGTTAAATTTGGAACATGATTACACATGGTGATTTAATATAAATTGATATGTGATAAGAATGTAGGTCATATTGTTTTAATTCATAAATATGCTTAAATCACTTGAATTTGAATTTGGTCATAGCTTTGGAAATAAAGATTTTTTATAGACTCCAATTGACAGGAAATTTGGTAAGTTCATTGGAAACTGCCTAGCAAGAAATACTCATTGCTTGCGGTTATGGTTTTTGTGGTCGTTAAGATGGTTTTTTAAGTTGTTCTTTCGAATTAAAATGTGACTTAGTATGACAGTAATCCTTTATATTGATTTAATTTATGTTAAATGTGGTACATGATTACACGTGATGAGTTAACATGAATTGATATATGATAAGGATATAGATCTGATTATTTTTCCTTAAATCGTTTGAATCTGAATTTGATCATAGCTTTGAAGATAAATATTATTTTTGAACTCTGATTGACCTGAAATTCGGTAGGCTCATAAAAAATGATCAAATTAAAAATACTCATAGCTATGTAGTGATTTGGCAATTTGAGGTCGTTTAGATATTTTTTTTGTATCGTGAAAATGAATTTTAACAAAAATTACTCGACTATAATATAGTGGTGATAGAGTTTGTTCTATATGGTATTCATGACTAAAGTTTAGTGAAGTATTAAGTTCATGTGCTGACTTTAGACCTTCCTCCATATCGGATGAAATTAATACAAGTCACTAAATTTAATCTGATCACTAGTTTTGATAATCTGTATTGACTCTCCCTATCTGAGTAATATATGATTGGATCAATGGATCTAGGAATATTGATATCTCTTGGCTTAAATTAATATATACTCTCCATCTGAGTTAGCTTTTGTTCTAAATTTGTTGAAGTGAATATCTGACACCACATATGTATGCTGCATGAGTAGTTATTTTTTCATCAAAATTTATTGTTCAAGATGCACTGATATCTATGAGGTGTGTTTTGAATTTTAATATTCAATGAATATATAAACATGCTGGTTTTTGGAAAATAGTACTCAGATAATGTATATAGTTTTTAAAATTTTGTTCTTTATTCTTTATTCTTGTATCTATTACGCAAATAATGATATGTGATAGGAATTATTGAACGGTAAAATTTTAAATTCTATTTTGACCAAACAACGTTTTCAACCGAATTAATTTTAGTTTTGGAATTCGAAAAAGGAAACTCTGATTGACTTGAAATTCGGTAGATTCATAAGAACGACCTAGTAAGATTTTTTTTGGATAGTTATATGAGTTTTTGGTCATATTTGGTTATAGGGGTCCTTCCCATGATTGCCAAGATTAAATAGTAGTGAAGTATTAGTTTCATGTGCTGGCTTAGACCTTTCTCCATACCGGATGAAATTAATACAAGTCACTATGTATTTAATCGCTAGTTTTGATAATCTGTATTAACTCTCCTAAACTGAGTAATATATAATTGGATCAAAGTAACTAGGGTGATTTTCACTTGACTTAAACTAACAGTAGACTCTCCATCCGAGTTAGGTCTGTATAAGTTTATAGAGTGAATAATCGGTCATTTTACACGTATATTGCATGAGTAGTTCTCCAATCCCATCGATTGGCTATTCGAGATGCATGGATATTTATGTATAAAAGAGCCCTGAATTTTATTATTTAGGATTATTTGACATATTATGATATATTTAATATATTTTATCTCAAATTCTCAATAGACTTTGCAGACCCATTTAGTACTACTCAAGAATTTCTTTCAATAGAGATAAGATATTAATTCAAAGAATGCATTGTGCATTTACCTTATGTTAGAAGGAATTATTTTCAGTTTCTAACTAGATAAGAGATGGATAATTAATATATTTTTCTTATAACTCTTCTTTTATTGAGTTTGATGAATATTTTATCTCTAGTGGTATATTGATGCGTGAAGTTTTTATTAGTATTATCTCTCATGAATTAAATTATATTAATCTATCTCATAAGAGAAAATATCTTTTAAATTGAATGAAACTTATCTGTACACTAGTGTCTAAGTCATTTATTCTAGATAGAACTTCGAGGTTGGTTAAAGGATGGACATAACGGTTCATTGAAAGTGAATTTACTACCAACATATGAGTCCTGTTTAGAAGGAAAAATGACTAAGAGACCTTTCCTCTTAAAAATGAAATAGAGGTAGTGATAAGTAAGAATTAATCTATTCTGATTTGTGCGGTAAATGAACATTTAGGCAAGAGATGAATTTGAGTATTCTAAAATTTTCAGAAGGTTACTCATGATATGAACATATATTTTTGATGTTTTGTTAGTTTGAATGTCTTGATAAACTCAAAATATTTAAGACAGAAATTAAAATAGCATCATGAAAAATATATAAAGCCACTACAATCTGATTGTAGTGACGTATACCTCTCTGCAAAGCTCATGAATCACTTATTTGATAGAATAATTGCATTTCAATTGTCTACACCAAGCACTCTATAATAGATTGGTGTAAAAGAGAAAAAAAGTAGAATCTTATGAAGAAGATAAGATTAATGATTGACTTATTCGTAGTTATTTTGTTTCTTTTGGGATATGTTCTAAGAACTACATATCACATTCTGAAGTTAATTCCTTTCAAATCAGTACCTTGGACAACTATAGAACTACTTGGATTTGACGTAAGTCCAATATATGACATGTTTAGATATAGAATTGTCCAGCACATATGCTGAGAGGAAGAATAAGCAAATTGTAATTAAGAAAGGAACGTGTGTGTTAATTGGATATCCTAAAGAATGAAAGAAGGTTTATTTTACTATCCTAAAGAAAATAAGGCAATTGTTGACACAACTATCAGATTTCTAGAAAAGGATCATTTTGTAAACCAAGTTCATAGAAGTAAACTAGTTTTACAGGAACTGAACAAAGAAATAACAAATGAGTCAGTTGTAAATTCAGACGCTCAAGAACATCTAACCAGTATGTCAGAATTGGCATCCCATTGCATTTAAGTAGTGGTAGAAACATTACTAGACATAAGAAAATCTACTACTTCAAGTAGTGAGAGTGATGTTCAGCAAATTAAAGAACACTACATGAAGAAGTTGTTAATATTTCAATACTGAAAGGTTTTGATGAAAATATTAAGACTCAAGAATAAGTAAGTGTGATTATAGTTGTCACGACCTAAAGTACCCCCTAGACGTGACATGGCGTACAAGACCCCGAAAGGCCCTATACAAGCCACTTAGCATACATCATACAAGATAATAGAAGATAAGAGTTCAAAAGACAATTTATATCAAGAGTAGACAAAAGTAGCGGAAGTCTAAACATAGTCTCAAAGCCATCTAATACATCAATAGAATGAAAGTGGGACATAATCCATACAAGCCTTAAAAGTAAAATGACATGAAAGATAAACGTGGCATTGTCCTCGAATGTATGAGGACTCACCAAGTCTTCAAAATCTCAATCAAGACGAACTAGCCACGAGTGGATGGAGATGAGCCGGATCCTACACTTGTGAGAAAATGTAGGCAAAAGTATGCGTTAGTACAAGAATGTACCAAGTATGATAACTATGCATAAAGGTTATAAAATCATGCAAAAAGGGCTATACATAAGATACAATGACCAAGTTAAATCGTATGATGACATGATAGAAAACATGCGATAAAAGCCATGGTCAATGCAAGGAAATTATCTTAAAACAACATATGCTTAAAAAGCCTTTAGAAAGTAACCTTAGTTCATTATGTGGGAAATTAGCCTTAACCTACTTAGACCATGTGAGCTATAACATGGAATCTGGTGTCTACTCCACACCGAAAACAGGTGCCCTTACTTGCCAAGGTAAGAATCATAACTTCTAGCTTAAGTGGATCCACTAGCTAATGTCTATTAAGACAACCTATGGTGGCACATGGCTTATGGGACATGGTAATCGCCACTTGTCCACTCGGTACTAAGCATAAATCCCCCGGAATAGTCATAATTCATAGCTTATCTTATCATTAATAGACATGGGTAATCGCCTCTTGTCTTATCATTAGGATACATGGGTAATCACCTCTTGCCCCTTTTTATTCATGGAAAACACATCAAATAGCCAATTCAAGCTAGAGTTCATTAGAATAGCTCCTTAACCTTGATTCAAAGTTTTGTTGAGAAAACCTTTCAACCCTTATGAATCCCTTTATGTGAGAAAATCCTTTCACAATACAACAACAACATTGATGCTTCGCTCTCAAAGAAACCTTAAATCATTTAAAATTTCATAATTTGAACATGCATATCTTCATAAAATTCATCCTTTGATCATTCATAAACTTCATCATAGACTCATAGCTTAGAAATCATAAATCATGCATGGAATCCTATAATTTTACCTTAAAATCATTCAATTAACTCAATTCGTGCATAAATAAACCTAATTCAATCAATTAGATCATAATTGAAAAGAACCCACGAGATTGAAGAAAACCCTAATTTCAATTGGAGATTCTATCTTTACAAAATTGGAGAATTTAGGAACCCTATGGAGGAAAGGTCTCCATAGGTGAAAGCTATCATACCTTGATGTCAAAAGCCCACTAGAAAAGGAGGATTAGGAGGCTTGATCTTGAAACCCTAGATTATCCTTCTTCTTCAAGCTTCTAGAGAGAGAAATATTTGGGGAAAGATTTGGAGGGAGTTTGGAAGTTATTATAATGGGTAAAATTAGGCTTAGAAGTCTTACATAGGGTCAATGATTAGGGCTTAACCGACTTAGATTAGGAATAGATCAATTAGGAAAAAGATAAAAAGAAGCCCTTAAAAATAACTGCTGGATCTCAACCTAAGGTTTAGACCTATGGTCCGTAGGTCCAACTACGGACCGTCCTGGTTGATCGTAGAAAAGTTCAGAAACTATTGTTTTTGACCTTCAAATGACGGGACCCCATGTACGGTTCGTAGGTCCATTGACGGACCGTACATACCAACCGTCAATCCACCTTGAACTCTCAAAATTTCACTAAGTTTGGAAGACCTACGAGACCTACCTACGGTCCGTAGAAACAATAACGGACCGTCTTGTTGAGTTGTAGAAAGGATCCTGAAACATGACATTTTCAAAAAGTTTACCTTGCCATCTACGGTTCCCACCTACGACTCATAAGTTAACCTACGGTCCATAGGTGGCTTCCGTCAGTACTGGCACCAGTTTTGAAATATCAGAAATTTTCTTTCTTTTCGAATCCGAGGTGTTACAAAAGTAGTAGTACTTAGTCTGGGAGAATAATAACAAAGATTGATTTGTTTTGTATGCTTTAGAGTACTTTCATGATATAACTCCTGAAAAGAAGTACACTCTTAGATAGTTTCATGATAAGGTCCCTCGAGATCTAGTACAAAATCGATTTGTTACGACAAAGCACTACTAGATGAAATAGCATGAGAAAATAACTTGGTAAATTTCTTTCGATAAGAATTAAAGGAATGTCCGTGAAAGTTGTAAATGCATAGTTAAGAGTCTAAGTGGGAGATTGTTATGGTATATACTATTAATCATGTATTTAGACATAGTATTCTAACAATTTTCAAGATTAAACATCTAAGTGGGAGATTGTTAGGGTATATACTATTAACCATGCATTTAGATATAGTACATTATAACAATTGTGATGGTTAAAAGTCTAAGTGGGAGATTGTTGAGATATATAGTATTAACCATGTATTTAGATATAATATTTATTATAGAATAAATATTTACTCAGTTTTAATAGATCATATATTCGTTTATGCTGTTTGTTTACTTATATAGTAGATGATTTAGTGTATAGAGTTTTAGCTTATACACACATGATTAAATCATCGGTTCTTATAAGTATAAAGTTTTTTGTTCACAATTTAGGATGGAAATTGGACATGCCATCGGTACAATTGTGTAACACCCAAGAAATTTCTTAGTTAAGACCCGAATAATTCTTGAATTTGCGTATAAGGTCGTACCGAGTGATTCTTAATTGTTATTATGTGTTAAGTTAAATTCTTTAGTGTGGGAATGATTTTGGATATGAATTAAGGTCACAAGAACCCCCTAGCACAAAGTTGAGTTGAAAGCGTCATTATCGATTAAGTTTTGACGTAAGAACCTACTTAGGTCAACTTCAAACGATCATATTCCCCAGCACATAATGAATTAGGTGGCCCATGAACTATCAAATTAAAGGTCTGTGAGTACTCTTTCCAATGCCACCAAGTTTACATTTTTTCGAGTTCAGAGTAAAAAGTTATGGACATTATACCAAAGACTGTCATATCAGAATTCTGAGTCTGTGAACGACGGATCTGACCTACGGTCCGTCGTTTGAACGACAAGTCGTAGGTGGTCTCATAGGTGTCTCTGTCAAGTCATTAAAAAAAGGTTCAGAGACTCAATTTTTGGGGAACCTAGACCTACGGATGGTACCTATGGTCCGTAGGTCCAACCACGAGTCGAAGGTAGCCTCGTAGGTCAGTTCGACAGTTTTAAAGAAGGGTGTTTTCATCTTTTCCCACTCTTTTATGATTAAAACCCTGACGTTTTTGGAGTTATTTGAGACTCTTATCAATATCCAATACACATATACTCTTTTTAACACTTAGAATTATTAAGAGCAAAATTGAAAAGGAGAAAAGCAAGGGTTTCAAGAGCTTTCATTGAGGCCTTCGAATTTCGATTGTAACCTTAATATTCTAGGTATGTAAGGCTATTCATAGCGTTGGACTGAGTTCATCAACGCGCCCTACATCTCAATTCCGTCATTAAAGAGTCAAGTTGAGTTCTAACCCTAATGTTATTGAGTTTTCGAATGAGTTATGATTTCCATCATTGAGTTCCATATTTATTTATCAAGATTGTGTTTATCCATATGAGTCTTATCCTCGAATCGTTGTTCATGCCTAGTTTCACATGAACCGTAGTTGAGTTACTACATTGCTTCCTATAATGCACTGTTTTAATTGAATACAGAGTATTTTTTTATGCTATGAGTACAAGAAAGGTTTTGAGGGAACATGAGCGTCCATGAGTGCATTCATTTGAGTTTTGAAAGTCTTGAGTCATCCATTATGATACATTATTTTAAGAATGAGTTTTTCAAAGCTTTCGCATTACTATTAATTATGTATGATTTCCAGAGTTTGAGTAAGATAAAGTATCACCATTATTCACTATGCATGATTTTCAGAGTCTTAATGAGTATAGAATCGAGCATAAATGATGTTTTCGAGAAAAGAGTTTGATGAGATGTGAGTAAGTCTTAAAAGCATTTTTGAATGAGAATGAGTTGAGTCCGAGTTGAGTCCGAAAGGTTCTTAAACTTCTATTATTTTGAACATGAGTATTTTGAGTATAAATGATTGATTGAGATAGAGTCTTGAGGAAATATGAATGAGTTTGAAAACAAGTTTTAAATGAAAGAATTGATGATTGAGATGAGATTGAGTTCGATGAGAGTCCAATGAGACTAGACGAAATTATTCGAGTAAATTGAGCATATGAGCACATTGTGTCTTTTGGGAGTAATATTGAGTACCAATTTGGGTAAGAGTAAATAACAACTAAAACCCCATAAACAACATAGCCAGCGTAGGATAGAGGCTATGCTGCTCTAGTCCCAAAAAGAGGACTTTGATTGATTGTGGATCCAATGAGGTTGATCGTCCCTTACTCTGGCAAGGTATTGGACGGCTGTGGCAACGGCATTGCAAAGCGTTGTATCATCACTAGTTCATAAGTGATGGTTGTCGGTTAGAGAAACTCCCTAATATTAAAATATTATATTTTATATACTGAGTTACATTTACATATCCATATCTTTTAAAGCATTATTTTACATATATTGTATGCTTTAGTGTTTTGAGTCCTTTGAGTTGAGTTGAGTATCTTTGAGTAAGTTTCTTTTTAGCTTTATTACATACTCGTACATTCCATGTATTGACGCCATTTGGCCTACATCTTTTTATGATGCAGACACAGGTGATAGAGATCCTCAACAGGCGTACCGTTGAAGGTCAGATTCCACCCAGCGTTTTGGTGAGACCTCTTTGCATTTGGAGGTGTTTTTGAGTCCTTACTTTTAGTATTTCGAGGTAGCCGTGGGCTTGTCTCGGCACCTTCTTACGAGTAAGTTAGAGGCTTCATAGACAGAGTCAGAATTGAGTTAAAATGATTCTTTCAGAGTCTGTTTTTTTTAAAAACTACAATTTCATTATTGAATTATGATGTTGAGTTGATTTGAACTAAGTGTTTAAACTATTCTTTTATTGAGTTGTTGATTGTTAGCCCACTTGAGTGTCTTCTTTGATTTATCTAAGTCTTCCGTTGAGTGATTGAATAAGTGATCAGACCAAGTGGTTCAATTTGGACCAGCAATGGTTTTCGAGTGCCGGCCACGCCTAGAATACCCTCTCGGGGCATGACAAACTTGGTATCAGAGTACAGAGTTCAAGTGTCCTAGGGTGTCTATGAAGCCGTGTCAGTAGAATCTTATTTATGGTTGTGAGGGCCTCACTTCTATAAATGAGGGACTATAGACATTTAAGAAAAGTTTTCCTTCTTTCATACTCTAAATCGTGCACTAGAACTGTATCATAAGAAACTTATTCAAACTCGTGCGTTTCTCAAATCCATTCGACTACCCATCATACTCAAGGTGGTTGAAAATCAAAGACTAGATCCTTATCGATGAGTTACGCGCAGATAAAGTCTTCAGAAAGTCAAGAGACTGTAGAGGGGCTTGAGAGAAGCCTGTGAGTGAGCTTAAGTATTTGAATTCAAAAGAATGCACTTTTAATTCATATGAATCGTGCGTTCGAGCTAAAAGTGAGATGTACTCCCAGACTCTCTTCTCTAAACCTTGTTTCAGTTGAGACCCTTACGAGGAAGTGTATTTTATAGCTTGGGTAATATTTTCACCCGAAAAGATAGTATGAGTTACGATGTTATGAGCCAGTAGTAGTAGAAGTGCTCAGAGTTAGAAGAATGCATGCAGAGGTATAGTAATCTAAGAAAGGGAGAAAGTGATGAGACAAATTACGTTGTTGCAGTCATGCACCCAGTAAGTTATTAATGAGGAGTGTTTCCTTATGGGTAGACTAATAAGTGATGCGTTGGTATAGATTTCACGATAGAAGGAAGGGTAAGAGTTATTAGTATGGATGAGTTAGAGTATAATTTAACCAGAGAGAAGTTTATGATGAGGTGTTAATGCATTAGTATCGACCAAGTATAAGTGTTGAATAGAAGAGCCGAGTATTCGTGATGCGATAGATTTAAGCTAGGCCTATGATTTTTAAAAAGAGAGCCCCATGATATTAAGAGGATTATATAACTAATTAGGCAATGATGTATAGTGAATGGGTAAGTAGTACTTAGGTTGTGAAAATGAATGTGACGGTAATTTGTAAGTAGGTAGACTGGAGGTAAAGATTGACTACTTATCATGAGATCTTAGTGGGTGAATGTTTCTTAAGTTTATCTAGTAGCTGTAAGTTAGTATAGTAAGCGAGCAATTATATTGATATATGTGTTTAGTAATAGACACTAGCTTGAATTTGAGATGAGTGTCGTGATCACAAGGATGGCAACATGAGGGTGATGATGCTAGTTCGAGATTTGATTTAGTAGGTTTGACATAAATTAGGTGAAAAATTAAGGTTTTACTCTTGATAAGTGTGAGTGGTAAAAGTGTGGTATTATGACTCTTAGATGAGAGCAAGGGAGTGTGGCTAAGTCATTAGAGTAACAAGAGCATTAAGAGGTGTACCCGAGATCGTATGTAGTCAGATAAGGTTCCAATTAAGTTTATGATTTTCTATGTGTGCCTAGATAGTATGGTTGAGTTACCAATGTGGAGTAGGCTGATGTAAACATTATTTATTACCCTTAAGAGTTTGGTTGAGGGGATCATATAAAGTCAATGCGGGTAACGATCATAGAATGACATCTATAGAAGCGGGAAGAGGTTAAGAGAAGCATATAAGAAAGAGGTCTTAGAATGAATCCTAGTACCTTCACATGGAGAGTTCAAAAGCCATGAGATAAGATTTCCCGAGTATTAGAGTAAAGCGAATGTAGACTAGTTTAGGGATGATGTAATAGATCCATAGCTTCAAAGTGATAGCTTCAGACCTAAGGGGGAGATGATAAGATGAGAAACCAAGTCAAGCGTTAAGAATCAGATAGTGATGTGCTCAGAAAGAGTTATGGTGATATATCAATCCATTCATACTCTAGCGTATTCCTCAAAGTTCAATTGTTGCAAAATCTTGTTGATGTTTCTAATATCATAATTGTGTTCATGACCTATGCTCATACACTTCAGACAGATTCAAATTTATGCTCAGTTCCCAGAATGAGAGGCAAACACTTTAGCCCATTTATCTCAATCTTACTCCATAAATTTATGGATATCAGCCTCATGATATGAACCTATTCATATAAGCACTCGTGTCTCATAGTATTCTCATTCTCACAAATTCATGATTTACTCTCAATGGCTTGCAACATAATGTTATGCCATGCATATTCTTACATTAGAATTCTTGAATGAATCGTGCTTATGATCCTTCGCCCTAAAGCTCTTTCAGTGATCCTTTTCAGTTTTGATAGCGATGTGGGTGTTAGTAGTTGAGTAGTAATAAAAGGAGAAGGTTGATGTTACTTATATTGGTAGTAGTAGTGTGCTTATTCCATCTAAGGTTATAAAAGTGGAGGAAGGATGAATGAAGTCTTATTATGAGTAATAGTTAGGTGAGAGTAGTTAGATAGTTCCTGATAGTATGCGTGAAATTTCAATTGATAGAGATGATGAGAGGAGGATGAATTCTTAGAAGGATTTGTTAGTAGGAGTCCATGGATTGGCTATAGTACTAGGCTTGAATGTGGTGTTGTTATATGTGGATGAATACATGATGCATTAGATGCTTCTTGGCTAGGACTCGAAGTTTGGTTGAATGTAGTGGTAAGGAGTAGTATTCATGGGATGAGACTTTCTATAAAGGAATAAAACCTGAATCTTGGGTTTAGATAAGTATAAACATCTCATGTTTAGCACCTTGTGAATTAAATATTAGGCTTGAACACAATAAGAACAAGCTATTTGACTTAGATATTTATAAGAGTAGTCATATACTCTTATGGGAGCTATGAGTTGCAGCTAATGAAGTGTAGTAATTAGAAAGGAGAGCATAGGTGAGAAGTGTTGCTAAGCTTAAAAGCTACCAGTTTTATCACTCGAGGCATATTAATCATATTCTCACTTCGTGCCTGGATACCCTTGTTTCATGTCATGGCCTTTAATCTTGAAATCTTATGTGAGCCTCGTGCCAAGCGTGCTCGAGTACAGTTTCAAATCTATTAGTATCAATCAGTTCCGCATATGTTAGTAGGCAAACTAAGAAATCAAGAGAGGTAGTGATAGTAACTCCTTTCCCCTCCATTCTCAGTTAACCATCATTCGAGGACGAATGATCCCAAGGGGGGAGATATTGTAACACCCTAGAAATTTCTTAGTTAAGACCCCAACAATCCTTTAATTTGTGTATAAGGTTATACCGAGTGATTCTTAATTGTTCTTAGGTGTTAAGTTCAATTCTTTAGTGTGGGAATGATTTTGGATATGACTTAAGGTCACAAGAACCCCTTAGCACAAAGTTGAGTTGAAAGCGTCATTATTGATTAAGTTTTGAGATAAGAACCTACTTAGGTCAACTTCAAATGATCATATCTCCCAACACATAATACATTAGGTGGCCCATGACCTATCAAATTAAAGGTCTTTGAGTACTCTTTCCAATGCCATAAAGTTTGCCTTTTTTCGAGTTCAGAGTAAAACGTTATGGCAATTTTACCAAAGGCTATCATATCAGAATTCTAAGTCTGTGAACGACGGATTTGACCTATGGTCCGTCGTTTGAACGACGAGCCGTAGGTGGTCTCGTAGGTGGCTCTGTCAAGTCATCAAAAAAGGTTTAAAGACTCAATTTTTGGGGACCCTAGACCTACGGATGGAACCTACGGTCCGTAGGTCGAACCACACGTCGTAGGTGGCCTCGTAGGTCAGTTCGACAGTTTTAAAGAGGGGTGTTTTTGTCTTTTCCCACTCTTTTATGATTAAAACCCTGACGTTTTGGGAGTTATTTGAGCCCCTTATCAGTATCCAATACACATATACACTCTTTAACACTTAGAATTATTGAGAGCAAGATTGAAGAGGAGAAAAGCTAGGGTTTCAGGAGCTTTCATTGAGGCCTTCGAATTTTGATTGTAACCTTAATCTTCAAGGTATGTAAGGCTATTCATAGCATTGGACTGAGTTTGTCCATGCATCCTACATCTCAATTCCGTCATTAAAGAGTCAAGTTGAGTTCTGACACTAATGCTATTGAGTTTTCGAATGAGTTAGGATTTCCAGCATTGAGTTTCATATTTATTTATCAAGATTGTGTTTATCCATATGAGTCTTACTCTCGAATCGTTGTTCATGCCTAGTTTAAGATGAACCCTAGTTGAGTTACTATATTGCTTCCTATAATGCACTGTTTTAATTGAATAAAGAGTATTTTTTTATGCTATGAGTAAAAGAAAGGTTTTGAGGGAACATGAGCGTCCATGAGTGCATTCATTTGAGTTTTGAAAGTCTTGAGTCATCCATTATGATACATTATTTTAAGAATGATTTTTTCAAAGCTTTTGCATTACTATTCATTATGTATAATTTCTAGAGTTCGAGTAAGATAAAGTATCACCATTATTCATTATGTATGATTTCCAGAGTTCGAGTAAGATAAAGTATCACCATTATTCACTATGCATGATTTTCAGAGTCTTAATGAGTATAGAATCGAGCATAAATGATGTTTTAGAGAAAAGAGTTTGATGAGATGTGAGTAAGTCTTAAAAGCATTTTTGAATGAGAATGAGTTGAATCCGAGTTGAGTCTGAAAGGTTCTTAAGCTTCTATTATTTTGAACATGAGTAATTTGAGTATAAATGATTGATTGAGATAGAGTCTTGAGGATATATGAATGACTTTGAAAACAAGTTTTAAATGAAAGAATTGATGATTGAGATGAGATTGAGTTCGATGAGAGTCCAATGAGACTAGATGAAATTATTCGAGAAAATTGATCTAATTGAGCATATGAGCACATTGTGTCTTTTGGGAGTAGTATTGAGTACCAATTTGGGTAAGAGTAAATAACAACTGAAACCCCATAAACAACGTAGCCAGCGTAGGATAGAGGCTATGCTGCTCTAGTCCCAAAAAGAGGACTTTGATTGATTGTGGATCCAATGAGGTTGATCGTTCCTTACTCTGGCAAGGTATTGGAGGGCTGCGGCAACGGCAATGCAAAGCGTTGTATCTGTTGGAAAACTATATGCACAGCGGAAGCATATCCAGAATCATACTGCTTACATGAATAATAGATAACCAATATACATTTATGCTAGAACACATATAATCATATGCTAAAACACATAAACTTACTGAAATTTAATTCAAGAATTACCTCTTGAAGCGTGAACAAATATCTTCAAGCAAATCCACAAGTTAGCTGAACCTTCAAGCGAATCCATGGTCTTCTACAGTGATCCCAAGTTCACATCCGAACTCTCTCAATACTTGGGTGGGCAAGTATTAATATAAAACTTATTATCTTTTAGGTTAGGAGAATCTCTATTTATAGAGATTTCCTCCCAGTCCATAAAGGAAAAGAAAACCCAGTTTCCTTATTATTCCTTTTCCACTAGAAATAGGATTCTGAGTTCTAGTTAAATATGGACACTGGAGGAACCACAAAATTTATTACTGAGGCTTCCTATTATGGAAATAATTTCAAATAATTAATTTGAATTATTCTTACTATAATAAATTACAAACCACTCCACTAGAAATTCGTAATTGCACTCATCTATTTATATTTCGAAATTCCCTATTAAACACTTATGTAATTCCTCATGTTAAGATTTCAGATACTAATCAATAAATTAAATTACTGACGAATTTAATTCAATGATTAATTTCCTTTAGAGCACTGCTTAACTTATTTCATGTGTCGGATTCATAAATCCACTTGCAAGGTTTGACACGATGAAAACTTATAAGTTTCTCAAAAATGCATATCAATCAATCTCTATAACGAGACATGGATTCCATCAACTAACTTATTATTTCACCAATATATATTATTATCATCCAATCTACTAGGTATATTGACCCATCTCAGAATCTCACCTTTTAATAAATCAAAACGATAAGTAATATATACATATCATAATAGTTATATCATGATTAAGAATATAAGTACATTTAACAGTTTAGAGAATATGTTTTTATCAGTCAGTCTAAAACAACTATCTCTACTTGGTCCCGTTCAATACATACAAAATGCATTAGCACAAGAAGTTGGAACTACACCATTCCCATAATCAAGATAAATTACATATAATCTTATGCTATAATCGTACCGATGGCATGTCCAATATCCATCATAGATTGTGAACAAAAAAACTTTATACTTATAAGAACCGATGATTTAATCATCTGTGTATAAGCTAAAACTCTATACACTAAATCATTTACTGTATAAGTAAATAGACGCCATAAACGGATATATGATCTATTAAAACTGAATAAATAATTATTCTATAATAAATATTTTATCTAAACACATGGTTAATAGTATATATCCTAACAATCTCCCACTTAGACTTTTAACCATCACAATTGTTATAATGTACTATATCTAAATGCATGGTTAATAGTATATACCCTAACAATCTCCCACTTAGATGTTTAATATTGAAAATTGTTAGAATACTATGTCTAAACACATGATTAATAGTATATTCCCTAACAGTATCATCACTAGCTCATAAGTGATGGTTGTCGGTTAGAGAAACTCCCCAAGATTAAAATATTATATTTTATATACTGAGTTGCATTTATATATACATATCTTTAAAGCATTATTTTACATATATTGTATGCTTTAGTGAGTTGAGCTATTTCTCAGAGTTGAGTCCTTTGAGTTGAGTTGAGTATCTTTGAGTAAGTTCCTTTTTAGCTTTATTACATACTCGTACATTCCATGTATTGATGCCATTTGGCCTACATCATTTTATGATGCAGACACAGGTGATAGAGATCCTCAACAGGCGTACCGTTGAAGGTCAGATTCCACCCAGCGTTTTGGTGAGACCTCTTTGCATTCGGAGGTGCTCCTGAGTCCTTACTTTTAGTATTTCGAGGTAGTCGTGGGCTTGTCTCGGCACCTTCTTATGAGTCAGTTAGAGGCTTCGTAGACAGAGTCAGAGTTGAGTTAAAATTATTCTTTCAGAGTCTGTTTTTTTTAAAACTACAATTTCATTATTGAATTATGATGTTGAGTTGATTTGAACTAAGTGTTTAAACTATCCTTTTATTGAGTTGTTGATTGTTAGCCCACTTGACTGTCTTCTTTGATTTATCTAAGTCTTTCGCTGAGTGATTGAATTAGTGATCAGACCAAGTGGTTTGCTTGAGACCAACAGTGATTTTCGAGTGCCGGCCACGCCTAGGGTACCCTCTCGGGGCGTGACAGACTGTAGCACAAGATTATATATAACTTTTCTTGATTATGGAAACGGTATAGTTCCAACTTCTTGTGCAAGTGCATTTTGTATGTATTGAACTGGACCGAGTAGAGATAGTTGTTTTAGACTGACTGACAAAAGCATATTCTCTAAACTGTTAAATGTACTTATATTCTTAATCCTGCTATAACTATTATGATATGTATATATTAATTATCGTTTTGATTATTAAAAGGTGAGATTCTGAGATGGGCCAATATACTTGGTAGATTGGATGATAATAATATATATTGATGAAATAATAAGTTAGTTGATGGAATACAAGTCTCGTTATAGAGATTGATGATATGTCTTTTTGAGAAACTTATAAGTTTTCATCGTGTCAAACCTTGAAAGTGGATTTTTGAACCCGCCACATGAAATAAGTTAAGCAGTGCTCTAATGGAAATTAATCATTGAATTAAATTCGTCAGTAATTTAATTTATTGATTAATATCTGTAATCTTAACATGGGGAATTACATAAGTGTTTGATGGGGAATTTCGAAATATAAATAGACGAGTGCAATTACGAATTTTTAGTGGAATGATTTGTAATTTATTATGGTAAGAATAATTTAAATTAATTATTTGGAATTATTTCCATAATAGGAAGCCTCAGTAATTAATTCGGTGGTCCCTACAGTGCCCATATTTAACTAGAACTCAGAATCCTATTTCTATGGGAAAAGGAAGAATAAGAAAATTGGTTTCTTCTCCTTTTTGAATTGGAGGAAATATCTATAAATAGGAATTATCCTAACCTAGAATGCATATAAAGTTTTCTATACAATATTTGCCCACCCAAGTATTAACAGAGTTCGGATGTGAACTTGAGATCACTGTAGAAGACCGTAGAACTGAAGTCGGGCTTATGGATTTGCTTGAAGGTATCGGCTCATGCTTCAAAAGGTAATTTTTGAATTAACTTTCAGAAAGTTTATGTGTTCTAGCATGATTGTATGTGCTCTAGCATAAACATATTGGTTATATATTATTCATGTAAGTAGTAAGATTCTGGTATGCTTCCGCTATACATATAGTTTTCCAACAACAACTTTTTAAATTCAAAATAATAATATAGGGGAAAATTTGAAAAATCAATCATTACGTAACAAAAAGAATCGATTATACCTAGGTTTGAGGTGTCATTTACATTGAAAAGTATCTCGTTGTCATAAAACAACTCTGCATATTCTCATAAGTCATCTGCTAAGTTCTTCATTGTACATGAATTCTAACATAGTCTATTTCATTGGAAAAATTTTACAATCACCAAGAGAGCATAATGTCACGGACTTAGAGTTCTACTAATTCTCCGTGAGGCACCTGACAACTTACTCATGAATTTTTCACGATCTTGTAAGCTCAAGTAAGCCTTTTAAGACTAGATCGCTAAGAGAATGAAAAGAAAGACAAGAGAGCTTTTAAAGAAGGCTTTGTATTGCTTGTGGAAGATTGCTTACACTTTGTTGGATGGTTTGGCAAATGAGAGGCCCTTCTATTTATATTACTTCTTAGGGGCCAAAGTGTAAATAAAAATTACTTTACAAGTCCCTAAGTATTTACAATTTATTCCCTACTCTAGAACTCTCTACAAGTCTAGAGATTTCCAAAGCCTTCCATGAAAATATCTAGGGTGTTCTAGAGTCTTCCATAAACCTCTTGAAGACTCTAGCTCCTTCTCCCTTAGGACAGCTCACTTATACTTCAATCTTCTGCCTAAGTGAGACGTCAAAGTGGCGGGACATGACACCCTTCCCCACCTGATGATGCGACGATCGCGGTGCATAGTTGTTGCAAAAACTCTCGGATTTGGTCTTTAAATGGCCTCCTCTGGAGATTGTCTCTTCCAATGTACTAGGAACATAGTGCTGGTTTGTTGACCTCGCTTCCTCCTTGCTCTATAGTCGATAATAGACTCGATTTTTTGATCGTGCGAGGCGGTGATAGTTATCGGGGCCCAATTTGACTGGTTCCGGCTGGGATCATCTTTGTCCTCATGGTATGGCTTAAGGACACTTGCATGAAAGACCTGATGAATATTGAAGTGTGGAGGTAACTCCACCTTGTAGGAGATATTGCCCACCTTGGCAACGATCTTGAATGGGCCCTCGTACTTGTGCACTAAGTTTTGATGAACGCCCTTAGTGCCTTGAACTGTCTTGGATTGAACTTTACCAAGACCATGTCTCCAACTTGGTAGTCCGTGGGATGACGCTTGCGGTCGGTAAACTTTTTCATCTTCTTATCTGCCTTATCCAAGTAGGACTTGGCTGTGTCTAGTTTCTCTTCCCATCCCTTGGCCAGATGGTAGGCTCCCGAACTCTTTCCTTGAAAAGCGGTTGGTAACGAATGTGGAGTTTGGGGTTGTTGGCCAGTCGCCAACTCAAACGGTGTGCGTTCGGTGGCCTCGCTCCGTTGTAGATTATAAGAGAATTGCGCTATGTCAATGAGCTTTGCCCAATCTTTTTGATGCGCACTAACGTAGTGCCTAAGGTAGCACTCCAATAGGGCATTGACACGTTCTGTTTATTCGTCTGTTTGCAAGTGAAAACTTGTGGAGAAGTGTAAATCCGTGCCAAGTATGTCAAATAACTCCGTCCAAAAGTTCCCAGTGAAGCGGGGGTCCCGGTCGCTGATGATATGCCTTGGCAACCCCCAATACTTCACCATGTTCTTGAAAAATAGTCGAGCAGCCTCCTTTGCGGTGCAACCGGCTGTGGCAGGCATGAAGGTAGCGTACTTCTAAAACCTGTACACCACGACCATTATCGTTCCATACCCGTCTGATTTTGTCAAGGAAGTGATGAAGTCCATGGTCACACTCTCCCACGGATGTTCTGCCACGATTAGTGGCTCTAGTAGTCCACCTGGCTGCCGCTGCTCCATCTTGTCTTGTTGGCACACAAGACATGTCTGCACATAGCACTCGATGTTGTCCCGCATGCGTGGTCAATAATATATATCCTCGATCAATGCCCTCATACATCGCTGCCTTGGATGCCCGACCCATGGTGTGTTGTGGCTCTACTTAATGATTTGCTGTCTGATAGACTCGAGCTAGGGTGCATAGACCCTCCGACCGATAGTGAGTAATAGAACGTCTTCCACCCAGAAGCGTCTTATTTTGCCTTGGGCGGCTAGCTCCATAAGTTTCTTCGTCTCTGGATCATGTTGCATGCCATCCTTGATAGCATCTTGGATGTCACAATGAGCTGTGGTGATGGCAGCAAGCTCGGCCTTCCTGCTCAGTGTGACGGCTACTACATTTCCCCTTATTGGCTTATACTTTAGCACATAGTCAAACTTGGCTAGGAAGTCTTGCCACCTAGATTGCTTCAGAGTGATCTTCTTTTGTGACTGGAAGTAGCTAGTGGCCACGTTGTCTGTCTTGACCATGAACTTGGAGCCTAGTAAGTAGTGTCTCCATGTGTGTAGGCAATGTACAATGGTCGTCATCTCTTTCTCCTGCACCATGTAGCACTGTTCGATCTCGTTCAATTTGTGGCTCTCAAACGCTATTGGGTGTCTATCTTGGATTAAGACTCCCCCAATGTCGAAATCCGAAGCATCCGTATGTACCTCAAAGGTCTTTGAGAAGTCGGGCAATGTCAAGATCGGTTCCTTCGTTACTGCGGACTTGAGAGTTTCGAACGCTCTTTGGCACTCCTCGCTCCAAACCCACGACTTATTTTTCTTTAATAACTCGGTTAGTGGAGCAGCCTTGGCGGAGTATCCACTTATGAACCTGCGATAGTAGTTCGCAAGTCCAAGGAAAGATCTTAGCTCGGTCACCTCAGTGGGCGCCTCCCACTCTTTGATCGCTTGTATCTTCACCCCGTCCATCCGTAGTTCGCCTTGGCTAATAATATGCCCCAAGAAGTGTACCTCATGCTGGGCGAACTCACATTTCTCCTGCTTGATGTAGAGTTGGTTTTCCCATAGGACTTGGAAAGCCTTCTTCAGATGCTCCACATGCTCTTCCAAGGTGTTTCTATAGATGTCAATGTCATCCAAGTACACTACCACGAATTGATCCAAGTAGGGATGAAAGATTTTGTTCATCAACGTGCAAAAGGTGGCGGGTGCGTTGGTTAAGCCGAAGGGCATCACCAACCACTCGTAGGCTCCAATCTTGTCACGCACGTTGTCTTTGACTCATCCCCTTTCGCTATACGTACCTGGTAGTAGCCTTTCCGGAGATCCACCTTGGTGAAGTACTTGGCCTGTCCAAGCCTGTCAAACAAGTCAGCAATCAGTGGGATGGGGTACTTGTTCTTGATCATCTTTCTTCTTTTGGAATAGGACCGGTGCGCCGTAAGGTGCTTTGGATGGGCGGATGTGACCGGCTTTGAGGAGCTCTCTCAACTGTTTCCTTAGCTTCTCTAACTCGGGTGGAGCCATGCTGTAAGGAGTATGTGCGGGTGGCTTAGCTCTAAGCTCCAACTCGATCTTGTGATGCGCGAGGTAGGTGTCTTGGCAGCTCGTCCGACATCACGTCCTTGTTTTCTTCAAGAACCTTCTTTATGACCGGTGGCAAGGACTCCTTAGCACCATTGTCTTCTCCTGAACTTGCAATGTTGGCAATGAACGTCAGCTCTCCCTTCTTAAGGCCCTTCACAATCTACATGGCCGATAGGAGGGCTTGTCCTTCCTTCTTCGGTACCTTGACTAGAGGCACCATACATGACCCTTCTCGCTCCATGACTAGGAGTCGTTGGACGTAGGGGTCGATCATCGTATGACACTTTTGGAAGAATTCTTGCCCTAGTATGATATCAAAAATATCTAAGGGAGCGACTGTAAAGTTGGTCTTACCTTGCAACTTGCCCAACGTGATGCTCACTCCTTGAGCGACTCCACACACAGGAGTCGGGGGTGCATTGGCCGTCTTGAGGCGTGTGTTGCTTGGCCCGTAACTCAGCCCCAACCTTGTTGCTGCCGTCTTGGTCATGATGTTGGCCTCTGCACCAGAATCTACCATGGCCCGAGCTGGTTCTCCATTAATGGAGATGTCTACGTACTGCGTGCTATACTCCTCCAGCTGCCCTGTCTACTTGGAAATAGGCCCACATAGCCCGACCATGCTTAGCTATGTCGTGTCCGCGTCCTGTGCTTGCTCCTGTGCGTCCTTCTCCTTTTGTTCCTTCAGGATAGCACCAAGGTTCTTCATTTGGGGGCACCTGGCATAGCCATGCGGTCCACCGCATATATAGCACCCATCTACCTTTGTTGGTTGCGCCTTCCTCTCAGCATAGCTCTGGCGCCCGAACCACTTGCCCTACTACTTGTAGAAGTCGTGCTGCTTGGGTTGCGTCTGCTGCTCCTTGCCTCGGCCATGATCTCCCCCACCTTTAGCATGACTAGTCCTTGTGTCCTTGCTTTTCCCCTTGTCGTACCTGTCATGCTTAAAGTCAGTCAAGGATTCGGCTTGAGTGATGGCCTTGTCTATGGTCCTGACCTTCCGTCGTTCCAGCTCCGTTTTGGCCCAGTTCTGCAATCCATCCATGAAGTGGAACAACATGTCCTCGTCTGTGAGGTTGGGAATCTGAAGCGTGAGAGTGGTGAACTCCTTCACGTATGCCCGAATGCTGCCTGTTTGCTTCAGCTCCCTGAACTTGCGCTTGGCCTCATAGATGACATTGTTAGGGAAGAAGGCCTTCTTGAACTCTTCTCGGAATTACTCCCAAGTATTGATGGTGCACGTCCCCTTTCCTATCTCGAACTCCTTGCGCCTCCACCATAGCACATCCATCTCCGAAAGATACAGCATGGCAGTGTTGATCTTGTTCTCATCGCTCCTTACTCGGTTGCACTTGAAATAGTTCTCCAAGTGCCATAGGAAGTTCTCTACCTATTGTGCATCACGGGCACCTTTGAACATAGGTGGCTTGGGAGCCTCGACCTTGGCCTCCCTTTCCCTATCGAGCTACGTTGATCCTCCAACTTCCACGCCCTCCTTGATTGCTTTCATCTCGGCCCTCATGGTCTCAATCGTGCTTAGTGCGTCCATGAAGTGATGGCTTCCTTCATCTCAAACTCGGCAAGTTGGCGGCCCTCCAACTCATTGCGGATGTTGTTGTTCTCCTCAAGGGTGAAGTCCTCCAGAGTCTTGAACTTGCCATCAACCTCGTTCAAGCGCTTGCCTAAGATCTCAACGGCCTGCCTTGCCACCTCCACCCTCGCGATCCACTCTTCTCCGGGTGTGACATCGTGTTCATTATCACTCGCTTCAGTGGTCGAATGTGGGTGAGATGTTAGCGCCTCGCTTGGTATATGGTCGAGCAACATTTCCTCACTACTCTTGTGGTGCTTTTTTACCTTGCGATTCTTCTTTCCACCATCCTGCTTGACGTTGGTGGTGCTAGCAGCGTTTACGTCTCCTTCGTTATCCATTCCCTTAGTATCAACCTTTGCTTGGATACCACATTGTCACGGACTTAGAGTTCTACTAATGCTCCGTGCGGCACCTGAAACTTACTCACGAATCTTTCACGGTCTTGTAAGCTCAAGTAAGCCCTTTAAGACTAGATCGCTAAGAGAATGAAAAGAAAGACAAGAGAGCTTTTAAAGAAGGCTTTGTATTGCTTGTGGAAGATTGCTTACACTTTGTTGGATGGTTTGGCAAATGAGAGGCCCTTCTATTTATATTACTTCTTAGGGGCCAAAGTGTAAATAAAAATTACTTTACAAGTCCCTAAGTATTTACAATTTATTCCCTACTCTAGAACTCTCTACAAGTTTAGAGATTTCCAAAGCCTTCCATAAAAATATCTAGGGTGTTCTAGAGTCTTCCATAAACCTCTTGAAGACTCTAGCTCCTTCTCCCTTAGGACAACTCACTTATACTTCAATTTTCTGCCTAAGTGAGACGTCAAAGTGGCGGGACATGACAATAAGCTCATAAAATTTTAAATTGTGTGTGTCAAAGCAGATAGCCGCTAGCAAAAAACGCCTATTTCTAGCATGCTATAAGGATTAAAAGAATGATAAAAGAAGCATGGAAATTGGGAAATACTGAAACTTTTGACGAAGCAGATGATCCATTAGAAAGACCAAATGAAGGAAACAAAGACTAACACAAGTACAGAGAGAATTAGCTCAAATGAAGAAACAGAACAAGAGCAATAAAATTCCAACTATAAAATTCAACAAAAATAGAAGAATAGTACCTAGATAGGACAAACAATAAACAAAGGGGAAGAGAGGTAAAATAAAACTCACCTTATAGATGAGTTGCACAAGAACGTGGCAAAGCAAGGATAAAAGAATAGCAAGTGTAAGAGCAAGAAGTTAACAACTCTCTTAAGCTGGTTAAAATCAAACGAAATTACCAAAAGGTCCCTTACAAAGGCTGACCCGGAGCTCCTCTCATTCCCCTCTTATATAATAGGTGAGTAGCACCCATCGAAGGAGAGTAGCGAAAATTTTTACAATGGTAGAGGCACAACCAACAATAGTTGTGTGACCCTCCATTGATTAGTTGACACTTGGATAATGGGTCCATTTCTCACCTTTTTACCGTCTTTCTCCTACTTACCTCTCTTTTCTTTCATTTTCTTGTTTTTTACTCCTAATAAATATTTTTTTACTCTATTTTCTTAAGATGTTGATATATTTAATAAAAATATTAATAAATATCTTTTTTTATCGAAATAACTAAAAAAGTTTTTAGGATTGAGTATTAAAAATACTCTTTATCATTCAATATTTTTAATAATATCAAATTAACTCAAAAATATTTACTGTTTTCTCAATTACTAGCATTTAAAACAAAAACAAATTAATTCAAATTTAATTTCCCATATTTTTTTTAATTCAGTTTTAGTTCATATATTTATAGTCATTTTCTAACAGAGATTATCAGTTATTTTTCTTAATTTTAGTTATAATTTTTTAAAAATACTTAATAGAAAAACGTTGGGAATATATATTATAAGTGACTGTACGTAAAGATACGAAAAACGAATTTTAATAATATTAAGACTGAATGATATTATTATATTTATAATAATAATAATAATAATAATATAATGAGTGATTAATTTAAAATTATATGAAATCGATTGATTCTTGAAGAATAAACTAAGCATTGTAAGTTTTAATTTAGAAGACTTAAATTTCGCTCTGCGACCCACCTCACCTGTATAAACTTTTTAAAAACGTTTATGAATCTGTCGCTCCCTGTCCTATTCATCTCCATTGTCATTATATATGGTTATGGTGAAAAAAAGTATGTATAATTTCAAAATAATATCAGAAATCAAAACAAAAATAATTCTATCTATTCAATTTATATGCTAAAGTAAATTAGTTTGTATTTTGAGTTAATTTGATTCTATTAAATATATTGAAAAATAGGTTTATTTTTAATGTTAACAATTTTATAAGTGTTTAAGTTATTTTAACAGAAAATGTATTTATTTGTATTTTTTAATCAAATGTATTAATTATTTAATTATGTTTTGAGAATTAGATATTTATTAGAAGTAAAAAAAAAAGAAAATGAAAGAAAAGAGAGGTGAGTAGGAGAGAGGTGGTAAAAAGCTAAAAAAATGAACCATTATCTAAGTGTTAACTAATTAATGGAGGTTCACACAACTATGATTGGTTGTGCCTCTACCATTTTAAATTTTTTCGAGAATAGCATCTTTCCTTTACTACCTTTTTCTTTTCTCATAAATAAATATATAAATAAATATATAGTCCCTTAAATTAAGTGAGTCGTCTACTACCTGTTTTCATCAATAATAATTTGTGCATCGACGATGGCTCTTCAGATTGCGAAAAGATTTCTTCGAAGCCCCGCTAATTCGTCTATTAGGTTTTTGGATCGGAGCTTCACTTCCGAATCCAGTTCCAACTTGATCCGCGCTACTCTTTTCCCCGGCGATGGTATTGGACCTGAGATAGCTGAGTCCGTCAGGCAGGTCTGCTTCTTCTCCTTTCTTACCTTATATATATATACTTGTTCTTCATTTCTAGTACATTCTATTCTTGTGTAGATTATAACAAGAGCATCTCTTTGAGAGCAGTACACCAGAATTTTGTACCCTTGTTACTAATTTGCACATCTCAGTATTAGGTTTTTACCATTGACCCAGTTGTATAGTTTGTATCTACTATTTGTTGCATTTTTTCGTCAAGTTTTAAACATATGTATATGCCCTGTGAACTTGGTGCCAATACTCTGGCTTCCCTTGGACCTAGGCTTTCTGTTACTTCATTAACTCTGTGGTTATAAGTTGCTAAATCCTTTTAAAAACTACAGATATTCAAGGTTGCCGAGGTACCAATTGAATGGGAAGAACACTATGTGGGGAAGGAGATAGACCCTAGAACCAACAGCTTTCTAACATGGGAAAGTCTTGAATCAGTGAGGCGGAATAAGGTTGGTTTGAAAGGGCCAATGGCCACTCCTATTGGAAAAGGTCATCGTTCTTTGAACCTTACATTGAGGAAGGAGTTGAATCTATATGCCAATGTTAGACCTTGCTACAGCCTACCTGGATATAAGACTCGCTATGATGATGTGAATCTCATCACTATTAGAGAGAATACTGAAGGAGAGTACAGTGGTCTTGAACATCAAGTAAGTATCTTTGTATGTTATTTAATAGAAAATAGCTTATTTCGTAAGATCTTCAAATTCATTTGCATTTGGTATCAGGTAGTAAGGGGTGTGGTTGAAAGTCTCAAGATCATCACCCGTCAAGCAAGTTTAAGGGTTGCAGAGTATGCATTTCACTACGCCAAGACCCATGGAAGAGAGAGAGTGTCTGCAATTCACAAAGCCAACATCATGCAAAAGACAGACGGTCTTTTTCTTAAGGTCTATCCTTATGTCAGGTGTCTCATTATAGTTATATGTTTTATAAACTAGCACTATGGTGTTTACTTTCTTTCTTTCTGTCCAGTGTTGCCGAGAGGTTGCAGAGAAGTATCCTGAGATAAAGTATGAGGAAGTTGTCATTGATAATTGCTGTATGATGGTATGATCAAAGACCATTCACTTCATTGCGACTCCAGTCTTATACATGGTCATCTTAATGAACAACATAAGTTCAATGAAATGTTATTACACTATTGTACCAACCTCATTTGAAAGTGTCATAAATACTATCTAGAAATTTGTGGTGAAATAACGTACTTCCTTTTCATGCGTATAGCTTGTGAAAAATCCAGCACTTTTTGATGTTCTGGTGATGCCTAACCTTTATGGTGACATAATCAGTGATCTTTGTGCTGGTTTGATTGGTGGTTTGGGCTTAACTCCAAGGTATGCCTTTTTTTTCTTTATACCTATCTGATGTTTCATTTGAGTTCATTTTGTCTCGTTTTTCCTAAAGATGATTTCTCCTACAGTTGCAATATTGGTGAGGGAGGTATTGCTCTTGCTGAGGCCGTGCATGGTTCAGCACCTGATATTGCCGGAAAGGTTGGTATTCAAATAGGATATCATGTCCCATGAGAATATTGCTCTACTCTTATAGCCTGATGCTTCTATAATTAGAATCTCATTTAACCATCAACTATTACCAAGTTCAATCAATTATTGGGTGGGTATCTTCTTGTATCACTCTCCTAATAGAAGTCAAATTTTTATGTCATTTCTTAACTTTGATGTTAAAATAAAAGAGTGATTCAATGAATTTCAAACACTAATATTTCACTCTATTCAACTTTTATTTATATTTAACTCCACTCAACTTACACACTCACTATATATATATATATGTATGTGTGTGTCTATATGTATGTGTGTGTGCATGTGCCAGTATATACACATGTGTATGTGTATGTATATGTTTTGTATTTCCTAATCTTTATCTAAAAAAAGTAACTTCACATTTCCTAGTGTTATGATGTTCATAGTTGTAGTTACTATAATTTACTTTTTTGATGTAGTTTTGCACACACATCGGGTGTGCTAAATCAACTTGCAGTGTATTAATGTGGGACTATAAGAAGAGTATTTTCCATTTAGTTTGTCATGATGCCCTTCAATCTTATTTTGTTTTGAGAAGGTTAACTGGTATTATAAACAAAAGGAGTACACCAATAGTGTGCTCCTACATAATTACATCAAAAGTATGAAGGGATAGCCCAAAACAAAATCTAATCCCTTATAAACTATCTAAAAAAGGGTAATGTCCCCTATATCCTTAGGTACAAAGTGGATACACCAAAAGAAAAGGTTGCTAAACAGTTCATCTTTATACTTCGGAAGGGAATGCTCTTGTTCTCATAACATTTCTGATTTCTCTCCTTCCAAATTGTCCACTAGATGCAGGTAGGGACAATCTTCCATCTCTCCTTGTGTCCTGATTGATTTTCATCTCTATTCCAGCATGCTAGTTCTTCTGCAGTATGCCTTGGCATGGCCCATCCAATACCCCTCAGATTAATGAACCATTGCCATAATTTCTTAGTCACTTTACAATGCAGAAAAAGATGATTTACTGTCTCTGTTTTAGCTTCACAAAAAAAACATGTGGAGCATAACTGACTTCCCCTTTTCATAAGGTTGTCCTGTGTCAGAACTGCTTGATTTGCAACTAGCCAAGTGAAACAGGCCACCTTATGAGGTATCTTCCCTTTCCAGATCATCTTCCAAAGCCACCATTCCTTGGTTTCAGTTGAGATATCTAGTAGCTTGTCGGCTGCTTTCACCTTGAACTTGCCATCTTTGTCCATCTTCCATAACAATCTGTCTACCTCAAAATTGAGACTCTTAGCTTGTTCCAAGGTATTGTAGAACTAAATCATTCTCTCTACTTCCCAGTCATTGAGTAGTCTTCTGAAGGACAGATTCCAACCTTGTGCATTTTTGACCTCTGAGATTGTAGCTAGCTTCTGTTGATTGAGGTTGTAGATGTCTGGAAACTCTTGCCTCAGAGGTGTTTGCCCCACCCATACATCATTCCAGAACATGGTCTTTCTACCATTACCCACTTTGATCACAAAATTTCCCCACATTTTTGGCCACTGATTTTTGATAATCCTCCAGAGTCCCCTTTCATAAGGAGTTTTTACTTCCTGAGTAGTCCATGGTCCTTCCCTACCATATCTTGCAATGATGATTTCCTTCCATAGGCCCTACCCATCTGCTGCCAGTCTCCATAGCCATTTGAACAGAAGGCTCTTGTTTTGTGCTTTCAAATTCTTAATTCCTAGACCTCCCTCTTTTTTGTTTGTTATGACAGCCTCCCACTTGACGAAATGATACTTTTTCTCCCCTTCACCATTACCTTGCCAAAGAAAGTTTCTCCTGATAGCATCCAACTTTTTGATGATCTTCCCATGAATGGGAAAAAGAGACATCATGTAAGTTGGCATGGCATCAAGAACTCTATTGATCAGTGTGACTCTGCCACCCAAGGATAAGTATTGACTTCTCGAGTTAACTAGCTTCTTTTCACACTTTTCCACCACAGAGTTCCATATGTATGGACTTATTCTTAGCTCCCAAAGGCATTCCGAGATAGGTGGTGGGAAGCTCCCCATCTTACCAGCTAAAATGTTTGCCAAAGTACTGATCTTTGGAACTTCATTCACAGGGTAGATAAAACTCTTTCCCCAATTTATATGAAGTCCAAAAACTACTTCAAACAAGATGAAAATAACCCTTAGGTGTTTTAGCTGTTCCTTTTCTGCTTCACAAAATACCAAGGTGTCATCAACATATTGTAAATGGGAAATAGACATTCCCAGAGAGTTTCCTTCATTCACAGTGAAACCCTGATTCTGTTATTCACCTGTGCACTCTTCAATGTATCACTTAAACCTTCCATGGCCAAAATGAAGAGAAAAGGAGAAAGGGGGTCTCCTTGTCTCAGCCCTCTCTCAGAGGGAAAGAAGCCAATTGGAGTGCCTTTGATCAAAACTGAAAACTTCACTGTAGTTATACGGAACCTCATCCATTTTATCCAGGTGTTGCCAAACCCCATCCTCCTTAATGTTCTCCACATATGTTCCCAATTCAAGTGATCATAAGCTTTTTCTATATCTAGCTTACATAGAATTCCTAGAACTTTGGATCTGTATCTCATGTCCACAGATTCATTAGCCACCAAAATTGCATCCATGGTTTGTCTGCCCTTTATGAAGGCCATTTGTTGCTCATCCACTAGCTTTGGCATAACTTTCTTGAGTCTCTGTGTTAAAATCTTTGATATGATTTTGTAGATACTCTCAATCAAGCTAATTGGCCTGAAGTCTTTCAATTCGGATGCTCCCACCTTCTTGGGGATCAGGGCTATGAAAGTGGCATTGAAACGTTTTTCAAAGTAGCCCTGATCAATTCTGGACGGCAGCTTCCACTTCTTGTTTTATCTCGTGAAGCCATCATGGCCTTTATCCCCTGCACATGAGAACACACAATTCTTAATCTCTTGCTCTTCAAATTGGGCTTGCAGAGCTGCATTATCTTCTTCATCAATCCTAGATTGAACTCTAGGGTTGAACTGAGGTCTCCATACTTTTGTCTCAGTGTAAAGTTTTTGGTAGAAAGTAGTAACTTCATCTTTGATCTTAGCTGGTTCAGTCACATTAGAACCATTGATGATCAGTTTATCAATGTTTTTATACCTCTTGTGACAGTTAGCAGTTCTATAGAAGAACTTTGAATTCTTGTCCCCCTCTTTGAGCAACAGAGCCCTAGATCTTTGCCTCCAAGCCACTTCCTCTCTGTTGGCATCTTCTTCAAACTCAACTGTCAATACTGCTCTTAAATAGGACTCATCATCTGATAGGGTTCTCTGATCTTGTATCAGGTGTTGGTTAAGGATGCTCTGTTTTTGCATACCTAGGTTGCCATGTACTGTTTTACTCCATTCTTTCAACTTGACTTTCAGTAACCCCAACTTGCAGGCTAAAATATAATCCGATCTTCCCACATAAGTTACCGAATTCCACCATTCTTTAACTCTTTCATTAAAGTCCTGAGTCTGCAGCGCAGCCACCAATTCTCACACTTAAAATAAGAGGTTGATTTCTCCCAATTACCACATTCTAACAGTAGTGGATTGTGGTCAGAAGTTACTCTAGGTAAGATTGATTGTTTAATCTTTCTAAAGGCTACTTCCCATTCCTCAAATATCAAAAATTTATCTAATCTTGTTGCAATGTCATATCCGTCCCCTTTCCTCCATGTGAATCTGCCACCTACAAGAGGTAAGTCTTGTAGTTCCATGTCCTCCATAAATTTAGAAAAATCTTCCATCTCCTTATTGAATCTGCTGCAGTTTTTCTTCTCAGATGGCAATCACACTACATTAAAGTCCCCAGCCACCACCCAAGGTCCATTAAATAGACCCCTCACTACCCCCAACTCTCCCCATACTTCTTCTCTTTCTCTCTACTATTTGGGGCATAGACACCTGAAAAATGCCATTCCAAGTTTTGTGCTTTCCCTGTGAACTTACAAGTGATGTTGTAAGCCCCTACTTCACATACTTCACCCTCCCAGGATACCACCTCTTGTCCCCCGAGTCTCTAGTTGTGCATATTTCATCTTCTATTTGCCCACAACTCTTTTACAATCCTGCTTATATCTCCATTGATTTTTGACTCCGGGAAACAATGTACATCTGCCCTCCATGTATGCATCAAGTTTTTGATTTGCAGCCTCTTACTTGGGTCATTGAGGCCCCTTACATTCCATGAGACTGTTAACCTTCATTTAAATCATCTATAAAGCATCCCCCCTACTCCTTGTACCATAGCTCACAAAATTACTCTTTGGTTCCAAATTCTTGAGTTCTTTCGGGACCTTTCCTACTGGAGTTATAGGAACTATTGCTCGCACCCCCTTCTCACTTGTTTGTCTTTTACTGTCGATCGCCATGAAGAGGTTCAAAGCCACTTCTTCGCATCCAATGAAATGTATCCCAAATTCTTTGTTGAGTCTGATTATGTTTTATTGGACCCATGAAGAAATTTCATTCTCCACTGATGTATCAGTTCCATGCTCATTAGAGTTCAGTGGTAAAATATCTTCAATTGTGCCTTCCCCCTCTGCCTTCTGATCCAACTGCATATCACTTCCTGTTTGTGTCTCTTGATATGTTCTTTCCTCTATTTGGATGATGGACATATCGTCATCATCTCTCAGGTCTGTGACAAATTCGAAATTGTTTCCCTCGTCTCCCAATTCAAGTGGAGTTAGGGCACCTTCTCTGCCCTGTTCCATTAGAATTCTGTAGTTTGCTTCTATTTCATCACGTAAAGGCTTAGAAAACCTTTCACTATCGCTAGGATTCTTTTTTATTAGAGCTGCATCTTTATTCGTTGCTTTTCTGCTCTCCTGGTCTCCGTTGGACTTGTTTGAAACTCCCGTATCTTGATTTCCTAGTTCCTCAAATCTGTTATTTGTTGTTGTGCGAGATAGGTTTGCTTGTATCTCAATGTTAACTATATCAAGACCTTGGGCTGTAGTATTCTTTTGTTGTTGCCTTTTTGGGCTTGAAAAATTTGGGCCCAAATTTTCCTTTCTCTTAAGCTGGCCTGCTACAGCTGATATAGGCCCTTTCCCTTTCCTGTTTGCCTCGCGTGTGGAGTCACGAGACCTCCAATTCAAAATTTTGCTAGCTGTCGAGGTACCCACGTGGTGTTCTGACTCTACCACAGAGTTTAACACTAAAGGGGGAAAGAAACACTTCTTGCCCATCGGTCCATAAAGTTGTTCCTCTCTCCTCGTCGCCTCCTTTCGGAAAGTCACCGGCGCTTCACACCAGATCGGCATTGTATACGCAAAACCCTCACTGGTGACTTCAATCTCCTTCGGAACCATCTTCCCATCACCCTTCACCTTGATGCGTGCCTAGTGCATGTGATTTTTGAGGGTTTTTTCTTCCTTTGCTTCGATGAAACCCCCACACTGATCTCCGATAAGCTTGAAGACTTTATGGGACCATAGGCTTAGGGGTAAACCCAACACTCTTATCCACACCCAGTCTCACTAAATCTTCCGGCCAGCAACCTGTGGTTGGACTCCACCACTCTAGGTTCAGATTCATCTTCTTCCAGGCCCATGTTCCTATCATGACGTGCTCTGTAGCCACTTTTGTGGGTAGCTCGAACAGAAAGTGCCTTTCGTTCATAGCGAAAACGCTAACTCCTATGGCTGACTTCCAAGTGTTGCAAGCCCACCTTCTTACATCATTGAGGGTTGGTATCTCTCGAAGTGTGCTTTGGAATTTACCGACAATACATCTCTTGAAGAGATCTTTCTTCGATGTCAGTGTTACGTTCACCACTTTTAGGCGGTCACCTTCCACCAGTATGTGCGCCTTCTTCGTGTATTATGTCGTCCATCTATTGTTCCTTACTGCATCCTTAAAGGATACTCCTAGTGCCTTCCCTTTGTTAGAATGTGTTTTCTGCTCTGTTGTAGACTCATAGATGAATTTTGCTATTTTATGAGCAATGTTTCCCCAAACCCCATTGTAAGATGATTCCGGTGTAATGATGACTGCTTTATTTTGTCCTTGAATAGCAATTAAACTGATATATCTGCCATTTTCGTTGTATTTAAGGGTGCAAAAGAAGTCTGAGTACAAGTCCTTTACTTTCCATCTTTTGACAGAGTCCCCTTGGACCTTTGACGCCTCAATAAATACTGAAATCAGCCATCTCAGGACTTTAATGCTAATCTTCACTCTCCTCATTAAATTCCTGCTATGTTCAGTCCATTCGTACCATGTTTCTGCTCCTTCTTTACATCTGGTGATTTCATAAGGCTCGAAACCTGCGTTATAAAAGATGGTGTTTTCCCCCATTGACATGATTCTGGTCAAAATTGCCGGAAAAGTCCCCCCAGGATGTGATGATGTTCGACTTTAGGTTGGAAGTTGGCTAGCCTCGAAAATCGTGTCTCCCCTTCAATCTTATTAACAATAATGAATGCGCAATCAATACATATTGGTGATTAGCTTACCTTGATACTGATGATCGCAAAACACATTATAAGATAAGCCTGTAGTGCGTCTAAGATTGTATAAAAAAATATTGTCTCCACAGGGATTGGTTAAAACAATGTTCAAATAATTCTTGGCTTAATATTATTTAGGAGACTAAATTAGTTTACATTGGGATGGTTATAAACCACAAGTAACCAACTTAACTTGTAAATTATTAAAACGATCACAAGAAAACTGAGAGTTGAGCAACAACAGTTAATTATTAATTGGAGAAGTAAGGGTAATTTACAAGATAGTTATTTGGGATCTAACTCTGTTCAAGATTTACTTTTAAGGTTCTATTGATTCTCATGAATTCAACAGTTGATTAAATTATTCTTGAAGTTCTGATTCTTCTTTCGAGTATACTTAATCTCTACGGAATAAACTAATGAAAAGCCCTGTGCACCTGTATGCAAGAAAATGTTAATGTTTAGTCTCAAGGAAAACGTCTCTCAAATATTTCCTTTCTTGGCTCGACCAATAATTCAAAAAGCTCCTCCGATTGCTTAAAAGAAACACTAATTAAAACCAAACAAGATAATGCAAAGGTATTCACCAAACTATTCCTCTTTCAATTGAATAAAATAGTAAATAACTCCACAATTCAATTCAAAACTCCATCAACAAATTCAAACAATAAACAAGAGTCAAATCCACAAATGATGTTAAAAAAAACACCGTGTCAGTCAAAACCCTAAGGCAAAACTACTCCATTATTGAAAAAAACACATCATCAAAAAGGATTGAGAACTAGAATACATTACAACCAGCTTTCAACCCAAATTTGCATATTGAATCGATTGATGGTTCAACCTCGGTGAATCCTTGTGTCTCCAAGCCTTAACCACTTCCGCAATCTTCCCTAGATCAAAAGTCCCTTCAAAATCATGTGTTTTGATGTATTTATACCATCTAGAAATAAGCTAGGACCAAATTTGCCTTTATTGGATGAAAAAAGAAATGCAGACCCAAAATAAGCCTACTGCTATGGCTCTGCCTAGAGGTAGACTTATTTTACAGAAACCTTGCTACCTCATGTTTTTTCCTGCAGCCACGAGTTCCACGTAATGGTAGGCTATTTTCTTAGCTTCAATTTTTTTCATCAATCTTACTTTGTCCTCGACCCCGGTTAAATTTCTTAGACTTTTCTACTCAGATTTCGAAGTACCAAAGTATCCATTTTAGCTCCAAAAGTGCTCTTTAGCTCGGAATCGATTCCTACACGATAAAACTCATGTAATAAGTATAAAGTACTAACATTATAGCTCAAAAACGATTAAGTATAGTATAAAGGGAAAAATGTAGCTAAAAATCTGTGTTTTTAGACTACCATTAGTTACCATCTAACCATCCAACTAAATTGCACATTTGTGTACTTATCCTCTAGTGTGCTGATTTGAATGATTTTAGTGCCTTTTGTACATGACTTAATAACAAGAAATACTTTCAAATATGACAACTTGATAAAATGAGAAGATTTTTTTTTGTTGTGCTGAAAACTGGAAATTATTCCCCACTAGATAGGATGGAAATATTTTTGACCCAGCACTTGCGTGCATTCATGTTTGGCATTTAGGCATTATTGTTGTTTTATACTACTTGCATGTCTTCTTCGTAATATATTATCAAAACTCCCTTTAATGAAGCATGAGAAAGATTTTGTGCTTTACCTTTTCTCACCTTGAGCTTTTAAGGTATCTACTGTCTACTTGAAATGACATTGCATTCCTCGAACTTTGAAGAGAGTTGTGTATTATAAAAAGAGCAGGGGGTCAGAAGTTCACTCCCAAAGGGTCTAGGGAAAGTTGTACCCACCGAATTGTCGATGTTGACAAAGCTTTCATATTTTCAACCACCATAGGAGTATGTATTCAGATGATCTACACATCTGCATCACATAGTTCGTGGTTACACCCAAAAAAAGAATGAAAAGTAATTATAGAGTAAATTATGCCTAAGACATCCTTGTAATGCGACTCAGTTTCAAAGACACCCCTCGTTTTTTTAAAATGGAACACTTAAATACTCTTATACATGAAAATCCTATGCAAAAATTAATACCGTTAATGATCTGTTAATATTTTTATTCCTTCATAATACATATCATTGCACTAATAAATAAAGAAGACTGCAAAAGGGAAAACTTTTCTGGAATCACCTCTACTTCTCTCCTTTCTTTCTTACCTCCTTCCATTCTTCTTCACTCCCATACAATTTTCATACTGACTTCCTAATGTTGCTCTGTCTAGAAACATCACCCATATTCCTTGCTAGAAAAGCAACACAAGGAATAATAGTTACAACTTAATACTAATACTAACAATTATAGATTTTGAGTTAGTTTACCCCAATACAAATCATTTAGAAGATGAAAAAAGCATAAATGAAGATGGTGAGATGGATGTGTGGACATACTAGGGGAATAGAATTATGAACGAAGATATCTAGGCCAAGGTGGGAATGGCATCCTTGGTGGACAAGATGAGGGAGGTGAGATTGAGATGGTTTGAGCATGTAAAGAGGAGGGGTGCGCACATGCCCTAGTGAGAGGTTGACTATAGTGGGTATGAGGAGAGGTAAGGTAAGCCGAAGAAGTATTGTGGAGAGGTGATTAGATAGGACATGACACACCTATAGCTTACCTAACCTAGATAGAAAGATTTGGAGGTCAAGGATTGAGAAAGAATGTTAGTAGGTAGTCGAGCGTTGTCTAGTTCCTTATCAGTATTGTTTTTATGGAGAAGGGTTTAAAATGCCTCTCAACTAGTTGAATTGGTACAAAACTACCCTTCATCCACCTTTCGGCCCCCAAATACCCCTAGCGTCAACCTTTTGGTTCAAAAATACCCTCGATATTAACCATTTGGCTCATATTTGCCCTTATTTTTAACAGCTCTCCTAAAGTAAAATTAGTAAATATTTATGTATTATGTTGCCTAATGTGATTGGTCCAACTTTAAACTCTTCTCAAATAAATAATAAAAACAACATATGATTCATATTTTGACCTGCTTGAAAATAATATTTCAGAAATTATTAATTTCATGATATCTTCCTATTGGTCTATTTTAAATCAACCCTCAATTTATTATAACCGAACTCATAAATGGCATCCAACTAAAATTCATACTCACCTCAACTGATTATCTATCTAATTTTTTAATTATAATTAATATAAAATTTTCTATCAATTGTTCATATGTGTTGTTCATTTCCTCTTCTTTTTTAATCTCTTATTCTTAATTAGGATATCAGAGACTCAAACTTGAAATGAACTTACATGTTCATATTCTTTTAATTTATATTATTATCATGGTGGGGGTGGGTTGGAATAGGAGAAAAGATTATTTTTTCCTTTTATTTTGAATTTTGGGTACACAAAAAAAAGTAGTATACGTACATAGTTACTTAATTAAATCATATTTTATTGAACTAATTGTTTCTATATGTATATTGTCGTTATATTCCTCCTTTTTCTCCCTTGTTTTTTCATAAGTTGAAAAAAATTAAAATTTAAAATAGTGGACAAGATCCAAAAAGGAAAAAAAGTGGAAGAGAGAAGTGAAGGGGTTGAGGGGGGGGGGGGCAGCTAGAGAGTAGAGAATTAACCTTTTTTATTTTTAATGTACTATGGAATCCAAAATCAGGTCAATCATATGACCCCATATATTCGGTAATTGCAAATAATCTCAACGGAAAAGGGCCTAAATTGTGAGATTTGGTACAATATTGTCCTCCATCCACTTTATTAGTATGGGCCGTTAGACATAAGGGTATTTTTGAGCCAAAAAATTGACGTCAATGGTATTTGGAGGACAAAAGGTGGATGGAGGGTAGTTCTGTACCAATTTAAATAGTTAAGGGGCATTTTAGGCCCTTCTCTGTTTTTTTTATTACTCTTCTACTATCTTATTCTTCAAGTTTAGTGCCTCCTTGACTTCAGTTATTATATTATTTGTTGTTGCTACTCTTCTCTTCTCCATTGTTTTTAGTGTGAATTCTTCACTACTAAAATTTGCTTTACCAACTTGATTTTTGATATGTTGTACTTGAGCTGAGGGTGTATCGGAAACCACCTCTCTACCTTCTCAACGTAGGTGTAAGGCTGCGTACACACCACACTCCCTAGACGTACACTGTGTATATTGTTGTATAGAGTTGGGATAAATCTGCCAAGAGATGGTGATCTAGGTTGTGGATAAGTTGGAAACTGATGAAGACACCTAATAAACTAACCTATTTTATGAAAAGACAGCCACTTTCTATTTTAACCTATTTTATGAAAAGGCAGCTACTTTCTGTTTATCAGGGATGGTAATGGGACGGGGCAGGGTGGGTCAAGCCTTGACCTGCCTCATTTAGTCTTTTTTGAACTATTCTTTTGTGAAGCAAAGTTAGCCTTATGTAAGATAAAATTGAGAAAATTTGAAGGTTTCTGTATCAGTACCGTTCTGCTAATTGGTACTGTAGCTGGAATATTGAAAAATCTGAACCTTTGAACAATTTTTTCATTTTCTTTAAGAAATATTTTTCCAGAAGCTTTGTAAAAACAATTTATGTTTGTCTATATTTCCTGAAAGGATAGTATAATCCGGGCCTATTTGAAAAAATACAGAGAATTTTAATTGTGTCAAGAAAGACAAATAAACTTGCAAAAGTTTTCAACAAACGACTAACTAATACATTGATGAAAAAGAACTAAAAATGGATGACAGTCCTGACCCCCACCCCAATTGCCATCCCTACTGTTTACCTCTATGCCAAGATGAAGTGAAATGGACAGCCATAAAACCTTTTACTAATAGTTGTGGTACCTAATTAACAAACATGTACATCCTTGCGTGTGTGCTTCTACTGAAGTAGCAAAGCTTGTCCACGACGTAGGAAATAAAGGAGGGGTTACTCAATATTATTTTTCTTGCCAGGCTTATGTGTTTTGCTTTCCTTATACACCAAGAAGTAGAGAATAATTTTTTACAGTTATTCCTTTTCTTGGAACAAGGGAAGTTCTGACTTCTGAGCAACATTAAAGTTGCCTCCGTGTGACCACCCCCTTGGGTGCGGCAAGTTGCCCCTGCCCCCCCCTTTTTTTTTTTGGGCTTCTTTTTCCTTTCTGTATCCTAGGTCCCTGTTTTTTCCCCCTTTATAGAACTGAATGTTCAATGAGAAGCAACTGAGAAATATATTCTGGTCTTAATTAGAGTGATTCTTTATCTGAATTTTTTTTTTTGGCGTCAATGATGAACTTAATTGGAATATGAAATAAGGATGTAAAACAGTGTATGCTTGACACACATCCATAATATAATATGCGGTCAGAGGTACTCTTTTTTCAAAATTTCTATGGTTGGTTTTAGATGGCAGTTCAATGAGATTTGATTTTTTAAATGTGGTTCACTATCTTCTTCCAGTGCCATTCATTAGACATCCCACCCCCTCTTTTTTCGCATTAATTTCTGTGTTGATCCAAAATTATGTCTGCAGAATTTGGCGAATCCAACTGCTTTGCTTTTGAGTTCTGTGTCTATGCTTCGTCATCTAGAGCTTCATGATAAAGCTGACCGCATCCAGGATGCCATCCTAAAAACAATTGCAGAGGGAAAGTACCGAACAGGCGACCTTGGAGGTACCGCGTCAACAACTGAGTTCACGAATGCCATCTGCGATCATCTTTGAATATGTTGGTCCATGTGTATACTATACTTTGCAAAGCAAATGTTTCTTTGAAAGATGCAATTGAAATTGCTTTTGGCGATTTAAAACTACATTTCCTTGGTTTTTATAGAAATTTGCATAATGGGGAAGGAATATCAGAATTGATTCTCAAAGGATATATTTCATTGATTAGCATCCACAAGCAGTAATGGGTGGCTTTGAGGTTAATTTACAAGAAATAAGAGATTCATGTTTTGGTGTTTGTTGTTGTTAGTTCAATTCATAATATTGTTGCTTCTATCATGATCATATTTCAATTTTCTGTTTCCTCAAGTATCTATAGATCTTTTGTTGGTTTCCTTGTATTATTGTTGAAGTTGGTAGGTTTTCAAGACTTTCTGTGGATTGCTTGAAAAAGTCAATTTCATGCTCATCTTCATCATTTACGTTTAGTTATAAAATATATTATTTATGTGAATGTCTAGTCTCTCCATGTCTTCACTACTTTTCACCATTATGTTCCACCTTCATTATAATCTATTGAGAAAATGGTTTAAAACCCCCCCAACCTATACCCGAAATCCCAACTACACACTCCAACTTCACGGGTGTCCTATTACCCCCCTGAACATTTTAAAAGTATAATATATACCCCCTTAAAAACGCACACCCAGATTTATATAAAAAAGTGAATTGCACGCGCCCTGCCACGTAATATTAACTTTTTTTTTTAAAAAAAAATTCTTTATTCTGCAATTATTTTATATAAAAATATTATTATTCCTTTTCTTTATTTTATTTCCCTTTTATATTTTTTTCTATTCTTTTTCAGCCCATTTCTTCTTTTTTTTTCCTTTTCTTTGGCTAAAATTTTTCTGCCATTGAAATGGAAATTTCAAGTTCCATTTGTAATAAAATTTTTTACAATACCAACATAATTTTTATTTTTAATCTCTTTTACAAATATATGTATTTCCTACATATATTAGAACTTTATTTTTAATCTCTTTTATAAATATATGTATTTCCTTTTCTTTGGCTAAAATTTTTCTGCCATTGAAATGGAAATTTCATCCATACAAAGCTTATTCAAGTTTTCATTTGCCATTTTTGACGAATTTAGAGAAAATTCAAAGAACCTAAATAAGAAATTAGAGCAGATTACAAACCCTAACTTCAAGATTTAAAGTTGAAATGAACATAAACAACTAAATCCTAGCTAAGCCCAAAAGAAAATCGTCAAAATATTGATGAAGAAATGAGGATTAATGGTGGGGAAGAAGGAACAATGGTTTATTTAATTTGGGGAAGATGACCATTCCAAATTTATTCCTTTTTCTAACGTTTTTTCCTCTTCTCACGCGCCTAGAGGAGGTGTTCTCACCTCCTATGACAGCTCAGCACTTGGGTGTGTAGTAAATAGAGAAATAAAATGTTCAGGGGGGTAATAGGACACCCGTGAAATTGGAGTGTGTAGTTGGGATTTCTAGTATAGGTTGGGGGGGCTTTAGACCATTTTCTCTAATCTATTTGGACATTCTTTTTGTATGCATAATGTTCCATTTGTTATTTATGTGAATATCCACTAAATATAGTCTCTTCATTTCTTCACTATTTTTTACCATTATGTTCCATCTTCATTATGATCTGTTTATGACATTCTATTTCTATACCTTTATGTAATCCTAGAGAAGTTACATTGTAAAGACACTTGAAGAATAGAAAGAAATAAGAAAAACTCCTCTATTTTTTCTAATATAGATGTTATAACACACAACACGAGACTCTCAAATATTTTTCATCATCAACTCCAAAATCGGTGGATGTTAGATTATCATGCCCCAACAATGTAAGTTCTATCACACACTAAAAACTGTAACTGAAAGGTGGTAGTGTCTGTTGATGTCATCATGAAGAATATTATTGACTCTCATCTATATCTTCACCATCATGAACAAAACCAGCTAATAAAGTCTGTAAATTTTATTTTTTCATATAATCACCAAATGATAATATTTTCAAAGGTCTAAGGACAAGTTTTAATACTTTGGTCTATTATATCATTTGTTGAGGGTAGCCGCGAAGCTAGAATTTTGACCAAGGAATATCAAAATATAAAAAAGTAAAATCACGTACAAGTTAAAGAGTGTCGATATGTAATATATATACATAAAATAAATATTTTTACATAGTTACATAGTGTAATTTTTCGACAAAGGTATGTGTGGCTCCGCCACTGATTGAAGGTAAGATGGTTGATTCAAGTTTCATTGCACCAAGAGAGTAAGAATCAAATTTGAGTCCTGATGCATTGATGCATTATGATGATAAGATGTTGGGTTCAAGTTGAGTCAAATTATGGCATAACATGCCTTCTTATGGGTAAGACGTTGAGTTCAAGTTCCAACACAGTATAATGATGACCGAGCAAATGAATATGCTTTTTGATAAAAATTGTGCAGTCCGTCGTACTAAATTTGCTTCATTTCCTTAAGTGATTATAGTAGCAGTACATGATAAAAATAATTATTGTGGTTGACTAAATGAATGTGAGCATGACAAAAGACAAAATAACAATAGTCATCATTGCGATAAAAATGAAGAACACCATGGATTCTCCAAATAGTCTATTAAAACATGAAGGTATCTTTTGTCATCAAAATGATATGAAAGGCCATTGGATACGCGGTTGTCGTGCGACCTAATAATTATATCTATATTATATTAAAAGTTTGAATGTACTTAGAAATGTTGATAGGTTTTTTTGCCCTTCATTAGATTAGTCTACGATAGACAAAATTATCATTTATTATTTTTCTCAAATAATTGCTATTTAATTCATCTTAATATTTAGAGTTTTGAAATTAATTAAAGTTATAGCTACTCTCTTTGTCCAACAATAATTGTCCACTATTGACTTGGCATAGCCCTTAAGAAACAATAAATAATAGGGGTGATATTAATATTTTATCCTTTGACTTTATTAAATTTAATGCTTTGAGAAATGTGTTAGATGATAAGTAGTACTCCCTCCGTTTCAAAATAATTGAATTGTTGGAACATTTTTCATTTTTCAAATTAATTGAATTGTTCTATCTTCAAAACTGTTTTTATAATATTCTTCCAATTTTGCCCTTCATTAATTAGTATTGGAATTAGTTATATAATAAATGTTTAGTTGTTTTAATCATAAATTTGACAATAATTAATAAGGGTAAAAATGGAAAAACATGTCTAAAATATGTCTTAATCATCTTTTCTTAAAGGGTGTGAAACACCTCAACAATTCAATTATTTTGAAACGGAGGGAGTACTATTTAACACCAAGGGTAAAATAGACCCAAAAAGTAAATTATCTCTTGATTTTTTAAACTGGACAAGTATTGTTGGACAACTATTTTTAATATAGTGGACAACTATTGTTGGACGGAGAGAGTATTAAATATTTACTTATTTATAAGACGTAAAAAGTCTTAATATTTAGTACTTTAAAATTGACTATAATTTTAGTTCTTAAATTCCTTATTTGAATTACATTAAAAATTTTAAGTATTAATTCGTTCCTTATTTAAATGCGTAGAGATTATGAAAAAAATAATATATAATTAATCACTAATGTCACAATTTCTATAATAAATAAATCCTTTTTAATCAAACATCTTTTTCATGATTTTTAATAATCCAACACTTTAATTTAATGGAGTATTCCATTAAATTAGTGTATACAAACTAACTTGTATGAGAAAAATCAACAAAAAAAAGAAGACACAGAGAGATAAAAATTGTGCACCGACTTGGTGATTAATCTCCGTGAAAGGAAAAACTCAAGAAATGTGAAATATTGTCGAACTCAAAAAATTGTAACATATACATTTCACAGCAAAATTAAATCTTTCGTCTAAAACTCCAACATAATTACATATTAATTAGGAAAGGTAAAAGAAACTCAAAATAGTTGTAGTCTCCCCAAATTTCACATTGAAATAACAATAATAAAACGCAAGAGTATAAAAATAAGAGGAGAAGAAAACAATAAAGATACAATAGATTCTTCGAAGTAACTTTAAAGATACAATAGATTGTTTAAACTAGTACTTACAAGCTATCAAATATTAGCAAAATCTTTTTTTTTCTCTGATTTTTCATCAGGTTTTAATCTTCCAAAAAGAAAAAAAATATTGTCACTGTTAGACAATAACACTTAAAGAGGTCCTCTGATCCGATCTGGAAAAAAAGAAAATATATAAACAATTTGGAAGTAGGTGGAAAATCCGATCTGATCGAATTTGCTTAGTTTCTCACTGCATAATTCAGGGGTCCATTTTGCTTGATTGTCATGGAATACAAAGGAAATCCTTTTTGCCAGCAAAATTTGCCCAAATACATATTCACACTATAAACTAGTTTTCTTTTTGACAATTATATCCTTCTTTGTCAAATTTACTTTTTTTATTATTAATATATTTATTAATTATGTTTCATAAATGAGAAAGCTTTCCAATACATGAGAAATTGAGTAATTTTCATATTTCTCTAACTTCCATACGTATATGGCTTTTAATTTCTTTTAGAAATGTTGTAAAATGGCCAAAGGCCAATATGTATGTATTTTTTTCTTTTATCTTTTTCTCTTTTCTAATTAAAAATCTATAAAGAATACAAAATTTTAATTGATAATTAGAAAATAAAATTTAAAATTTAAATTTCAAAATAAGCTCACTCATAAAATTAAATTCAAAATATTTTAACTCACACTCATCTTCTTGTAAAGTCGATCATAGATGCGTCAATTTTTTCGCAACTACAAAAAAATAAATTACAAATATGACCGCAAAAGAAAATATTTTTAATTTTTTTCTTCTCTCTTTTATTCCATTCTTACTCTTTCTTTTTAATTTTCATCTTTTCAAAATAAAAAATTAAATAAAAACAAAATATCCAAATAATGATAAGAGAATAAATTCACAAATAAGATATTTAAGACTAAAATTAATCGTAGAAATAAAATAGTCAAAAAATATTACCTGTGAGAAGTGTCAAATATATTACTGAACTTTGTGAGATGGATCATATATCCCTATATGAATTTTGTTTTAGTACAAAATTAAAACAAATAAATTTTATAAAGATTAAACAATATGTTAGAAATCAACATATTATAAAAATTATTTTAAATTTTTTATATTTAAATATTATTTTAAATTATTTCAATAAGGACATTTAAAACTCTAAAACACTTTAGACATGGTGAATATCAATACATTATAAAAGTTGTAAAAACCATATAGTTTATATGTATTGACCCTAGTCAATAGCAACCCAAAAGAATCATGTACCAATGTTGTAGTTTCGCGTCCATGTGTTATGCCTATTTGATAATTTGAGAATGATTACTAATATTTATTAAGTATTAATATAACCTCTAATTAAGTAATTTTATTAATTATTATATTTAAATAAATTTAAATTATATATTTAAATAATTTTAATAATAATTGTTTAAGTTATATCAAATCAAGAATTACACATTGTATATGAATTTGTAATCATTTTATTGTTTAAGTTATATACTCTTCAATCTTGATAATTAAAGTTAATAGAATTTTTTAATTATATAATTAAAAATATGCCTACATAAAGTTAATAGAATTTATTGATTTTGTATATATATATATATATCATTTTATTGATTATTTAATTAAAAATTGGGCCTAATTAATTTTTTTATTATATAATTAAAAATATGCCTACATAAAGTTAATAGAATTTATTGATTTTACACACACACACACACACACACACACACACATATAAACATATACAATACATACATATGCATATGATTTTATTTTTGTTTTTATTTTGAAACATCTTCTTAATTAATATAATTGAAGTAACTAATCATGTATTCGTGGTTAGAAATGGTTAAATAATTTTAAAAATTACCATAAATTATTATATTTTTATTTATAGCAATTAGAATATACAAAATGTGATATGTTATTCAAGGTATAGTTATAAATGTCTTATTATATCTTTGTTCATATTTAAAACATCAAATTCTCAAAATTATATTCTTATTTTCTTCTTAAAAGAAAAGCGCACACATTGTATGAACGGTCTATTAGTCATGGTAGAATTGTATATAATTTTATTCGTTGATTATATTTAAAGAAAAATCAATTGTATATTTGAAAATTCATACTTAATTCAATTTACTGAAATGTGTATTATCGAGTAATTACTATAATTTTTAATTGGAGAATAATCTACTTATATCTATTATTAACATGAATTTTAATTGTCTCCTTTGATAAAAAGATTCTATATTAAATGAAAAATAATTTTTAAAAATTGTATATCCTAATTATGTTATACTTTATTTACATACATTAAACATCTTGTAATTTAATATAGTATCCTACATAAAGTACATCTATTTTAAAGTATTATAATTGATAATTAGGTATTGAGTGATTTTTTATTTATTTATTTTGAAACATCCTCTTAATTAGTATTATTGATGTAACTGAATTTTTTATTTATGGGTAAAATTATTGAAATAATTTTACCAATTTCTATATACGTTAATTCTTGTTTGGAATGATTATAATATAAAAAAATAATGTGTTATTCATGGCATAGTTATAAATGTCTTATCATTAATTTTTTTTTTTTTATAAATATCTAATTTTCAAAATTACATTATTTTTTTCTCTTGAAAAACATAGTTGGATGCGGAGGCGCAATGTCATAGTGGAGCATATCCTAAGAGAGGGCAACAAATTAGCATATTTTTTCTCTAACATGGTTGTTAATTTTGCAGGTACTCATCAATATAACTCATTTCAGGAAATTCCGCGAGAAGGAAAGGTTATACTAAATATGGACAACGGCGAGATTCCCAGCATTAGGATAGAAAAATGTCAAAATGCAACTTTTGCAATAGATCATTCAACGCAGAATTAAGGCATCAAGTCACCAAATAGGAAATTACTGGATAGCAAGAAACACAGCAGAGTCAAAACATAAGTCAAAGGTTCTCAACACCTCATTTATTCACCCAAACAATCAATAGATCAGGTTTGAAGGTCGACTTGGTTCCTTACCTGTTGGAAAGTCCACCAAGGTTTCACATTTGCAATGATTCTCCCATAAAATTTTCTTAAACAGTGGTATTAGTCCTTTGGGACTCAACCTGTTGAGAGACATAGTAGGTGTTATAGTTGCGATGTGGAATGCTGGGTGTATTTACCAAGTTGAGGGAGTTTGAATTTACCTGGAGTTATAGCAATGCATCAAGGTCAGATGTAAGGAGCTGAAGAAGTCTTCCTTGGAATTGATTTCATGGCATCTGTGAGAATTTTTAGATGTCCAAAGTGCAATCAACCCAAGCTCCTTAGCTAAGATTGCGAAGCGTACCTAGAACTTGCAAGTTTTGAAGGCTTCTCTCCTCCCACAGATCGTTCTTCTCCATTTCTCTGCTCGCGGCCAATTTTTTGACAGATGTTTCCATCGTTGTTGCTGGAAGGGTCAAGTTGGAAGTGATGGTTCTTCTTTCCTAATGGAGGTTCTTTCTATGTGTTTGTTTTTGTATCTTTTTCTTTTTCCAGATTAGGCTTAGTTTGAACCTAATCGTTTGTGCCTTTTGTCTTTCTCTTTCTCTTTTGGACAAGTTTTTAATAAAAGGTGACTATGGTCACTTTTTGATTTTTTTTTTTAAATAAAAAATTATATAGACTAATTTATTTAGTTGATTATATTTAAAGAAAAATTCAATTATAATTTTTTTAATCTACGTTTAATTACTTTATTTTATTAAATTTGTATTACAAAATAATTAAGTATAATCTTAAGTAGATAAAATAATCATTTGTAGTTATTATTAATGAGAAATTTATTTGTCTTCTTCAATAAAGAGATTTATTTTAAGCGAAAAAAATAATTTTTCAAAGGTATGCATTGATACATTATGAGCATAATTGAGTTCGGGGGAGGGGTAGAGGAATAGTTTTATGTATATGTAGAACATAATTTATTAATTTGTATGGTATAGTAATGAAAAAAATATAACGATTTTTTTAAAGGAAAAATTACTAAATTACACAGCTTTAAGTAAACTATTTTCCATATTTCCCTATATCTTTTAAAAATCTCTAAAATCCCTTATTTTAATAATGTATCCGTATTAATGTATTAATGTATCCGCACTTTCACTAATGTATCCGGATTGGGAAATCCCTTATTTTAATAATGTATTTGTATTAATGTATCCGCGCTTTCACTAATGTATCCGGATTGCTGTATTAATGTATCTGCGCTTTCACCCTCGGGAGTTAATACCAGGCTGGGCGGCCTGATTTGGAAGTTAGACTTTTGACTGGATTGGAGTTGGCTGATTGTTTTGGTTGAGTTGGTTGGTGGTTTTGGTCTGCAGTTGAGTTTTCCCTCTGTCTTGTAGATTTAGCTTTTCCGTGTACCTATCGAGCTTATGGGGGTCCGTTCGGGTTTTATTTAAACTTGTGCACGAGTTTACCTTCTGGGCTTATGGGGGTCCAATTAGGTTTAGTTTAGCTGTACTTAGATTTACTTTTGATACGCTTGTGTGCTTCTTTTCATATTCGCTTGACTTCAGTGATTGTAGATTCTATGCTTTAGTCTGTTTTGACCTTTCTTGCTCAGTCGGCCTATGATGCCTACTGGGTACCTATTGTATTGGTACTCATGCTACACTCTGCATCTTTTTTCGTGATGCAGGTCCGAGCACCAAGTTATCAGTGTTGAGTTCGAGCCTGCTGCAGTCTGTTCCAGAGGAGAGGGTGAGCACATGGCGTCCTGAGATTACTTGCCTCCTTCTGTACTTATATTTTGGCTTGTTTTTTGCTTTTGAGACAATCTTGTTTCGGTGGTCCACTTTTGGGACTTGTACTCATTTTGTAGTAGCTTTGTACATGTGACTTCCAGGTTCTGGGAGGTATCGTTTGTTGTATATAGTTGGTTTTGCTTCCGCCCTTCCCTTATGTATTCCTTTATTTATGTTTCCACTTAGTTGAGGTTAGTTTCCACCCTCAGTCCCATTACTGTTAAGTTTTGGGATAGGGTTTGGCTTACCTACTGGCGGATTGGTAGGCGCCATCATGACTCGAGGAATTGGGTCGTGACAAGTTGGTATGAGAGCCCAAGGTTCGTTGGTCTCACTTGTACAGAGCTAGCATCTAGTAGAGTCTTGCGGATCGGCACGAAGACGTCCGTAACTTATCCTCGGGAGGCTAGAGGATGTCCTTTGGGGGTTTTCATGTTTGTTTCATTTTCGTGCGTTGTTGTTCGATTGGTTTGATGAAGTTTTACTTGTTTCACTCTGTTACAAGATGGTTCACACGCACGGTAGAGTGGCCAGGGGTGATGCACCCGGGCTCGCGTATAGAGCCCCAACTATGGGTAGAGGCCGACCCCGAGGTCGAGGTAGGGCTGCGGCGCCTGCCCGAGATAGAGCGAGGACTCCAGAGCCGGAGGTGGAGCCTCAGTTTGACAAGATTCCTCCTCAACCGGTTAGGTCGGGACCAGCCCAGCCACCGCCCGCACCAACTGCCGCCCTTGACTTTCAGGCCATGCTCGCGCAGATACTAGCAGCGATAGGGGGTATTCAGTAGCAGCAGCCGACCCTAGCACCAGTTCCAGAGCCAGTGCCAGCACCGCAGGGTCAGCCTGTCCCAGCGGCTCTAGAGATCTAGCAGAAGTGTCAGCTGCAGTAGCAGCCCCAGAGGTTCAGCAACCGCCATCATCGGCTGCCGTTCAGTCGGATGCCTTAGATGGGGTCATGCTATTGCGGGAGCAGAAGATGCTCGGGATGTTTCAGAGGTTGTCACCGCCGAGGTTTCTTGGGGCAGTTGGGGAGGACGCCCTCATTACTTCCTGCCAGGAGTGACTGCAGGCTCAGGGATTAGTGGAGTTGAGAGGAGTCGACTTCACTGCTTATTAGTTGGATGGACCGGCCAGGCAGTGGTGGCGCTCGTTTATGGAGACCCGGCTAGCTGGGTTCCCACCAATGACGTGGGCAGAGTTTTCAGAGGCCTTTCTGGCTAGGTTTATCCCTCGGAGCATCATGGATCGTCTTCGTGATGAGTTTTCGAGGTTAGAGCAGGGCTCTATGACGGTATCTGAGTACGAGGCTAGATTTCATGAGTTGTCCCGTCATGCCACTATGATCTTGCCCACTGAGGAGGAGAGAGTTAGGTGTTTCGATAGAGGTTTGAAATTCCAGCTGCGTATTGAGTCGTAGTCCATGCTATCAGCAGGCCTATCTTTTCTGGATGTTGTGGACCACGCCCGCACGCTTGAGCAGCTCCGTCGCGAGGCCCAAGGGGTCAACGGCAAGAGGGCCAGGCAGGATGATTGCTTTAGTGGGTCCCGTTCTAGGCCCAGAGAGACTCGGGATCGGGTCCATCAAAGGTTCCAGCCGGGTTAGCCCAGTCACCCATTTCAGGCGTCGTTGCAGATTACGGAGAGTGACCAACACCGTCAGGGTGGTTATAGTGCCGGTCTGAGTCAGGGCCGAGGCAGTATTCAGACGGGTTCCTCAAGTCAGGGTGGCCGACCTCCAGTTGTGAGCAGGTCGTCTTAGGGTTGCTTTACTTGCAGGGGGCTTGATCATTGGTCCAGGGAGATCTCTATCTCCAGACCAGCCCTACCAGCTCCTCAGGCAGCGAGACTGGTATCGGTAGCAGCACCTTCAGCTTTGAGAGGAGGACAGTATCAGGGTGCACGGGGAGGTCCCCGGGAGGCAGGACAGGTGGCAGGGTGGATGCACGGGGTAGAGGCGCCCATGGCCATTTCTATGCAGCTCCAGCCAAGACAGAGGACGAGGCATCAGATGATGTGATTACAGGTACGGTTCTCTTATGCCATCAGTCCACTTTGGCTTTATTTGATCCTGGTTCTACCTATTCGTATGTGTCTTCTTATTGTGCTCCTCGGTAGGGGGTTAGTCCAGAGCCCTTAGTGGTACCGTTGCGTGTTTCGACCCCTGTAGGTGATTCTTTAGTAGTGAATTAGGTTTGTAGATCCTGTGTGGTGACTATTCAGGGGCAGGACACTCGGGCTGATCTTATTGTGCTTAGTATGTTGGATTTTGATTTGATTTTGGGCATGGATTGGCTATCCCCTCACCGAGCGGTCTTGGATTGATATGCCAAGACCGTTACCTTATCTATGCCTGGCATTCTGCCGGTGGTGTGGCAGGATTCTTTTAGTCGCACACTAGTTGGGGTGATTTCTTGTATCCAGGCCCGGAGGCTAGTGGATAGCGGATGTTTGGCTTATTTGGCTTATGTTAGAGATGTTAGTAGGGAGGGCCCTACGGTGGATTCAGTGCCTTTAGTATGAGAGTTTGTTGATGTGTTTCCTACCGACCTTCCTGGTCTACCCCCGGAGCGAGATATTGATTTTCCATTGATTTGGAGCCGGGTACTCATCCTATTTCCATCCCACCATACCGTATGGCCCCTGCAGAGCTCAAGGAGCTTAGTGTTCAACTTCAGGATCTCTTGGGTAAGGGGTTCATTCGGCCTAGCATATCGCCTTGGGGTGCCCCAGTCCTATTTGTGAAGAAGAAGGACGGTACTATGCGGATGTGTATTAATTACAAGCAACTGAATAAGGTGACGGTGAGGAACCGTTACCCCATGCCTCGTATTGATGATCTGTTCGACCATCTTCAGGGTGCCGCGGTGTTTTCTAAGATTGACTTGAGATCCGGCTACCACCAGTTGAGGGTTAAAGCAGTGGACATCCCTAAGACAGCATTCAGGACTCGTTACGGCCATTATGAGTTCCTGGTGATGTCTTTTGGGTTGACTAATGCCCCTGCCGCTTTCATGGACTATATGACTCATGTATTCAGGCCATATCTGGAATCCTTTGTCATAGTCTTCATTGATGATATCTTGGTATACTCGCGGAGCCATAGTGAGCATGAACAACATTTGAGGATAGTGCTCCAGACTTTGAGAGACTATAGGCTTTATGCCAAGTTCTCAAAGTGTGAGTTTTGGCTTGAGTTCGTAGCATTCTTGGGGAACGTGGCGTCCAAGGATGGCATTATGGTGGATCCGATGAAGATTGAGGTTATCTGTGATTGGGCTAGGCCCACCTCCGTGACTGAGATTCGGAGCTTCATCAAATTGGCAGGGTACTACAGGCGTTGTGTTGAGGGTTTCTCTTCTATAGCGGCGCCTCTGACTCGGTTGACTCGCCAGGATGTTCCTTTTGTGTGGCTGGAGGAGTGTGAGAGGAGCTTTTTAAGACTTAAGGAGTTGCTTACCACCGCTCCTATATTGACTCTTCTAGTTGAGGCTGAGGGCTTCACGGTTTATTGTGACGCATCCAACATTGGTTTGGGTTGTGTTTTGATGCAGCAGGGCCGAGTTATTGCTCATGCATCGAGGCAGCTTAAGCTGCATGATTGCAACCACCCCACTTATGATTTGGAGTTGGCGGTGGTAGTTTTTGTGCTTAAGATTCGGAGGCATTACCTATATGGAGTTCATTGTGAGATCTACACTAATCACGGGAGCCTTCGGTACATTCTGACTCAGAGGGATCTTAATTGGAGGTAGCACCGTTGGATTGAGCTCCTGAAGGACTATGACCTCTCTATTCTCTATCATCTGGGCAAGGCGAATGTGGTAGCAGACGCCTTGAGACGGAAGGCAGTGAGTATGGGTAGTCTAGCCTTCCTTTCTATTTCAGAGCGACCCTTGGCTTTGGACATTCAGTCCCTAGCCAACCAGATGATTAGGCTTGATGTTTCAGATACTAGTCGGGTGTTAGCCTATGTGGGAGTTCAGTCGTCTCTGCTAGATCAAATCCATGGTCGTCAGTTCGAGGATGAGTCTTTAGTGGCACTCCGGGATAGAGTATTGGCACGTGATACCAGGCAGACTACGTTAGACTCATATGGGGTTTTGAGATTTGCTGGCCGTTTGTGTGTTCTGAGAGTTGGGGATTTGATTCAACTGATCCTTAGCCAGGCCCATGACTCTAGGTATTCTATCCATCCGGGCACTGCTAAGATGTATCGTGATTTGAGGCAGCATTACCGGTGGAGCAGTATGAGGAGGGACATCTCAGATTATGTGTCCCGTTGCTTGTGTTGTCATCAGGTGAAGGCCGAGCATTTGAGGCCTGGAGGTGAGTTACATAGATTACCCATTCCTGAGTGGAAGTGGGAGCGTATCACCATGGATTTCATTGTCGGTTTGCCTCGGATTTCCAGGGGTGTTGACAGCATTTGGGTCATCATGGATCGATTGACCAAGTCAGCACACTTCCTTCCAGTTCGTACTTCCTTTAGTGCTGAGAGACTAGCCCGTATCTACATTCGGGAGGTGGACCCTCTTCATGGTGTGCCTGTTTCTATCATTTCAGACCGGGGTTCACAGTTCACTTCCAGCTTTTAGAGGGTATTTCAAGAGGAGTTGGGAGCCCGTGTCAACCTGAGCACAACATTCCACCCGCAGACCGATAACCAGTCAGAGCGTACTATTCAGGTCCTTGAGGATATGTTGCGGGTCTTTGTTATGGACTTTGGTGGTCAGTGGGACCAGTTCTTGCCTTTGGCAGAGTTTGCGTACAATAACAACTACCACTCTAGTATTCAGATAGCCCCATTTGAGGCTTTATATGGAGGCATTGTCGCACTCCAGTTGGATGGTTTGAGTCTACGGAGCCTAGGCCGCGTGGTAAAGACTTGTTTCAGGAGGCCTTCGTGCATGTGAGGATGATTCAAGATCGGCTCAGGATGGCTCATAGTAGACAGTAGAGTTACGTGGATCGCAGGAGACGGCCACTGAGATTTGCCGTTGGTGATAGAGCATTCCTCCGAGTATCGTCCATGAAAGGCGTGATGAGATTTGGGAGGTGGGGCAAGCTTAGCCCTAGGTATATTGGGCCTTTTGAGATTTTGAGGATTGGTGATGTGGCCTATGAGTTAGCCTTACCTCCAGCATTCTCAGCTATTCATCCAATTTTCCATGTTTTGATGCTGCGCCGGTATGTTCCAAATGAGTCTCATGTGCTCCAGTATGACGCTGTTGAGTTGGAGGATCGCCTGACCTATATTAAGGAGCCAGTTGCTATTTTAGCCAGAGATGTGAGGCAGCTGAGGTCTAGAGCCATTCGTGTGGTTAAGGTCCGTTGAAGGCATCGTCCAATCAAGGAGGCTACCTGGGAGATCGAGCTGGAGATGCGGGAGCAGTTCCCCTGCTTATTTAAGCCCTCAGGTATTTCTTGACTCTTACTTTCGCGGATGAAAGTTCTTTTAGTAGTGGATGTTGTAATGACCCAGGTCATTTTTGTGTTAATGCCTTCCTTCCATCATTTAGAGCGTTACTGTAGAGATCCCAAGTCATTTATGACTTGTTAGCACTGACTATTCGGTCGCCTGGTCGTTCGTTTAGGTTTTATGCCCATTTCCCTGTTTTGGAGCTTTTAAACCTTGAAAAGTTGATTTGGTCATAACCTCATGTAAACGACCTCAGAATAAGATTCTGACGGTTCCATCAGCTCTGGAGCGGCCAAATTAGGCTAGAAGCATGGTTTGCTGGAGTCCCGTGGCTTCTGGTGTGACTTTAGGGCCATTTGGCGCTTTAGCCTTTTGAAATTTTGCTTAAGTTTGACTTTGGTCAACATTCTTCGTAAACACGCTCGGATGAGAATTCCATCAGCGCGGTTAGTTTTGAAATGCCGAGTTTGGTCTAGAATGACCCTTTAAGCGCTTCCCGAGGTTTTCGATCTAATTCTGAGGCCCTTGGTTGAAGTTGGCTCAATTGGGGATCGGTAAGTGGGACTCACTTTTAGTTGAAACAACCTCGTATGAAAATTCCAACTACGCCATTAAGTCTGGAATGTTGAATTTGATGGGGTAGCATATCTCGTTTGCATGCACGGGGTTCCGAACGAATCCCGAGCACCCCGTCGGAGTTTTGGGAAAGCCAAGTTTCAGCTGGTGCACAACTGATGTTGCAGACCCATTCCTTCTCCGCATTCGTGGGCCTGGCTCCGCGTTCACAGAGGTGTGAGTCCTCCTTCTCCGCATTCGCGGTCCTGCTCCATGTCCACGAAGGTTTGAGTGTTTCTTCTCCACGTTCACGGATAAGGTTCTGTGGTCGCGGATGTCTCGGAGGCCTGGAAGTTCTTTCCCTCTGCGTTTGCGGATAGGTCTCCACGTTCACGAAGGTGTGGATTCTTTCCCTCCATGTTCGCGGGCCCATGGCCGCGTTCATAGAGATTTGGTCTTTCTCCCTCCGCGTTTGCAGGCCTCTGGCCGCGTTCGTGGAGGTTTGTGTGACTGGCCCTTTATTTAAAAGGGGCAGTCGCGGCTATTGTTGTTAAAATTTTCACAGGTTGATATCTTCTCCGTCTTAAGTCGGTTTTCGATGATTCGAAGTCCCAGGTGTTCGGAATTGCGTAGGCTTTGTGGGTGTGGGTTCGGATAGCATTGGGTGAGCTCCAATCCTCGTGAATTCACATCGTAAGTGGCTGCCTCAAGCTTAAATTGTGTAAAGTTTTGCATGTTTTGGTTTCTTGATTTGTCAGCTGTTTCGATCCCCGAATTGTGTTATGTTTTGGAACATAGGTTCGGGGGAGGGTTTAGGACCTTTTCACGGAGTCAATTTTGGAATTTCTAGAGCAGGTCCTACATTTCCCAATTTTGACTCCGAAGTTGGTCCTTCTGTGATTTTGTTGTTTTTAGTGTCTAAACGACCGTACTGACGCAGTGATTCTATTTTTGGTAGTGTGACAGTGGTTTTAGGCCGTTGGGAAGGGAAAATCTCTGGTGGAGTGATTTGGAGCGCGCGCGGTTGGCCTCCTGGTAGGTTACGACTTCCCTTCTTTTTTGATTGAGCTGGATTGCGTAAATGCATGCGGATTTGTGTGAATCGGGGGTGGGGAACTAGTATTTCTTCTCGTCTTCTCAGAAACCATGCTTTAGGGTTGATGTTCGGGATATTTTGGGGTAGTACCATGTTATCAGAGGGATTATTCATGTGTTGTTGCATGCGGACTATCTGTTGGCTGTTTATTTTGTGTTGGATTATATTTTCGGCCTTAGACTAGGTTAGGCTAGCATTGCCTTAGACCCAGGCACCTATTTGACTTTGGTATGTATCCGACGTCGATTCGAATGGACTAGGTCCTTGTAGACCTGAATAGCAGACTTGAGTCTGGTAGTATAAGTCTAGTTTGGGCTTTTGTATTGTTTGTGATCTTCTGGATTCTCTCCCCATTTCTGTGGTGCCATTTCGTTGTCGCAGGCATTGTGTTTTCTTGGTTTTGGATGCTTCTGGCTCGGTTCTGTGGCGATGTGGTTGGTGATGGACGGCGATCCATATTGGTTTGGTATTTGGGGTCCTCTACAGTGTTGATACGCCTTGCGCACTCGTCTGGCTGGGCAAGGCCCCCCGGAGTGTTAGCTGGCGCACTTGTCTGGCTAGGGCAGGGCGCCCGGAGTGTTAACCGACTGGGCAATGAGATATGGGTTATTTGAGGTTCTCTTCAGAGTCGACATGCCTCGCGCACTCGTCTGGCTACAGCTGGCCCCCTAGAGTGTTAGCTGATAAGGCGTTTGGATATTAGGGCCTTGGAGGAGTCTTTAATCTCCCTAGGCACTCTACTGGCTAGGGCAGGGCCCCCGAGAATTGCTACCAGGCTGGCCGGCCAGATTTGGAAGTCAGACTTTTGACTGGGTTGGAGTTGACTGATTGTTTTGGTTGAGTTGGTTGGTGGTTTCGGTTCGCAGTTGGGTTTTCCCTTGGTCTTGTAGATTTAGCTTTTTCGTGTACCTGTCGGGCTTATGGGGGTCCGTTCGAGTTTTATTTAAACTTGTGCATGAGTGTACCTTCTAGGCTTATGGGGTCCAGTTAGGTTTAGTTTATCTGTACTTAGATTTACTTTCGATGCGCTCATGTGCTTCTTTTCATATTTTCTTGACCTCTGTGATTGTAGATTCTATCCTTCTAGTCTATTTTTACCTTTCTTGCTCGGCCTATGATGCCTACTAGGTACCTGTTGTATTGGTACTCATGCTGCACTCTGCATCTATTTTCGTGATGCAGGTCCGAGCACCAGTTATCAATGTTGAGTTCAAGCCTGCTGTAGTCTGTTTTGGAGATGAGGGTGAGCACATGACGTCCTGAGATTACTTGCCTCCTTCTGTACTTTTATTTTGGCTTGTCTTTTGCTTTTGAGACAGTCTTGTTTCGGTGGTCCACTTTTGGGACTTGTACTCATTTTGTGTTCTTTTATTTATGCTTCCGCTTAGTTGAGGTTAGTTTCGACCCTCAGTCCCATTACTATTAAGTTTCGGGATAGGGTCTGGCTTTCCTACTGGCGAATTGGTAGGCGTCATCATGACTCGAGGAATCGGGTCATGAAAATATCATTCCCTGATGTGCTTCAGACCCTTTATCTTGCTAAGACCTTAGTTTATGAATCTACAAAATTATCATAAGTTTAAACACAATTAATATTAATGGTATACCATTGATCAATATGATCTCACAATATTATATTTTCTTCTCATGAGTCTGAATTTACCGTTATATTAATGATTCTGTATTCTACCAATAATATTGGTGCCATCACAATTAATCAATGTTAGAATATTAATTTCTCAAAATAAAGTGTTGACATAATAAAATCAATTCACTTTTTCACTAGTTGAAGTTTAAATTGATTACTTCAACCTTCATAGTAGAGTTTGCAAATAATATAATTTGCTTTTCTCATTTTCAATAAATGGCACCAAGTTTTCTCATCTTGTTTGCTTGTACCTACTAAGTACTTTTTCTGCAAACACAATATCAAGTCAGGTTCACATAGCTCATATTTTTATTAGGTTATCAAACTCCTTTTTTCCTTTGTCACACCATTTTCACACAATTGAATCAAAAGGAGTTACAATGTACCATCCCGTGAGAGGCTACATTAAATCCAACATTTTTGGGAGAGGGGTAGCACCATATCGCGCGTCAACGAGTATCGAACGCAATGCCAATGTTCCTCCAGCCTTAAAAGATTATTTAGGGACTCTTGAAGGCCAATTAATGCCATTGAAAACCTTGTCAAAAATGAAATCCAAGGGCTGCAAAAAAGCTGATTTGGAAATGACTTTTTACCATATATGGAAACATTTGACTAGCTTTTCCCACCTACTCTTGTACTTGTGTAAAGAGCCTAATTTTTAGTTTTTTTTCTCTTGGGATCTTGATCCCTTTGCTTGTAAGATTATTTATCATCTTGTATAAGTCCCAAAGGGCAGTTCATTGTATTTTACACTTAGAGAAATAAAATTAGAAAATTGGCACTTGCCTGCCAAGCGATTCTTGCATTCACTTTCTTTGTCGACTGTTTCGTGTGGATTGTTGGTAGATGTTTTTGTTATTGCATTTTATGCTATTTTGTTGCTTAGGACTGAACCTTTAGCTGCTGTGTAAGCCCTTTAGGTTGTCCCACGAGCCCTTTGAAAATAGGCCCGTGATAAGTGGTATCAGGGCGTTGGATCGAACATGACGTCGGAGTCGCAACGTAACGAAGAGGCTATTCATGTAAGAGATCAGGAGATTCGTAAGGATGCTGCTAAGAAACATGACAAAAGTAAGGTGAGGGATGCTTCTTCTAACCCACCTGTTTGTGGCCGAAGTCACCTTGATGAAGGAGAGGGTTCCGATACGAGCCAACTCGATGAAAAGATCATCGGAGTTGAGGCTGGTTTGTCGGTCTTGAATAGGCAACATGTTGTTGTTGAGAACAATTTTAGTTCTCTTGAATCAGCAGCTCTTGATGGACTTGACGAGGTTAAGGGTAATCTCATTGAGCAAGGGGAGGAGAACAAGGAAGGGCTGACCAACCTTGAACTCAAACTCACCGAAGCCCTCTCCTCTCTACAGAGAGAATTTGAGTCTTTGAAGGCGCAGGTTGAGGAGTCTGCCATTGCAGGGGTTGCTGGCCCCGTTACTGTCCGTGAAACACGTATCGAAGCTCCCAAGACAAAGGAGTTTTGTGGGGAGAGAAATGCGCAAGACATGGAGAACATTTTGTGGCAAATGGATGCATATTTTGAGCATGTCAACATCACTGTGAGGCTGACAAAATCCATACAGCAGCAACGTATTTGAGTGACACTGCCATTATGTGGTGGCATAGGAAAAAGGCGGATATGGAGAGAGGGGCTAATGTACCGTGAACTTATGGTACTTTTGATGAATTAAACTTAGAGTTTTGCATACTTCTTAGGCATTTTGTTAGTAGATGTGATGGTATTTGTGTTTAATTTGACAGCAAATAGGTTTTTGGAGCAGTTGATGATTAAAGTGTTTTAGCAGTAGAGTTTTGTTGATGTACGAGTTGACTTATGAGCCGTCATTTTCTTGACGAGCCGTAGGTTAAAGTCGTAGGTTCAGGTGCTTGAAATTTGAGCCAAGTATGGAATGAAGGTTGAGGATGACGAGCCGTAGTTCCTGCTATGAACCATAGATGAAGAACTATAGGAAACTTCAGAGAGGGTGAACTTCAGTACTTAATTGACGGAAGAACAGGACGGGATGTACTAAGATCTACGAGTAGTAAATCATGCTTGTAGAAAGTGCCCTCAGATTTTTGTCTAACTGTTGAATGACGTAAGGTACCTACGAGCCATAGGTCTGACTACGAGCCGTAGGTCACCAACCGTAGACGACACTGCCCAAGCCGAATTTCCTTAGCTTTCCTTTTCCTACTTAGTTTAGGTTTTGTTTTCTATAAATATAAGTTGTAATTTTTGTTTTTCATAAGTTTTTAGAGTTAGACGTTTTGTGATACATTATTTTGGCTTTGGGAATAATTTATACAAACACTTATGGTATTTAATTCTTCAAGTTCGATTTATGCAATTGGCTTTTTTACTTCAATTCAAGATTTTGGATTCCATCTATTCTCATTGAAAGTTCATGATGTATTATTCAAATCCTAAAATGAATTGTGAATACTCAAGCATGAATAGTTAAATCCATAACTAGGGTTGTGGGAACCATGAGTAATTAACAACGTAAAACTAATAATTAAGTAATTCTCGATAAAGTGTTTATGCATGTATTTGTTAATCTCTTCGTTTTGAATACTTTTTAACGATGTACAACGTTAGAACATGCCTCATTGCTACTTGCCGGACCAAGAAAGTAATGAATGAGAAAGAGGTTAATTAATGGAGATTTAGCGTGACAATCTGCTATCTAATAGTCTGAACCACATACGCTGAGGGCTAATTTGGGTCAAAGGTAAGGGTTAGTAAATCATACACCCGTAGACGGACCAAGTTGCGTGGTGAAATTTCCTATTTTGAGGACCAATACTTAGGCGATACCTAACTTACCGACTATGCATGTTAAACATTAGAAAGAGTTACTATTATTAGGATTACTGCGTTAAGAACTTGTGGGGAACACATATGTCCTAGTTTCATTCTCATATTGATATTACAAACTGCAATTCTTGTTAATTGTTTACTTGTTGCTACACATCAATCAATTATAATTTTAGTTTTCAAAACCCCTTTTTATAGAGATAACTTGGCTCAACGTACAATCAATAATAAATTAGACTAAGTCTGAACCATATTCCTCGTGGGATCGACCCTAACCTTTGTTATGTTCTTTATTTGACAACGACCGTTTATACTTCTTAAGGGAGGTGTAGTTTGGGCGTATCAAATTTTGGCGCTGTTGCCGGGGAATAAGGCTTTTAGAATAGACTAATTTCGTTATTGCACTTTAGTCAATTATTTCTTGATTTACATTTTATTTTGTTTTTGTTTTCTACTGGTCTTAGTTCAAGTGTATGCCAAATACACAAAGTCAAGGCATTCCCCTGACTCCTTACGACTCAAAATTAAGAAGAACTCTACGTAGAATGGCCGGGACAGATCAACAAGTGAAACCTGAAGATGACCCTAATGGAGAGGGTCGTCAAGAGGCACTTGGAGTCCAACCTCCAAGAGTGGTAGACATACCAGGAAACCTTTCGGATAATTCTCTTTTTAAGAGTGCAGTTAGAGTGCAAAACCAACCTGCACCCAATGTCTGCCTCAGCTATGAGGTCGACCATAATGTTGTAGGATCAACTGGAGCCATAGTCGTTCCTCCACTACCAGCCGGACACATGTATGTATTTACTAGCAGTCTTATGTAGATACTGACATCCCGAGGACTATTTGCTGGGCTACCATCGTAGGACCCATATGCTTATCTGAGTAAAGTGATCAGCGTATGTAAGAGCTGTGTGGGGAGGATGGACTTAGATATGGATGTGATCGGTTTGCATGTGTTCCCACTATCTTTGATAGGTGATGCCACTGTATGTTTGTCCAAACTCCTATACAACTCTATTTCTACCTGGAATGAGCTACATCTAGTGTTCTTCAAAAAATATTTCTCGTTATCAAATAAGTTAAAACTCAAAGATAAACTTAATAATTTCGTGGCTTTACATGGGGAGTCAGTCAGTGATTCTTGGGATAGGTTTACAAGTTTTATGAGGAGTGTGCCGAACCACTGCATTGATGATGAATGGCTCAAGGAGTATTTCTTTAGAGGGCTGGATGATAATGGAAAAGTTGTGCTAGATACTATTGCGGGAGGATCTTACGGAGCAAACACATTCCAGGAGATTGCTGAGAAACTTGAAAAGATCTCTAAGAATAATAAGGCATGGAGCACTAGAACATCGACTACTACAAAGAGCACTTTCTCAATTCAAGCTACACCAAATCAGTCCAATGATGATATTTGTGAAGAGATGGCGCAGTTGAGGACAGAGGTAGGCTTGGTGCTCAAACATGTGAGTGGGAATCCAGAAAAAGTTAATGTAAACCAGTATCAACATAATGCTCCACCAACTGACTGGTATACATATGAGGAGGATGCGAATCATGTGAATGAGCAACCAGGGTGTTTCCGAACTAACGACCAAGGATCCAATCAAGATAATTTGTGCCAAGGTCAAGCGAATCAAGGTCAGAACTATAGTAACTACAATCGGGAAGGACAATATAATCGTGAAGGGAATTACAACTGAGATAATAACTACAATAGAAATGGGTATAACAACATGAATGATTGAAGTGGCCTATACATCCCCATAGGAAACCGAGATGGAGGATCGAGTCTAAATCGCATTGAAGATATGATGAGCAAGATGATGAAACGGTTTGACTCTACAAATGAAAACGTGAAGGAGATGCGTAATGACTTATTGGGTATTGGGCAAAGGGTAGAGTCACATGCAGTGTCGATTAGACAGATTGAGCAGGAATTGAGCCAACTATCTACGAAGCAAATCTGCGCCAACAAGGAACACTTTCCAGCAATACTATTCAAAATCTAAAGAATGATGGGCATTGTATGGCAGTTACAACTAGGGGTGGAAAGAAGATTATTGACCCTCCTATGCTGACTGGAGTGGAAAGTGTGAAAGAATCAGAAAAGGATGAAGTTGAGGTCGCAGAACTACCTAAAGATCAGAATGATAAAGGAGGCTGAAATCACGCAAAAGATCATCCCTATGCCAAGACCTCCACATCCCTTTCCACAAAGGTTGGTTAAGAAGACTGAAGAAGAGAAGTATCGAAAGTTTATCTCTATGTTAAAGCAATTGTCTATAAATGTTCCTTTGATTGAAGCATTAGAAAAGATGTCCGATTATGCGAAGTTCATGAAGGATCTTGTGACCAAAAAGAGAGCTATCAGTTTCGACGATGATGATAAGTTGCAACATTATAGCGCCATTGCTACTCGATCGTTAGTCTAGAAGAAGGAAGATCCCGGAGCATTTACTATCCCATGTATGATGCACTTTGTGAAGGCCCTATGTGACTTGGGTGCTAGCATAAATCTGATGTCGCTGTCTGTGTTCCAGAAATTGGGCTTGGGAGCCCCCAAACCGACTGCGATGCGGCTACTTATGGCTAACCGTACTGTGAAGAAACCAATTGGGGTGCTCCAAGATGTTTTGGTCAAAGTGGAGATATTTATCTTTCCGGCAGATTTTGTGATACTAGACTGCGAGGTTGATTTTGAAGTGCCTATAATACTAGGGAGATCATTCCTTGCCACGGGGCGCGCACTAGTAGATATGGAAAAAGGGCATATGCAATTTCATTTGAACAATAAAGAGGTGACATTTAACATCTACAGATCAATGAAGCATCTAAGTGAACTTAAATCAGTATTGATAGTGAACTATGCCGATGAAGAGAAGCCAGAGGTGTCCATTGAGGAGAGACTAGGTGTTGAAGCACTAGCTGCTGTGATCATGAACTTTGATGGTGATGGTATTGATGAGTATGACGAGTTAGTTGTTGCACTTGATGAGGGTGGTTTTCCTCGTCGCCAACCAAAGAAGCTGGATTTGGATCTGAAGAATCGAGACACTCCGCCTGCAAAACCATCTATTGATGAGCCTCCGAAGTTGGAGCTAAAAGCTCTTCCATCTCACTTGCGGTATGTGTTCTTGGGCCAAAACAATACTTTTCCTGTCATTATAGCTGCTGATTTGAATGAAAGGCAAGTAGAACCTTTGATATCGATGCAGAAGTGGTATAAAAGGGTGATTGGATGGACGATTGCTGATAATATTGGTGTTCCACCAGGGATATGCTCACACAAAATCCAACTCATGCCGGATAACAAACCAAGCATTGAACACCATAGAAGATTGAATCCACCAATGCAAGAGGTTGTGAAAAAGGAAATCATCAAGTGGTTAGATGATGGAGTAGTGTACTCGATTGCTGATAGTAACTGGGCATGCTCGGTTCAATGTGTACCAAAGAAGGGAGGAATCATTGTGGTTCTAAATGAGAAGAATGAGCTCGTTCCAATGATTAAGCTTAATCACCGACAGTTTAAGTCGCTACAAAATGTGAATCAAAGTTTGATTCGACACTAGGATGGCCCTTTTGAGATCACTGCCAAGGCCAACAAAATTTTGTTTCGTGTTAATATGCCCCATCATTTGAAAATACATCATGTTTTCCATGCTAGCCAATTGAAACCATATTTTGAAGACGTGGTAGACAAGGAGCGGGGGCAGTCCGATCAAGCTCAGATTTCTATTAATCCACCTGCCGTGGACAAGCAAATCGAGGCTATTATTGATCATCTATTAGTTCGTGGCAAAGGCTAGAACAGTTCAAGCTCGCAGTTCCCTGTCCATTGGAAAGGAACATCACCAGAGTAGGCAATGTGGGAGAAATATGAGACCTTGTGGCAGTTCTGAGAACAAGTCCATAATTATTTGCATTTGTGTGACACCGGGGTCATCACCAAATCAGGTGGGGGTGCATGTACAACCTCGCGAGAGGCTACATTAAATTCCAGCATTTCTAGGAGCGGGGCAGCACCATATTGCACCTCAATGAGTCTCAAACGTAGTGCCATTGACAACCTTGTCAAAAAAAAAATCCAAGGGCTGTACCAAAGCAAATTTGGAGGAGATTAGAAATGACTTTTCACCATTTATGGAAACATTTGACTAGCTTTCCCACCTACTCTTGTACTTGTATAAAGAATACCATTTTTAGTATTTTTCTCTTGGGATCTTGATCCCTTTGGTTGTAAACTTATTTATTATCTTATATAAGCTCCAAAAGGCAGCTCATTGTATTTTATACTTAGATAAAGATAATCAAAAAATTGGCACTTGCCTCCCAAAATAATTCTTGCATTCGCTTTCTTTGTCGGTTCTTTCATGTGGCCTGTTGGTAGACGTTTTTGATATTGCACTTTGTGCTATTTTGTTGCTAAGGAATGAACCTTTAGATGTTGTGCAAGCCCTTTAGGTTATCCCACGAGCCCTTTGAAAATAGGCCCGTGAAAAATGGTATCAGAGCTAGGTTCGAACATGAGGTCGAAGTCGCAACGTAACGAAGAGGTTGTTCATCAAAGAGATCAAGAGACTCGGAAGGAAATTTCCAAGAAATCTGATAAAAGTAAGGTGACGAACCCTTCTTCTAACCCACTTGTTTGTGGCCGAAGTCACCTTGAGGAAGGAGAATGTTTCGATACCAGCCAACTCGACGAAAAGATCATCAGAGTTGAGGCTGGTTTATCGGCCTTGAATAGGTGACTTATTGTTGTTGAGAACAATATTAGTTCTCTTGAATCAGTAGCTCTTGAAGGACTTGATGAAATTAAGGGTAATCTCATTGAGCTAGAGGAAAAGAACAAGAAAGGGCTGACCAACCTTGAACTCAAGATCGTCGAAGCACTCTTTTCTTTACATAGAGAGATTGAGGCTTTGAAGGCGTAGGTTGAGGAGTCTGCACTTGCAGGTGGAGCTGGTCCTATTACAGTATGTGAAACACGTATTGAAGCTCCCAAGCCGAAGGAGTTTCATGGGGAGAGAAATGCTCAACACGTGGAGAACTTTTTGTGGCAAATGGATGCGTATTTTGAGCATGTCAACATCACTAGTGAGGCTGCAAATATCTGTATAGCTGCAATGTATTTGAGTGACACTGCCATATTGTGGTGGCGTAGGAAAAAGGCAGATATGGAGAGAGGGATCTATTCCATCGATGATTGGGGGCAGTTCAAAGAGGAGTCAGTTTTATCCTTAAAATGTAGTTCACGAAGCTCATCGGAAATTGAGGGAGTTGAAACAAACTTTCTCCATTCGTGACTATGTGAAAGAGTTCACAAAACTAACTCTCTAAATTCCAAACTTGACCAGCGGGGACTTGGTGTTTTATTTCTTGGATGGTCTCCAAAATTGGGTCAAACAAGAACTTCAAAGGTGACAAGTCAATGACGTTGATGAGGTGATCATAGTGGATGAATTATTGATTGATTTTCGGGACGATGCTGCTAAGGGGAGGGACAACCAAAGCAAAACTGTTCCTCCCAAGGTGGATAACAAGTGAAACAAAGGCAAGTTCGTTCCCAACCGAGGCAGCGACAATAAAGGTAAGAATTGAAACCAGCCTTCTATATTTTGCAAGACTTATGAAGATCGTTAGAAAGGCGTTCCATATCGTGAGGGCTGTTATCTTTGTGGCGAGACTACTCATGCTGCCCGTTATTGTCCTTCACTGAGTAAATTAAGTGCTATGGTTGCTGCACAAAAGCAGCAAGAAAAGGCAGCGATGCAAACCGGCGGACAGCTCGGGGAGCAAGGCAAACAGGTTGGTGGAGCGGACAAGGGGAAGAACGTGGTTGTTGGTTTGTTCAATGACATTTCCTTGTTTAATCATATGACACTTGCAACATTGGTTTCCCAGCCGGCTCGTGTAAGGCCACGAGAATCATTGTTTTTCAATTCAAAGTTGAATGGCAAAGACGTTCGCATCATGGTGGACATCGGTGCAACACATAATTTTGTGATAGAGGAAAGGGCTAAGGATCTTTGTTTGACATACGTTTCCAACGATACATTGTTGAAAACCGTCAATGTCCTCCCCATTACTATCCACGGTTTCGCTCCTAAAGTCCCCTTTGATTTAGGAGGATGGAAGGGGTTGACGGACTTCACTATTGCTCCGATGGATGTGTTTGATATCATTTTGGAGCTGGACTTTTGGTATAAGATTAACGTGTTTATTTCGTCGCGTCTCAACCAATTTCACATCAGCGATCCCCGAGGTTCTTGAGTGGTACCCCTTATTCGGGTACCACAAAAAATGAATGCACTTGTCCGCTATGTAGCTTATTAAGGGTTTCAAGAAAGGGGAACCAACCTTTCTTCCTGCCCTTGTCTGAGGCATTGAAAATTCAATTGAGGCAGTTGCTTTACCTCCTTGTATTGAGCAGGTCCTTCTTGATAACAAGGACGTGATGCCGAAAGAACTCCCCAAGCAGTGACCACCACGAAGGGAAGTTGATCATCAAATTGAGTAGATTCCCGGGGCAAAGCCACTTTCCATGACACCTTATCGCATGGTGCCCCCAAAATTGGAAGAATTGAGGAAGCAACTTAAGGAGTTTCTTGATGCTGGATATATTTGGTCGTCTAAGGCACCATTTGGGGCAACCATTTTGTTCCAAAAGAAGGAGGAAGGGATGCTGCGTTTGTGCATTGATTACCGGGCACTCAATAAGGTCACAGTAAAGAACAAATATCCCATTCCTTTGATCGCTGATTTAATTGATAGGTTGGGGCAGGCCAAGGTGTTCATGAAAATGGGCTTGAGCAAGGGCAAGTCCGTATTGCTGAAGGAGACGAGCCAAAGACGACTTGTGTTACTCGCTATGGAGCCTTTGAGTGGCTGGTCACGCCATTCGGTTTGACAAACGCTCCTGCGACGTTTTGTACTCTGATGAACAAGCTGTTCTATCCCTTTTTGGATCAGTTTGTAGTCATCTATTTGGACGATATTGTTGTGTATAGCAACAGTGTTGACACCCAATTTTGACCGACCTGTAACCCTTTTCGAATTGTCATTTGATTAAATATGTATTTCAAAACTTTTTTCTCTTATTATGGTTTCAAAATTATAAATAGATTTTATGTAAATAATTATATATTAAATATTCATAATTAAGAAAATATATTGCGAATATTATACAATTATTATTTTTATCGATTGTCAAATTTTGAAATAATTATTTTTACTTATCGATTAAAGTTTAAAATAATTAAGTGTGCTTATTTTATATAAAATTATTATGTGTAGTACATTATTAATTAAATAACAATCCACTTAGTCTTCCCTTAAATCATTTAAATTATAACCCTTTCTATCAAATCTATTTCAATTCTAGCCCTATTATCCAATTTCATGGCAATTTTAACCACTTGTTCATTTCAATTTTATCCTTCTTTATTCCAATTTCAGATTTATTATATTTTCATCTAATATGAGCCGTCCATCTCAATCTATCTTACACCGTAAATCAATCTCATCCACCCATCTCAGTTTAATCAACGGATGAGATCAAAAGGCCTTTATTTCCTATTTTAAACCTAAAAGACTCCTAACCGTAGTCATTTTCTCCTTCTCCTCTCCTCTTTCCCTCTTCCCCTCCTCTCTTTCCCCTTCGCAGTGCAGCGAAACTAGTAACCACCAAAGTCACCGCCTCCTCTTTTGCTCGCGTTGCTGCTTCAACGGAATTAACAATTCCAGCCAGCGACTGTGACAACAATAACAACAGCAGCGCCAAAGACCCGTGAAGTCCCCCCTCTTCTTCTCCTCTCTGTTGCTTCGACATGCGCCGGTGAGAAAAACAATCCAGTGCCTTCCTCTGTCTTCTTCTCGTTCTCCGGCGAAACGAGCGATAATAGCAATAACAACTCCGGTCAGCGGCTGTGATGGCAACAACGAGCACCACTTTCGGATGTAGTTTGGTGAGCAAGAAGCTTTGAGTTTTGGCCTATTGAAGACGGATCTTTACAGATCCGGTCTAGGTTTGTCCTCTTATTTGATTTATCATCTAATTTCTGGGGTTGACTATGGAATCTATAATTTGCATGTCTGCTCTATGTGAAGACTATTAGATGCTATGAATTTCATCTTAAATATTAGTCACTATTTGTTATCTTTTGATGTTAAGGATGCTTTCTTTGTGATCTTCTGATTTCTTGAACTATGTATTCTGACCTTGTCAAAAGAGTCATTCAATCTGACCCGCTTTGTAGATATTAGTATGTCTCTCTGTTACCCGCTTTGTAGACGCATCAATATGTCTCTCTGTTACCCGCTTTGTAGATATTAGTATGGCATTGATTTTAATATTGTTGGGATTGCTGGTTCGTTAAGATTTGATTGTAATAATTGATGAATATCCTTCTACTTGCTTATTCTTGATAAATTTGATTGTCTATATTATTTCACTCAATATAAATTATGGTGGTTTGTTGATGTTTTACGCCCAAATTTCAAAATTTATATTAATTCAATATCCCCTGTTTAAGGTAAATTTTGATATAATTAATTTGGTTGATATATGATTACTTGCTCCATTTTATGATTTATTTTTCCTCCCTTATATAATTCTTGCCAGTTTTCTGATTTTGTTTGATTACAGTAAATTGTTATAATATGTGAATATTATTTTGGGTATGTAATTAAATCTTGCCTTAAATAATTACGTCTGTTTGCTCGTTTAATTCATTGATTCTGCATAATTTGATCTCTTCTTGCCTTATTAGTTGAATTAATTTCGTACTTACTTATATTTGGTAAATAAGACTGATTTGACTCCCTTTATTAGAGAAAAAAATAATATTTTAATTGAATATGATTTTATTCCTTTTCCTTTTCATTCTTTCAATCCACTTTAACAATAAAAAATACTCTCTGACGCTTTTGAACAACTAAAAAATACTTTCTACTCTCAAAAGTAAAAGGATTTCTTGAAGACTAAAAGAAAAGTACTCCTCTGTTTGGCTTTGTTGTGTTTGGGTCGAAAATTTTTGGATCGAACTTGTCTTCTTTGCTGATTAAAATTTCTGCTTAACTAGTTAGTGTATCTACTTAAACCGTTTTCTATTTTGCATTACTGTATCGTTTATTTTTAATAATGTGTGACATTCAAAGGAAGCATCGGGGTCAGTCCTCTTCTTCTTTCTCTTATGTGTGATATTGTATTCGTTTGAGTTTCTGTTTGCCCGTTCGAATCTCATGTGTGTTCTCTAAATTGCTTTGTATGAGTTGATAATTAGTTTTTACAAACTTGCTTGTACATATTATATATCTGCCTATATCTTCAACTTTGGTTTAGCAGGGTTTGAATATAGTGCGGAAGTCTGAAGAGTTGACTGGGAGGGATACTTGGACGGGACTTAGTTTTTATTTACATTTGTATATGTATTATTTTGTTATTTCGGTTTTGTATATATTTGTATAACTCTAACACTCTCTATGTATAATATAACTTAGGGGATCGCCTAAGGGGGAGGGGATTTATGTGCTACGTGTTTAATAGTGATTAATCTGCCTAATGCACCTATTAATACGTAACAATAAAATAGTGTGCAACTTTTGCATGTTTCCTAGTCTTGTTAATTTAAGCACCAACTTGATTATATAATGAATAGATAAGAGTTGATGTTTAATAATCTCTTGTATCAAATGTTTTCGGCATAATAGATATCTTGCCTATAGGATTCAAATAAATTGTCATGTCAATAAATTGAGTATATTGCATATAGGCATTTAATTAAAATGGTTAATTTTCAGCCTGTCAACCACTTAGAAATCATGCTCGTTATTGATTTGTTTTTCAGCATATATTTATCTTGTTCCTAATATTTGTGTGATAATGTATACACTTCTGCCACTAGAAATCCATGCCTATAGGGATTACGATAATTTCAACAATTTTAAAATCAGACTAATAAATTGTTCAATATCAAATTTTAGGCTCACTATGGGTTAGTATCATATTTAGGACTTGATCGATATTTTTCAGCATTTTTTTTGTCATTTAGAAATCCAGCCTACAAGATCTAACAACTAAGTTCAATACATCAATTATCCGAATTTTCAATAACTCAGCAATTAGTACAATTAATCAGATTTTAATAACTTTAGCATGTTAATTAATAGGTCAGAGTTTAATAAACTTCAGTATGTTAATGACTTCCAACATGATAGTTTGATTAGAAATAATGCCTATAGGGTTCAATAAATATTGGATTGTCATTTGGTGGTTTAGAAATCTTCATATAGGTTCAATAAATATTTCAGCATGGTTATAAACACTAAAAACTGATCTGATTAATCACTGTTAACCTTAATTAACTTTCAGTGTATTAATAACAAAATTAGCATGTTTTAAAATTTGAGTTTAAATTAAGTTGCGCTCTGTTTTAAAATAATCTGAAAATGATGTAACTTTCAGCATGCCAAATAAAGACTGAAATTGATTTACGCCAATTTATTCATAGTTAAATGTCAGCATGTTTAATAAATAAATAACTAATTTTCTAAAATCGATCTGTTTCTGATAATTTTTCTGCCTGTGATTGACTAGTATTTGCACCAAAAAATGACTTCTTTTAAATAAATGTTTTGAAATGTTATAATTTATTTGTCGTATGTTTGTGTGCACACACCTTTGCATGAGACCTTTCACCATTACATGTGTTTGCTAGCATGCTAATTAAAACTTAGAGGTCAACTTGAGATTTTACGTGCTAAATGCTGTCCTACTTGTTTTGATTGACGCGTAGAGTCTAGTTAGGTAACTTGTATCCTAATGTTACCTAATTTAGTCTAAAATCCACCATTTAGTCAGTCCAATGCCTCTTGGACCTTAAGTTGGGACGCTAGGCACCTTTTAGGACGTTAGTTTTATAATTTCTTCTAGTTCGCTGTAGGAGCTTAATAATAAATGAACCTTAGTAAAATGAAGGGTAGGGGTATTTAGGCCCTTTGAAAATGATGGAGGGTGACTCGAGCAAAAAATCGACAAACTATGATTTGTCTTGACACACCGAATAAGCCGAGTGTTGATCCAAAAAGAGAATATTTTAATTTAGGCTCTCGCTTTTCCTTTGCTTTTCTTTTTATTTGTTTGTACTTATTTGGGGTAGTTAATAAGAAAAATTGATTTTCCTTTTATTACCCATTTTTTTTTTGAAATTGGTAAAGGTTGTATTCATCAGCATTCAGGGCTATGCTGGCCACCTCCAAAATTTACAAAAGAGTCATGGATAGTTACAAGGAACCTATAAAATTCACTAATTGGATTTCTTCTTCTATATTATGTTCTTTCCACCAAAAGCCTAAAGTAGTAATAACTTTCCATTTAACATTTTGTACAGAGCATTTTTCCCTTGAAAGATCCTCTGGTTTCTCTCCTTCCAAATAATCCACCATATGCAGGCTGGAACTTTTCTCCACCAGCTCTTCTGACTCTTAGTGCCTCCTCTCTTCATCCAGCAACTCAGGAGGTCTGCTATTACCCATTTTATGTTGACCCATTTTCGACCCGCCCAAATTTTACCCAACCCGCCCATTTGCCACCACTAGCCAAGACCTTTAGAGTAAAACAAGTACCTGAGAGAAGTTGTGACAGACTATGACCATGCTCATGATAGGTTCACACTTGCAATGATGGGTGAGCATATCACACTGTTGGTAGGTAGTTTGGGTGAGAAGAAAGAAATAGGAAAATGCTAGGATGTCTGGATCAGAGAATTTAGGGTTGATTCCCTAAGGCAGCCTTTTTCTTTTTGAAATTGGTAACATGTTTCATATATGTAAGAACAACAACACAGAGATTATGCTGGTCCCCAGTGTGTATCCGTCGGAATAGCAAAATAAGTTCCCCTGGACAAAAACTTACAGGGATTCTATGATCACTAACAGAACTTTCTTTCTACCAAAAAGAAAAAAAAAGCAATATACAATTCATCTTTATCTTCTGTATGGAGTTACCTGTACTCTCGGAACATCTGGAATTTCTTTCCTTTCAAACTGTCCATCAAATGAATTCTGGGATTTTTCTCCACCACTTCTTCTGTTGACAGGCTAACACCACCTAAAATAGCCCTTCTTGATAAAGTAAAAGTTCCATTAATAAGGAGGGGACAACCCTGTATACAAGGTCTACAATCATAGAGAATTTTGGATAAAAATATAAGCTAGTCATCTATACTAAATTAATGATAGGAGGCGCTCCAACGATGTGCAGGAAACAACAAGGTCTCACCAAGGAAGCTTCCTCATAGTTAGGATAGGAAGTGTGAAACCGAGTGCTCCTGTCGAAGTGATCAAATAGCTAATCTATGAAAGGTCTAAGAAGAAGACTGTTGGTTTTGTGATAGCACAAAACAATAGGAAGCTTTCTTAATAGGTCAAGAAGAAGTTCAAACAAATCCCTAACCAAACTAGCTTTCAAAGCAGATCGAAGGGTAGAATTAGTTATGTTAGAATAGGAATAGGAGTTAGAACACGAATAGGATTGTACGTGGTATTATTACATGGAAAAGGATTGTAATGTAGTGTCTATAATAGGGCTCGATGTAATAGTGTCTCTTAATAATATTTTGCCGTGCTTTCACACATTCCATGATAAAGAAATGAGCCTTGGGCCTAACTCAACCCCAAAACCTAGCTCACTAGGGAAGGATTTCCCAAGACCATATAAGGAGACTTAAGTTCCCATTATGCCACCGATGTGGGACACCAACATCCTCTGCACGCCCAGGATTGGACATCTAGAGCTTGGACAATATAAACAGGGGGCTCAACATCGGGAACAATGAATTGGCATTGGCCTGGCTTTATACCATGATAAAGAACTTAACCTTCGGCCTAACTCAATCTCAAAAGCTAGCCATGAGGGGAGGAAACACCATATAAGGAGACCAAGTTCCCTTTATCCCACTGATGTGGGACTGGGACAAGATTAATTTAGATAAAGTAAAACTGAGAATTGTATATCATACATCCTCTTAATAACTAGATTATTCATGAAAGACAAGAATCAATCTTCATTTATCTATCTGCTGAGAGTATGTGAATGTGCATGTAGGAATCTGTCTTTCTTGGATGATGATTAATTAGCCAAGATATGTGTTGATAAATAATAATTAGTTAAGTTGAGGGGAAGCTATTGAGAATTGCAGTAAATTGTCTACTCTTTCTGAGTCAATATTTATTGATAAATCTTTTCAATATCCTCAACTGAATTGAACTAGTTACGTGTTGTGTTATTTATTATCAAGGTTGTATTTGAGAAGTATCTTTTATTGCTTTGGTATCAGCTTGCACAAAAAAAGATCTATTATCTGTTCACTCCATTCTCTTTTATGTTTAGTGTTTACACAGACCAAAGCTTCTGCTTCTTAGGATTAATGTTGAAAAATATAAGATCAACTAATTTAATATATGAATTTGTAGTTTCCTGACAAATGCACAGAAGACAAGTATGAAGAAGGGCCCTTTTTTATCGTTCAAATTATACAACACAAAAACATGCTTTGGACTGCCTTTGTGACACCATATTAAATCTTAGAGAGCAGTAAATTACCTTGAATGCCCAACTTGTCAAATTCTATCATGTCCATAGCCTTGGTGTTGACATTTTCATTTTTTCAGGGAGAGGTTGATGACACCGCAATGGATGTGAACTTCTCTGGTAATTTAAGCTTTGATAAGATCATGGATCGCTATCTACCTGGATTCCTTCAGCTGATGCCTCTTAAATTGGTCATTTAAATGGAGATACAAAGATTTCTAGGTCATTATTGAGACCGTAAGATTTCTAGACACATCTTTTCATTGAAGATAGAAGTAGCTCAATACAGAGGATCAAGAGTTGTATTTTGTCTTTGCATTTTTGGTGCAAAGAAAATTATGTAGATGAAGCCGAAACTTCATTTGAAATTCTTAGAATCCTTGTATAATGAACAAAGGTGTTTTTTGATCACTTTTTGAACTGTAAATAGGTCTGCCAGCACAGTCTTTGTGCAGATGAATATACTGTTACCTTTCTGAAAATAGGGGATTTCTAGACACATCTTTCTTAATGGTGGTGTCTTAAGTCTTTAGATAGACAATTCTGTATTTACTTTCTGAATGGTAATAGTTTGTATTCCTAGCACATCCAGTATCTAGATTCTGCTGAGACCTTCATATAAAAATCTCTCTCGCACCCAAGGGTGTGATCTAGTGGTCAATGAAGTGGGTTGAGCACCATGAAGTCTCAGGTTCAATTTCCCATAGAGACAAACACACTAGATGGTTTCTTCCCTTCTATTCTAGCCTGTTGGATAGAGTTACCTGATATTTTTTGCTGATGAGAGGTGGCGGGTATCTCGTGGAATTAGTCATGGTGCGCACAAGCTGGCCCAGACACCACAGTTAATAAAAAAAATTCTCCTGTCGTGCACCCGCAACCTTCAAGGAGTCCTCTCCTAGCCTCTTTTAGTTTCTTGTCATTGAACCAAGGCTTAGTCTTTGCTCTATAAAGAAAATGATCAGCACCAATGACATTTTACAAGATGAGAATACTCTAGAGAACCACAAGTCAAGTTTGGTGTATTATGTGCAAGAACAATTATGTCTTTTCTCCATTGCTTGTTTTCAAAAGAATTGTGAGGAAGATGATTTGGGCTGTTTGGTGTATCTTTTGTGATTTCACATTCAATGTGTGAATTTTTAGATGTTAATTGGGTCTATTGCAGAGGGGAAAGTTGTCTAGCAAGGCATTTCACTGCCTATTATGTGGTTGGGTAGCTAGCATTTTTGATTGGTTTCTCAGACTACATCATGGTTACCAAGATTGGTTTCCGGGATAATAGCTTCTTTGTGGTTGGATTTTAGTGTCCCAAAAATGCAATACGCCATTTTCGTGTTTTATCCCTTGCAATCTTCACACGAAAGCTGAGGATCCCAGCTCTGTTTATCTGATGTTAACATTTTTCAGTGATGAGGATATCTAGTTTTCTGTACAAGCTATCTAATTAATAAACTTTCTTTTCTTGGGAAAGAGTAGGTAATTTCTCCCTATCTGATGCTTTTATGTTTTTAAGGAGGTTTTATTCCCAGTAGTTCAATAAAATTTTATCATGATATTGGCTGATGGACCAATTTTCTGTTTGCAGACGGTTTGATATCAAATGGACTGTGCCCAAAGCTGAAGGACCACTTACAGATGGTCGTGGAGATATCATAATTTCGCATGATCAGATAACTGTTAATTCTTCATCAGTTGCTTTTGATTTGTATTCAAAAGTTCTGACCTCCTATCACGATGATTACTTGTTAAACCTAAGAGATTATCATATGAACGCTCCCCTATTGTGTATTTTCTGTCTTCTCGCTTATCTTCCTTTATTTGTTTATGTTAATTATTTTATTTAAGTGTTTTAATGTTCATTTATTTTTTATCACTTAGTTTAATTAATGATTAATAAAATCGGACCTTATTTGACAATTTGTAATCCCCACATACAATATGAGATATGGCCGAGACCCACCTTTTGTGGACCTCGAAGGGTGCTTAACACTTCCCTTCGAGGTAATCTGAACCCTTACCCGATCTCTGCTTCATTGACCTTAATTAGGTTAGAATTAGTTAGGTTAGATAGGTAGCTTAACGTGCCTTTAATTCGTTAGGTGACGGCTCTTCTTTTAAAATAAACCCAAAAGAGTGGTCAGGTCATTGCACTCAACCCGTTTTGCGAAAAATGGGGCGCGACATAATGATGACTCTACTGGGGAGAACTTAGGTTTTACCATTACGTGTTTCATGCTTTATGTGGGGATTATCTATTTTTACCTTATTTATTTGTTTCCTTGTTTGTTTTGTTAATACCATGTTTAGCTTTTATTTGCTTTCCTTATTTATTTATATGTTTATTTACTTTCCTTTCCTTTTATTTGTTTTATTTCATGTTAATCCTCTTCCCTTTTCCCTATTTGCTTATCTGCATGCTTTCGTTAAGTATTTGATTTTCCTGCCTTACTTGTCAAACCCTTCATTTATTTGCTTATTATTCGGTATTTATTTATTTATTTACTATTTTCCTTAAGTTGTCTATGTGTTACCGCTTTCTACTTAAATGCTAAATGTTACTGCTTTGATAAACTGTCATTCCGTTCATACTTCCCTCAATTGAGATCCTCTTTTATCTTTTTTTCTCGTGATGTTGTGTCTCTGCACATCTCACAAAAGTTCTCTTCAAACACCCTATATTAGAGAGTTAGCATATGCGTGGCAGATGCGGATAGTTCTACTACCGTGAAACCACGAGCTTTATCGCATATAGTACCTTCAGTCCGTGTCTAGCCAATTCTTAGAAACTTAAGGTAGAGCTATCCACCCTTGATTAAGTCATGCATTCATAAAACCTAGGCCGGTTGACCCTTGGTGTCAACTCACATTATTAGTAGCCACCCTATTGTCTAAAAGGCCCCAACACCCTTTAGACAGATTGCATATTATGTGTCCATGTGATCATAATAATTAATTTAAGCCAAGTTACGCCAAAATAGAGTTTAGAATTTGTTTGTTGTTTTGTTTGTAGAGTCATGGCCTTTCCTGATTTCCCCAACATGCAAATAGTGGTTGGAGTAAGTCGTATTCTAAAAGTTTGGTGGAAAGATATTGAGATAAATCGAGAATTAGAAGCGCGTGAATTATTGGGTGACCTCACTTCCCTCATTTCTGTCGAATCTGATCGTCACTTGATTAAGGCCATGTTGAAATTTTGGGATCCCACAAGACTGGTCTCCAAATTTTGAGATTTTGAACTAACACCAACAATTGAGGAAGTCGGTGGGTTTCTTGACCTTCCTCATGGAGAGTGTGAGATGATTGTACCCCACAAGCAGTCACCGAGGTCTTTTCTGAAAAAGTTGGGAATGCATCACAATCCAGACTTACGTTGCCTAAAGGAGGGATGGATTTCTATAGAGTTCCTATATTCACGTTTTAGAGATGAAGAGGGCCACAAAAACTTTAACAGAGATTTTGCTTGTTCCGCGGAAAAGTGGGAAAGATATCGTCTCAACACCTTTGCTATTGCGCTGCTGGGCTCATTAGTTTTCCCTATGGAGAGAGGAAAAATCCACACCAGCTTGAGTTATGTGGTCCGCATGTTAGCTCGAGGAAGACTAAATCCTAAAAAGACTATAGTGCCTATGATATTAGCAGAAATGATAAGAGCATTGTCCGCATACGTCAAGGGTAAAAGATATTTCGAAGGGTGCAATCTCCTACTACAGTTGTGGGCCGTGGAACACTTTTGCAAAAGGTCCAACTTGGTAGACATTCTAAGGGGTGCAGGGAACAAAATTTCAAATCACCCCAAAAGGATGAAATTTTTTAGTGCTCCTATAGGAGTGGAAGACTAGTTTACGTATTTGAGAGAGCGTTCTGGTTATCAAATGTAATGGAAGTATTATTGGTTGAAGCCTCATCGTACCATAGTTAGAGACCATGAGCTTTACTTCATTGAGCTTATTGGTCTGAATGGCGTTCAACCATATGCTCCGCTCCGAGTCCTCCGTCAATTCAGAAAAATTCAAATGATACCCTTACGATCTCATATGGGCCACTATGTGTATAACTTTAGGCCAGAAGTCCCACAAGTCGACACCATACTACGAAGACGGAAAAGGGTAATAACCCTTGATACTCAAGAACGACGACCTTTCTGTACGCCTGAGTAATACGCGTGGATTCTAAAAGACGCTGAGCATAGGGACTTGAGCGAAGGGGGTCTTCCCTGTTTTTGTGATGAAAGAGAGAGGAGATAGGCACGCAATCTTCTAAACAATGATTATGACATCACTCTGGAGATGAAAGAGTAGATTGTGCCCAACATTGGAGACCAGCATCGTTGATTTGTTCTCTTTTTAGGCTTATTTCCCCCATGTTACCCTGTCCCTTATTTTCAGTTTTTGCTCTTTCTTAATTATGATGTAATAAGGTTGAAGTTTATTCAATAAATGAAGTTTGCTCTTCTTTATTTTTATCTGACTCTAAACTCCAAATTAGCAAAATATGGCTTATATTAATTATTGTGCATCACTAATTTGTCATCTTAGGACTACCTCTGGCTCAACGAGGTCCTTTGCATTTAGGGCGTTTACTTCAAACAACGTGTTGTTATTATAAAATTGTTCTAACTTTCTAACATTGTTTTCTGTTGATTTTATTTTTTTTCCTATTCCCAAAGGTTGATATGTCTTTGCATTCTAGCCCATACAAGATCAAAAGGAGCTCCTCCTTCTCCTCATCCTCCTCCTCGAAGATTAGTTGATAACAATAGCACAAATGAAAGGGTGGAAATGTATGAGGGAGGACAACTTTCCAATGATTTGGTTCTAAGACTTGAACGCAAGATCATTGAGTTAGAAAAAGAAGTAGCCCACATGCGTGATTTGGCCAAATTATCCCTCTCTCTCGGCACCCCTTTTGGGGAACACACGGATGACCTACCCATATCTAACTAAACCACCCTACCTAATAACCCCTCACCCCATCATATAACTCCACCTATCTCTACTCATCCAAATAATTTCCCACCACCTCACACTCAATGCAACCAGGCTCCACCCATATGCTTTCTCCAAATGCCCAAATTTCAATTCATCATTACCACCAACAAAGCAAACTGAATGATTCTGAATCGACCTTTAACCATAACATACCCACTACACACATCTCGTATACCCATATCCCTGGAAGTCATACCCTTAACCCAATATATGTCGAAATCGCTCCTCTAACCCATGATAACCATGAATCAGAATCTTCCCAAAAGGATATTCTGATAAAAGCCATGTCCGATAGGTTGGATAAGTTGGCTAGTAGAGTGCAGCATGTCGAGGGAAGCCAAAGGTTGGGAGGGCTAAGTTATGAGGACCTTTGCATACACCCCGATGTTGAGCTGCCTGAAGGGTATAAACCTCCAAAATTCAGTTGTTTAATGGCATTGGGGACCCTAAGGCCCACTTACGCATGTATTGTGACAAGTTTGTAGGAGTAGGAAAGGATGAGAAGATTCGAATTAAGTTGTTCATGAGAAGCTTTACTGGGGAAGCCTTGTCGTGGTACATTGAACAAGACCCTCGCAAATGGGTCGAATGGGTGGATATGGCTATAGACTTTATGAACAGGTTTGGATTCAATGTGGAAAACGTGCTGGACTGGTTTTATATCCAAAATTTGAAGAAAAAGTCGAGTTAATCCTTCCGAGATTATGCTATTAGATGGAGGTTTGAAGTTGCCATAGCAAGAACTCCAATGGGAGAGTCTCAGATGAAGGATTGCTTTATTCGTACCCAAGAGCCTCAATATTATGATAGAATGATGCTCGTTGCTAAAAAGAGCTTCTCTGACATTATCAAGTTGGGTGAGAGAATAGAAGAAGGTATAAGAAATGGCACCATCATCAATTTGGAGGCTCTACAAGCTACCAATAAGGCATTGCAATCTGGTGGAATGTCTGAGAATCGAAAGAAGAAAGAAGGTTCTGTGATGATGGCACATGGAATCAAAACTCCCTCAAAATACCAAATGACAACCCCTCCTCCTCAATATCCCACATCTCTGTATCCCACATCTCCATATCCCATACCTCCCTACTACAAAATCCACCTCCATAATATCAACAAGCCAGCTATCCTATCTACAATGCCCAACCTACTTATTTCCAATCTCCACCACCCACTCAACCACCAAACTACAGAAATAGACCCCCATTTGAAAAAATACCCATAATAACCTACACTCCTTTAGCCGAACCCATAGCTCAGCTTTTCGAAAGATTGAAAGAAGCTATCTATGTTACCCCAATCCCTGCTTTGCCCGTAGATGTCCATGCCAAGTAGTATGATCCCAACAAGGTTTGTTCTTATCACTCCGGAATGAAAGGCCACACCACTGAAGCTTGTAGATCTTTGAAAGAAACGATTCAAAAGCTTATTGATACGAAGGCCATCCAGCTTAAGGACCCTGCGCCAAATGTGGCAAACAACCCCCTCCCAAATCACCAAGTGAATATTGATCTGAGGCAAAAAAATATATTTTCTTATCATTAATTGCCTCATATTTATTATTTATATTTGTCCTTTTTTAGCATGGATTTTATGGATTGTGCTAAATAGTGTATTTTATTTGTAGGATTAAATTGGTACAAAGTTGAAGAAATTTGGAGCTAAAATGAATTAATTATGAAAGATTGAAGAAGGAAAATCAAGCAGGCAGCTTAATGGATTAAATTGAATATTATATTAATATTTATATATATGGAAAGGTTGTGGCGGCAATGTCACGTAGGAATCCAATTCCTTTTGGTTTTGGATTCCTACCTTGTTTTGGACTCAATTATTTTATTCAGGGTTTTCTACATCTATAAATAGTCCATAGAAATAATTATTTGGGGGAAGCTACTTTTTGGTGATCAAGAGCAAGGGATTACAATTCATCTTTGGGTTCAATTCTCTATTTTTTTCTTTAGGTTTGAATTTTATGAAATTTATTATTTTTGAGTTTATGAATATTATGTGTGGCTAAACGCCCTTGTTCTGGGGCTGTAGCTACGGGTTATTGTTGAACATCGAATTGCTTTGAATTGATTATTGGTTATCATATACATTACTTTTACATTCTTGTTTTAGTATTTCATGCTAGGCCACCATAGAAATAAATCTATTGTCTATTCTTGGACTCGAGAGATGAAGAGGTAGATAGACCAGAGAATGTAAAGAGCTTGTTCTAACTTTGATTAGATTCGTGTTTAGGAGTGACGCCCGGACGAACACCTAGCTTGGTTACGAAACAGGATGAAATATAAATGCTCGCCAATTAGGACTGCCTATCCCCGCTCAACGATGTAGTTAGACAGCTAGTTGGAGTAGGCGATTAGAGGTCGAGAGATCATGATCATAATATTAACCCTGTAAATCAGTAATGTGATAACTAAAATTGATTCTTTGCATGAGATGTGATACATGAAACCCAAAGCATGCTGCAGCCCTGGAATTGTCCCTTAATTGATTAAAACACCAAAATTATAGTTATCCTTGTCAGTTAGTTTATTATTTAAATTGTTCGTAGTAGTAGTATTCAAAACCATATCGTTAATACTTTCTTTAAGTTGTAGATTTAATTGAATTGATATACATTGATCATAAGTCCCTTGGGTACGACAACCCGGTTCTAAAAGAGCCATTTATTACTTCTGCGACCACGTACACTTGCGTGTGCATTTGGGAGCAACAAGTTTTTGGCGCCGCTGCCGGGGACTTAGAAGTTAATTTATATTTAATTCTTTTGAGTCTACTAGTGATTATTCGAAGTGCTAACAACTTGATCTTAGCCGTTCTGTATTGCAGGCAATTAGGATCTGAAGTCTGGCTCGCAAAGGTGATCTTGTTGAACCAGACGACGAACCTGAACGAGCCCTTAGACAACGAAGAAAGATGGCGAATCTTGGAAGACAACGAGAATTAGGATTAGATCTCCCCGAAAACTGGGAGGAGAACCCGGTTGACGATCGTGGAGAACACGCGGAAAGAGAACACATGGAGATACCTGCAGGGATAGCTCCGAGGCCAGTTCGTGATGTGGCAGTCCCACTCACCACTAGTATGACCTCGAGCATACGAAAACCACCGCCGGGTGGAAGATTTGACTTGAAACAATCCATGGTGCATCTCCTCCATACTAATGGGCAATTCACTGGCCTACCCCATGAAGATCCCCAAGTGCACCTCAGAGGTTTTCTAGAGATAACCAGCACTTATATTCCACATGGGGTATCAACTGATTATGTGCGATTGACCTTGTTCCCATTTTCACTTTTGGGAGAAGCGAGGCGATGGTTAGACTCTGAGCCTCCCAACTCTATCACCACATGGGATCAGTTAGTAAAGAAGTTCCTTAATCGATTCTTCCCCTCAGGCAGAACCACAAAACTGAGAGGTGAAATATTGAGTTTCAAGCAGAGAAGCGGAGAGAACATGTACCAAGCCTGGGATAGATTTAAACAATTGTTGCTTGCGTGTCCACATCACTATCAGGCAAATGAGGTATTAGCTCATACCTTTATTGAATGCCTTGAATATAATTCTAGGGTACTATTGAATACTGCAGCAGGTGGGCAAGCTCTTGAGAAGACCTATGATGAGTTAGTGGAGCTCTTGGACAAAATGTCTGAAAGCAACCCAGATTGGAATGGTGATACGCAAAGGAGCACAACATCAAAGGCTGCAGGTGTTTTGGAAGTGGATCAATTAACTGCACTGAATGCAAAATTGGATGCGCTAGCAACTAACTTCACCACTCAGCTCAAGAAGTTATCAGTCGGGCAGCAACAAGCACATGTAAATGTTGTACACCAACCGCAAGGATGGTGTGAAGTTTGCGGAAGTGGAGACCATGTGTCTGATTTTTGCGGTGAAAACCCAGACTCTGTGAACTATCTAGGGAATGCCCAAAGAGGTGGAGGTACGCAGAATTATGGTAACACGTATAACTCAAGTTGGAGGAACCACCCCAACTTCTCATGGGGTGGAAATCAGAATCAACACCAAAATCAGGCTCAAGGGCAGAACCAATACAGATCACAAGGTAATGGACAACAATTTCAACAGCCAAGTAATCAAGGTGCGAAGCAAGGGGGCATGACTAATGAGGAGCTGTTCCAAAAGCTAAGTACAGAAAACAACAAGTTGGGAGAAGAGTTGAGAAGCACCCAATTAGCACAGAAAAATCTGGAAAGACAGTTTGCACAATTGGCTAATGCAGTCAATATGCGTCCTCCTGGAGGTCTTCCGGGTGACACGGATCCTAACCCAAGGCAACTGAATGCGGTGAGTACAAGGAGTGGATTACAACTGGAGGAACTAGCTCCAAAGAAGAGAAGTTCTGAGGCGGTGAGAGAAGAAAAGAAACCCGAAGAAGTGGTTCAAGAAGCGAATGTTGAGAGGATTGTTCCTCAAATAAAACCACCCCCTCCGTTTCCTCAAAAGTTCAAAAAGCAGAACGAGGACGAATGCTTTGGTAAGTTTCTGTCTCTCCTTAAACAAGTTCACATTAATCTCCCTTTGGTTGATATTTTGCAGGGAATTCCTAAGTACGCCAAGTATGTGAAGGATATAATGGCGAATAAGAAGAGATTGACTGAGTATGAAACAGTGGCACTCACGGAGGAGTGCAGTTCGAGAATTCAGAATAGACTACCCAAAAAGTTGAAAGATCCGGGCAGCTTCACAGTCCAAATCACCATTGGCCAAAGTGTTCATGCCCGCGGTTTGTGTGATTTGGGTGCTAGTATAAACCTCATGCCGGCATCTTTATACAATAAACTTGGGTTGGGTAGTCCAAAACCAACCACAATCATTCTCCAATTGGCCGATAGGTCGGTGGCAAGGCCGGAAGGAGTAGTAGAAGATGTCTTGGTGCAAGTTGGGTCACTGATCTTTCCTGTGGACTTTGTTGTCCTAAATTTTGAGCCCGATCCGGAAGTTCCATTTATTTTGGGACGACCATTCTTAGCTACAGGGCGAGCATTGATTGATGTAGCGGCTGGGCAGTTGACTATGAGAGCTCATGATAAGGTGGAGGTGTTTGATGTCTATCGCGCCTTGAAGTTGCCATCTGTCTATGAAGAGTTGTCTGCCATTACAGTAGTAGACCTTGCTGTAGAATTGCATTGCATAACTCCCAAGGATCCCTTGGAAAGAGTTTTGGTGGGGCATGACATAGATGGAGATGCAGAAGCGCAAGAACTGGCCACTTGTCTTAATGTAGCACTAGTTGGTTCACAAAAAGGTATAGTCGAACCATTAGATCGAGTGTTGGGTCTTCCTCCCAAACCCTCAATAGAAGAAGCACCAAAGCTGGAGTTAAAATCGCTTCCGTCACACTTGAGGTATGCATATCTTGGCTCCAATGAAACTTTACCTGTTATACTTTCTGCGCATTTGTCTGCAGCACAGGTTGATGCGGCTTTGGAGATACTGAAGAAAAGGAAGAAAGCAATAGGCTGGCAAATGTCGGATATTCATGGAATTAGTCCGGCCTTGTGCATGCACCGAATTTACATGGAGGACGACCATAAACCGAGTGCGCAACACCAACGCCGGCTGAATCCTTTGATGAAGGAGGTCGTGAAGAAATAAGTGATCAAGTGGTTAGATGCAGGAATTGTGTATCCTATCTCTGAAAGCAAATGGGTAAGTCCTGTGCAATGTGTACCTAAGAAAGGAGGTATGACAGTAGTGAAGAATGACAAGAATGAGTTGATCCCAACAAGAACTGTCACCGGATGGAGAATTTGCATGGATTACCGGAAATTAAATGATGCCACAAGAAAGGACCACTACCCTGTCCCTTTTATTGATCAAATGCTTGACCGTTTAGCAGGACAGGAGTATTATTGCTTCTTGGATGGGTATTCTGGATATAATCAGATTTTGATCGCACCTGAGGATCAAAAGAAGACTACATTCACATGTCCCTATGGCACGTATGCGTTCAAACGCATGCCATTTGGGCTTTGCAATGCTCCTGCCACATTCCAGAGGTGCATGATGGCCATTTTCCATGATATGGTAGAGGACTTTGTGGAAGTATTCATGGATGACTTCTCCGTTTTTGGGAATTCTTTTGAGGTATGTCTTCGAAACCTTGATAAAGTACTTGCGCGCTGTGAAGACACTAACCTTGTACTTAATTGGGAAAAGTGTCACTTCTTGGTCCGAGAAGGTATAGTTTTGGGTCATAAAGTGTCTAAACAGGGACTCGAGGTAGATAAAGCAAAGGTGGAAGTTATTGAAAAATTACCCCCTCCTATTTCTGTCAAAGGGGTAAGAAGTTTCTTAGGACATGCAGGTTTTTACCGGAGATTCATCAAGGACTTTTCCAAGATTGCTAGACCTATGTGCAGTCTTTTGGAAAAGGAGGTGAAATTCGATTTCAATGCGATGTGCTTAGAAGCTTTTGAGATGCTGAAGTGGAATTTAATTGAAGCTCCTATCTTGGTTGCTCCTAACTGGGGGTAGCCATTTGAACTTATGTGTGATGCAATCGATGTAGCAGTGGGTGCAGTATTGGGACAGAGACAAGGCAAAGTGTTCCATTCAATATATTATGCGAGCAAGACCCTTGATACTGCTCAAGCTAATTACACAGTGACTGAGAAGGAGATGCTTGCTTTAGTGTTCTCTTTCGACAAGTTCAGATCATATTTGGTAGGTACTTAAGTTATTGTTTATACTGACCATGCAGCTATTAGGTACCTATTCAATAAGAAGGATGCTAAGCCAAGAATAATTCGGTGGATATTGCTTCTCCAAGAGTTCGATCTTGAGATCAAAGATCGGAAGGGTACTGAAAATCAGATCGCTGATCATCTGTCAAGGTTAGAAGATTTCTCTCATGTGCATGAAGGGGAACAAATATGCGAAGAGTTTCCGGATGAGCAGTTGATGGCTTTGGATATCTCCCAAGTACCTTGGTATGCGGATATTGTGAATTTCTTGGAGAGTGGAGTGTTTCCACCTGGCGCAACAACCCAACAAAGAAAGAAGCTGATGCATGATGCTAAATTCTATATATGGGACGAGCCATTCTTGTTCAAACAAGGAGTGGACGAAGTGGTGAGGCGATGCATTCCGGAGAATGAGGTCAAGCAAGTGCTCCAGAGTTGTCATGCAAGTCCATATGGAGGACACCATGGAGGAGAACGCACGGCTCACAAGGTATTGCAATCTGGCTTCTTTTGGCCCTCTCTTTTTAAAGATTCTATGGCTTATGTGAAGGGGTGCGATAATTGCCAAAGGTTGGGAACGATATCAAGAAGACATGAAATGCCCTTAAATAATATTCTTGAGGTGGAAATCTTTGATGTGTGGGGTATTGACTTCATGGGTCCCTTCCCACCATCTAGTGGAAACCAATATATTCTTGTAGCTGTAGATTATGTGTCTAAATGGGTTGAGGCTGTCGCTCTTCCCACGAATGACTCAAGAGTGGTGATTAAATTCATCAAGAAGCACATTTTCACTCGTTTTGGTACTCCAAGGGCAATCATAAGTGATGGAGGTAAGCACTTCATTAGCCATCTTGTGAAGAATCTTCTGGCTAAGTATGGTATACGGCATAAAGTAGCTACAGCTTATCACCCTCAAACTAGTGGTCAAGTGGAAGTTTCGAATCGTGAGGTCAAGCAAATACTGCAGAAAACAGTGAATGCACAGCACAAAGATTGGTCTGAGAAGCTTGATGATGCATTATGGGCATATCGGACTGCATACAAAACACCTATAGGGACTTCTCCCTATCACTTGGTGTTCGGTAAAGCATGTCATCTTCCGGCGGAGCTAGAGCACCAAGCATATTGGGCTATAAAAAAGTTGAATCTTGATCCTGAGCTAGCCGGTAGAAAGAGAATTGGTCAATTGCATGAACTTGAAGAGTTTAGGCTCCATGCTTATGAGAATGCAAAAATTTACAAAGAGAAGACCAAGAGATGGCATGATAAGCACATAATCCCTCGCACTTTTGCTCCGGGGCAAAAGGTATTACTTTTTAACTCTAAACTTCGGTTGTTCCCCGGAAAACTAAGATCTAAATGGAGTGGACCCTTTGAAGTGGTGAGGATGACTCAACATGGCGCGGTAGAGCTTAGAGAAAAAACTGGCCCTTCGTTCTTGGTGAATGGGCAAAGGGTCAAACATTATTTTGGAGAGGATACGGATCGAGATCGTGAAGCTCTTGAGCTAAATGATGAATGATCCAAGTTGTGTCGTGCCGTGACGTTAAATTAGGCGCTTATTGGGAGGCAACCCAATTGGTAGTGTAGCTTCTTATTTTTTTTATAGTGTCATTTTTTTTTCTTCTTTTCTTTTGGTCTTGTTTTTGCAGATTAGGGGAAGTCTGAGTACCCAAAAATTTGGAGCTAAGGAGCATGTTTGAGCATCCTTGATGAAAATGAAGAGAACATGCTACTAGCTAGGCCTAGAGGCCTCAGGGAGTTTTCCTAACCCTTGTTTTAAATTTTATTTGATGCTTTGGGGACATAGCATCTTTTTAAGTGTGGGGTGGAGGAATGAATTCCTAGTTTTTACTGCTTTATCGAGTCTTTTTGTATTTTTAGGTGGGTTCCTCGGCTTTTGTTTTCGGTACTTTTCCTGAGGATAGTCCCTTTGAACCGATAGGGAGTAAATTTTTATTTATTTTTTATTTTTTAGAGAAAAGAAAATACCCTTTTGAGTTGTGTGATACTTGCTATTTAGGCCTAATTTTAAGTAGTACGTTCTTGTGAATGCTTGATTGCTAATGAAATTGCAGACTCTTTGACACTTAGGCTCATGGTTATGACTTTGTAAATAACTAATTTTATTTTGTAGTTTGTTATGATTCTGTCTCTCTTAGAAGTGGAATTGATCCATCTTGATTGATACTTGTGCCATGTGTGGTGAGAATTTGTTTATTCCATGTTTTGCATCTTAGTCTAGAACTTGCCCTTGCATGTTATTGAAGCGAAATAAAAAGTGTTGCTCAGTTTAGGAGATGATAATAGACTTTCTTTGATTTGTCTTGTAAATTTTAGCCTTTTCAGATATTATATCACTAGTTCGCCCTTTTAAGCCTGTAGCCTTTTGTTGGTAGCCATATTTTGCCCTTAACTATTTTGTTGAATCCCTAGTTTTTGCACCTTGCTTCCTTGAGCACTGTAGCATAGACTGATTATAATTGTTATATCTGGAAAAAGAAAAGGGGTGGTTGAATGAAAAAGAAATCAATGATGGCTACAAAGTGGTGAAAAAAGCCCTCTTCGAAAGAATGTGACATGAAAAAAAAAAAATTCTTCGAAAAAAATAAAAATAAATTATTATTGTGAAAGAAAAAAAAATGATTGAAGCATTCTTGAGATGATGAGAATTACTTGTGAAATAATTGTTGAAGAGAGGGCTGAAAATAAAGAGAAGAAAATAATGGGTGATGAAGTCTAAAAATACAAAGTGCTTAGAGAAGTGTGAGTCACTATTATATAATTTTCCTACCTGTCCCTTAGCCTACATTACAACCCGTTAAAGTCCTATTTGATTCTATTCAAGCATGCTTAATTAGCGGAGATGTACATAATGGGCAAGCCTATGGTTCTTTGTGCATACATGTGAATTTTATTTGTGAGTGTGAGAGTTGTTCTTTGACGCTAAGTTCTTAATTTATATTCAATCTTTTGAATTGAGTATGTGGACTATTTCTTCTTGTGAGGGCACTTGTTTCATGATAGATAGGTGATGTTATTAACTTTCTTTGATGAGAGTAGGTGAGCAAGCTTAAATTTGATGAGTTCAGAGTCTTTCCTTGAGGTTAGGAGGTTAGAGGTTTCTTGTTTATTTGGATGTCTTGCATAATGAGCGGGAATTGTACTTGATGTTTTCAAATTTCAATATGGCCTAATTGGTTGTATCAACCAAAGTGATGGCTTCTTAGTATGATTTTTGAGATGAGCTTTAATGTTTGCTCGAGGACGAGCAAAAGTTTAAGTGTGGGGTGTTGATCTGAGGCAAAAAAATATATTTTCTTATCATTAATTGCCTCATATTTATTATTTATATTTGTCCTTTTTTAGCATGGATTTTCTGGATTGTGCTAAATAGTGTATTTTATTTGTAGGATTAAATTGGTACAAAGTTGAAGAAATTTAGAGCTAAAATGAATTAATTATGAAAGATTGAAGAAGGAAAATCAAGCAGGCATCTTAATGGATTAAATTGAATATTATATTAATATTTATATATATGGAAAGGTTGTGGCGGCAATGTCACGTAGGAATCCAATTCCTTTTGGTTTTGGATTCCTACCTTGTTTTGGACTCAATTATTTTATTCAGGGTTTTCTACATCTATAAATAGTCCATAGAAATAATTATTTGGGGGAAGCTACTTTTTGGTGATCAAGAGCAAGGGATTACAATTCATCTTTGGGTTCAATTCTCTATTTTTTTCTTTAGGTTTGAATTTTATGAAATTTATTATTTTTGAGTTTATGAATATTATGTGTGGCTAAACGCCCTTGTTCTGGGGCTGTAGCTACGGGTTATTGTTGAACATCGAATTGCTTTGAATTGATTATTGGTTATCATATACATTACTTTTACATTCTTGTTTTAGTATTTCATGCTAGGCCACCATAGAAATAAATCTATTGTCTATTCTTGGACTCGAGAGATGAAGAGGTAGATAGACCAGAGAATGTAAAGAGCTTGTTCTAACTTTGATTAGATTCGTGTTTAGGAGTGACGCCCGGACGAACACCTAGCTTGGTTACGAAACAGGATGAAATATAAATGCTCGCCAATTAGGACTGCCTATCCCCGCTCAACGATGTAGTTAGACAGCTAGTTGGAGTAGGCGATTAGAGGTAGAGAGATCATGATCATAATATTAACCCTGTAAATCAGTAATGTGATAACTAAAATTGATTCTTTGCATGAGATGTGATACATGAAACCCAAAGCATGTTGCATCCCTGGAATTGTCCCTTAATTGAGTAAAACACCAAAATTATAGTTATCCTTGTCAGTTAGTTTATTATTTAAATTGTTCGTAGTAGTATTATTCAAAACCATATCGTTAATACTTTCTTTAAGTTGTAGATTTAATTGAATTGATATACATTGATCATAAGTCCCTTGGGTACGACAACCCGGTTCTAAAAGAGCCATTTATTACTTCTGCGACCACGTACACTTGCGTGTGCATTTGGGAGCAACAGTATCGAAAAGGTTGTAGTGGGAAAAGGCTGGAAAGACAAAAATTAATTTTTAATTCTCTTTTTTCATCCACAAATGCTTCATTTCTCCATCACAAACACTATAATTCATGGATATTCCACTACAAAAGATTCTACTCTTTCAAGGCAACATACTGAAATAGTAAACTCTTTCATAGTGGAATAACTATAAATTATAGTGTTTCCCAAATAGAAATGAAACTAAAGAAGGAAAACTAGAAGCTAATTTTATTTCCTTCCATATTTTCTTCATTATAACATTTTTAATACCACTACAAATAGTTACCTCAACAAAGAGGCTACGCAAATCAAGCAGTGTGTACCCTATAATAGGGATCATGAACTTGATTCTCACGGTGGCATGGAGCTTTCAAAGTATCCATAAATATTTGAGGATATGCCACAACATTCTCATATATAGTCAAAGTGGCACGCCTCGAGCCTATACCCTGGACGTGGCCGGCACTCAAGAATCATTCCTGGTCCTCAAGTGAACCCTTGGCCTGGCTGACTACTTAGCGGAAGACTTACTTAAGCAAAACTGGGGACTCCAAGTGTATAATTAAACTTAAAAGTCTCGATTTAAAACTTAACTCAAATGAACATATGGAAATACTTAATAAAATATAAGTAACTGTCTCAAGATCTCAAAACACCTCAACAAGGAAAACAATGAGAGACTCCTCTACTCAAATTATCTATGAAGCCTCTAACATTAAGATAGGTGTCAGGACAAGACCCACGACACCTCAATCAACTAATAACAGAAATAAAAGCGGGGCCCTCCGAAATCCAAGGAGGCTCACCAAAGCTAACTGGGAGTGCTAAGTGGTCTCAACGAAGTGCCTACTGATAACCCTGAACACTTGTATCTGCATCATAATAAGATCCAGGACGAATGACATCAGTACATGGAGTGTACGAGTATGTAATATAGCTAAATAAATAGATAACTGAACTGAATGACTGCAATAGATATAACATAAACTCAATTGAATGTAAAGAATTAAAGGAATGAAATCATTTAACTTTACAAAATACTTACTAATCTCTGAAACTCAACGTAATAAGTGATATATAAAAACATACTTTAACTCTATGGGAGATTCTCTAACCAACTACCATCACTATGAGCTACATGATGGTACAACATCTCGCCCACACTACCAGAACTGTCTTATATCGTGCTGGGATACAGAACACCTAAACTAAGTGGATCCACTAAGCTCTACCCGAAGGCATAAGGAAATCATCTAAAAAATATGAATCTTTCACCCATGTTGGAAAGACATGGTGTATGGAGGTTGTGAGCTGTTTGAACTCTTCCCTATATCGGTGCTCAATACTACTCCCAAAATTATTGCTCATGCTCAATGTTTAAAAACATTCTCTTTTCTCAATTTGAGGTAATTACTCAAAAGATCCTCTTAAAAGAGGTAATACTCTGAAGTATCTCAGTACTCATAAACTCATTTAGAAATCAAAGTTTCTCTTTTCTCAATTTAAAACTGTTATCTTTACAAATTACTTAGCTCCCTATGCCTTTCTTGAAACTCATCTTTTACTCTCCTCAGAATCAATTTTAAAGACAGAGTATTTGTTCTAAAAAGATTCTCAAACTCCCCTTTTACTTTCTCAAAACTCAATTTAAACAATTAGGTTCTGTTTAAAGGATTCTCAATAAAGACTCAATGAATTACTTCGGAATAAGGTTCATGCTGAAAAATGGACATGAACAATCAATTCAACAATCTCAATGTACAACATACAACAACTCAATAATTAGGAATAGAAACTTAAGATCAGAAATTCAAGAACTCAAGACTCAGCATCAAACTCCTCTCAAGAATACTCCAAACTAAGGGTATAACCCTAGATTACTCTTTTACTGATAGAAAGTAGATGTAGGGCATGAGGACGAACTCAATCCATCACTATGATAACCTTACATACCTAGAAGAACGAAGTGCTTTGGCAAAATTGAAAAAACTTGAAGAACGCTTGAACCCTAGCTTTCTCCTCTTGGAACTTTGCTCTAATGTCTTGAAGTGTTAATGAATGTAAAAGAATTGATTAACACTTTCTAAGCCCTTAATTTGGTGTGAAACGACATGGTTTAGGCTTAGAATAGGGTTAAAATGACGTAGTTAAGGGTACCAAACACTTTGAGAAAAGACCACATTGACCCTAACTTAAAAACTTACGAGGTGCCTTACTGGAAAGGCTTCACGAGCCATCTAAGGCTTCACTGGCCGTATAGGCGGTCGTGAAGCATCGCCTGCCTGACATTGATTCACTAAAACGGGCATAACTCTTTACTCTAAACTTCAAATGAGGCAAACTTGGTGGCGTTGGAAAGATGACTCAAAGAACTTTAATTTGATAGTTCATGGGCCACCTAATTCATTTTGTGCTGAGAGATATGATCGTTTGAAATTGACCCAAAATTTTAAGTCTCATAAACCCCCTTCACGGACAACTTCACGGTTGTGTGGGACTTCACGGGCCGTCTAGACGTCCGTGGGAGGGACACCGACCTGGGGGGAACTCCCCATGAGCACCCAAACGGACTGTGGTCCCCTACATGGCCCATCTAGGGCTCCGTGGAGGGTTCCATGGTCCATCTTTGGGTTCTTGACATGCCCATTCAACTCCTTTCTAGCCTTTCTCTAATCCGAGATGTTACATAAAGGAGGTGGATATGGATATTCATGATTTGTGGGTGCCACTCTCAATAGTACTGGGCCCCTTTCAGCATGAGATGATGTCCTTTTTTTCAAGAATCTCTAATTAAGCTGCAGAAGAAGTAGAGAAAGAGAAGTGAGTGAGTGAGGAAACTTTTGGAGTGCTTGCTTATCAAATTCGATTTTCTTAATTCCCTCTACTGAACATCCCTTTTTAATGGAGAAATTACGTTGAAATGGTAGATTGATATTTTCTATTGCAATAATGAAAATTAAGAAGAGCAAACAAAAGTGACAATATCTTAGATCTTTTTAAATGTTCTCCCATTCCTGTATTATAAAAAGTTAGTTAAGGATCTTTGTCATTTTAAACATGACGATGAAAGTGTATACTTTTTTTCGTAGTTACTGTCTCGAAAGTCAAAAAAAATATTCTCTTTGATCATATTTAATGCTTTCTAAATATTTTTGAGTTGCTAACTATTTCTAAACTGAATTTATTTACCCCTTGAGATTGACGTGGCAAAAATATAAAATTAAAATTAAAATCATGCGCGTCAGATTAAAACTTAAAGTAAGAATAAAAAATCAAAATACTCCTTACCCCACCCCCCCACCCCGTACCCCAAACATAATTTCTTCTTCTTATTATTCTTCTTCAAGTTTATTTCTACCTAATAGTGCTATGCACATTGATAGCAGGCTTACTCCGATTTGTCTGAACACTCACTGTACAGAGCAATACCGTCTTGGATGACTAATCTTTCTTCACTGATTCAGTTATTGCTAGGGAGGAATCATTTCAGTGGACCACTTCCGCCATCCTTGATCTTTCTCATAGTGCACTTTATTAGGGAGTAACAATAAGGACAATATCAACACCACTCCCCCTCACCCTTCATTCTTGAGATAAAAGCTTTTATTAATTGAAAGATTTCCCAGATTTCTTATTGAGTACTCCAAGGAGTTAAGAGATTTTGGATCCTCCATGAGAATGAAATTCACGGGCAGTTCCCTTAATGATTTGGGGGTTTGAGTGATTCCATGGTGGTGTTAACTGTTTAGTGAAGAAAAATAATTGGATAATATAGAGTTTTTTTTTCAAAATTTGATGTTGCAGTGAGATGACATTGATGTGGCGGTGAGATGGCACTGATGTGGCGTGAGTGTAATACACTTTTCATTGTGAGAGTAGTGTTATAATCTCATGGTGGTATTAAATTCACTTTAGAGTAGTAAATGTGTGTAATAAGTCGTCATGTTAATTTAAGCGTGTAACTGACTTTTCGAGACAAGTTCAAGGGGTAATTTATGTCATTTTTCTGCTTTTTATATAATTTCTAAATATACTTATTGATTGCAACAACACATTAATGTTTCTACTGCAATAATATAAATTAAGGAGAGAAAATAAAAGCTACAATATTTTAGTTTTGAATATTTCCCCATTCTTATCTTAACAAAAGTAGAAAAATTATTAAAGTATCCTTATCATTTAATACATGAAGATAAAAATATAAAGTTGAGATAGCCCCTAGCTTAATTTATTAGCCATTAATTATTTTCATATAAAAAAAAGTACTACAATCCACTTTAACTAATATATGTATAAAAATATCACATATATATTAAGCATATAATCGTACTTGTATTTGATAATCTTTATGTAACAAACTAGTTATATTAGTATATTATTTGACGTCTTAGCATAAAGTAGCACAACAACTTAATGAAAATTGAAGAAAAACAATTGATGATAATTAGAATATAAAATTCCAAAAAGTTTAATATGTGCTATATATACTCAATAGATTAATTCTATTATGGGTACAAAAAAATATTTTGAATAAATGATTGAATCGGTTCATTGTCACCTAGATCAAGCCTTAGCCATTTAAATAGCCTATAAATTAAAAATTAAAAACTCCGGTCCTATTGAGACGTTTTTCTCTTTTCATTTATATGTATGTGGTTTTTTCTCTATGTTTTTTGGATTTCTTATTTAATTTTTTTGAATAAAGTAGAACTTTAGGCAACCTCCTTTTCTTCTAAAAATAGGAGGAGACAAGAGAGGTCTTAATATAATTCAACTATAGTCACCAAGATTTAGCCTATAGCTATCTAAAAAACTAAAAAAAAGGATATATTTGGAAGGAAAAAAAAAGGATAGAGTTGTCCCTAAGACATGAGTCATTAGAAATGGATATTCTTCAAGCAATTAGAAATAAGAGACAATGTTTTTCATGTCTCTCATCTATTTTTTTACAAACAAAAAAAAATCATTAAACCTTCAAGGGAGAATCTTATGTAACACTAGACACATGATTGACTCAAATCTGTTTATATTTTCCAAACATTCACGCATATCAGTATTATCATAAATAGAAAATCAAAGTATCACATCATCAAAAATAGAAAATCAAAGCATCATATCATCAAAAGAGTGAGATAATCAAATACAAGTAGTCTTAGATGTATTGAGTAAATTCTATAAAATAAAATTACAAGGATTTAAAAGGGAGAAAAAAAAATTTCATACCTTGAATTTTTCACCAGAAACTAGGTTGAGTTAGGAGAAGAATCAGTATTCAATAGATACTAAAATCGCAAATAACTATGAAGTTGAGAAAGGGGGCAAAAGATATGTATCACCAGTGGCATTTATACTGCTATGTGAACCTTTTGATCTTTTGTCCTATATTCATTTTATTTGGCAAGTAAAATTTGATTATGGTAAACTTTATTTAATATGGTTCCTACTAGATTTGTAAATTTTATAAAGGTTCTCTAATTACTTGTTTCATCATTGTCAACATGGAATAATGCTATCGTTTTTTAATATCTCAAAATCAAATAAATACAAATGATGGATTCTAAACCCTATGTACTCACATGGCACCTATTTAGAATATTATATTTTTTTAAAAAAAAATCCACATACAGTAATTACTAAAGGGTAAATATGTGATATTTTTTAGATGGTAGGGATATATATGCGTCACTTTTTAAACGAGAGTATATCCGTTCTAAATCGAAAAGTGGAGGGATATGTTTGCCCCTTCTTTATATTTCTGTTAAACCTCTCATAGACTATAGTTGTGGTATTTTTTCACCCTAAATGAGCATGTACTTATTCATATTTTTATCACATCTTAACACATTCACTTTCAAGAATGATCAAGCATTCATGATGCTCATCACAAGTCATATTCTCTTCAACGAATGAACTGTAGTCATTTGTACGTGCTTTATAAATTATATCATAACCTCATTTTCATAATTATCACATTGATGACTATTATTATTTTGTGTTTTGTTATGTCCACATTCATTTTTAAATCGACAATAATTATTTTATCATCTTATTCAGAATTGTCATGTACTGCTACCACATTCACTTTAAGGAATGGAGCTAGTTCAGTGGGGTGGACTTCATAATTTTCCATCAATATCACACTCCGTCCATTTCAATTCATCTGCCATACTTTCCTTTTTAGTCCATTTAAAAAAAGAATGTCTCTTTCCCTTTTTTAGCAATTCTCTTACTTCAACTTTTCACATGACATGTTTAAAATCACAAGATTAAAGGATATTTTGGTACATTTGATGTATCTTTGGTATGTCCACATAGGTAAAAAATTACTATATAACACTTGTGAACAAAAAAATCAGTTTTACAAAATATCATGCGAACACAAAATAATTTTAAAATTTTTTGTCCAAATGATGAAAATTATGAAATAACCAAATAAAGAAGAATAATTCAAATTTAAAATAATTTAAGTATACGCTTAATGATAAGTAAGAGGGAAATGTAAGGAATATTTCCTCCTCCTTTTTGAAACTAGAATATTTCCTTTTCAATATGGGAAAAGAATTAGAATTCTAATAATAATAATTGTATGAATAGGAAGAGACTTTTTCTTTTCCTTTTCTTTGTACGATTAAGAATAGCACTCCCAAATAATCTTTAATATCCAAATCCACTTCCCTTGGCTATATGTGAGAATGTAGTGGCTTCTCCTAAAGTGTTCATGGAAACTTTCCAAAAGCTATATGCTTCCATGTGACCCAAGTTCAGGATCTCTTAGGGGCAAATAGCTAGACTTGGATTGCCTGTTTGTTGAAGTAATCATTCGTGGTGGTATATAAAAGGTTGTACGGGAGAAAGGATAAAAGAAAACAAATATAGTTCTTAGTTATCCTTCTTCAACAACAAATGCTTCATCGATCATTTCTCCTTCACAAACACTATGAAAGTGCCGATATTTCAAGGCAATGTATTGAAATTGTAGATTCTTTTGTAGTGGGACGATGATAAAATTTAATGTTTTTCAAGGAGAAATGAAACATTTGAAGTTGAGGAAGGAAAACTAAAAACTAATTTTACTTCCTTCCATGTTTTCTCCATTATCACCTTTCCGATACTACTACAAATAGTTACCTCGACAAATAGGCGATGCAAATCGAGCAATTCGCCCCCTATAACAAGGATTCTGAACTTGATTCTCATAGTGGCATGGAACTTCCAAAGTATCCATCAACACTTGAGGAAAATCCACAACCTTTTCATATATAGTCAATGTAGGTAGATATGGATATTGATAATTTGGGGATGTTATTCTCAGTAGAACTAGGGCTCTTTGAAAACGAGATAATGTCATTTTCTCAAGAATCTCTAATTTAGCCGTAGAAGAAGTGGAGAAAGAGAATTGAGTGAGGGAGGAACTTTTGGAATGCTTACTTATCAAACTTGATTTTCTTAATTCTCTCCATTGGAACATCTCTTTTTTAATGGAGAAATCACTTTGACGGTAGATTGGAATAACACATTAATTGTTCTATTGCAATAATGAGAATCAAGGAGAGCAAACAAAAGTTGCATTAATATATTAGATCTTTTCAAATTTCTCCCATTCATGTATTAAAATAATATTATAAAAGGATTTTCGTCATTTTATACATGAAGAAAAAAGTATATACTTTATTTGTCGTGGCTATTGTTTCGACAGTCAAAGGATATTCTCTTTGTTCATAATATTTTTTAAATTGTTAACTATTGTGACTTACAATACTTTTTATGTCCTTTCTAAATATTCTTATAGATTGGAACAATACATTAATATTTTCTACTGTAATAATAGAAATTAAGGAGAGAAAACAAAAGCAACAATATCTTAGTTTTGAATGTACTCACATTCCTATCTTAACAAAAGTAGAAAATTTATTAAAGTATCCTCATCATTTAATACATGAAAATAAAAGTATATTTTTAAGATAGTCACTAGCTTAATGAATTATTTTCATATTAAAAAAGTGCTACAACCCATTTAATATATATATATATATATATATATATATATATTAATCATATAACTAAATTTATATTTGATAATCTTTATATAACAAAATGAGATAGCTAGTATAATATTAACATATCATTTGATGTCTTAGCATAAATTATCAAAAAAAACTTCACAAAATTCAAAGAAAAAATATTCGATGATAATTAGAATTATTCCAAAAAGTTTAATATGTGTTATACTCAATAGATTAATTCAATTATCTTCATGGAATGAATATTCTTGAATAAATGATTGAATCGATCCATTGTCACTTAGATATAGCCTTAGCCATCTAAACGGACTAAAAAGGGAAAAAATCTTGAGAAAATAAAGAACTCCAGCCCTAGTGAGACTCAATCGTTTCTCTCTTTTCATTTATGT